>CM049315.1:76519900-76924900 GCA_026874595.1 Sipunculus nudus | reverse complement strand
AAAACTCGGCCTCGCGTAAACTCGCTAACAGCGGGACCCAAACAGGACGACCCTTGATCAACCCTCCACAAAGTCAAAGGCTTTTCAAGTATCCACGCAGTGAACCGCTCGCAGCGACCAAATATACGTGTAGGCGTATATTTCACGTAAATGTTGCGTGTATGTGTCTGAAGGCATGTGCATTAGATGACAGGTTATTCCCTTTCTTGTACGACAGTTGCTTTACAATTTACCTGATATGTATTGGTATTTATAAGATGAAAATAAAATAAATAGTTGCCCTTCCTGATGCACAAGGGAAAAGGTTGCCCTTACCAAGTGACGGACCGGGTTCCCCTTGGTTTAACGTGGTAAATTAGAGATATGTGGGTTTTGATGGCGCTCTTAACGTATCACCCCTTAGGCACACAACAAATCACAAGTCAGCGGCTAAAAAACAAGAGTATATCAAAATAAAATAAAAGGTACAGAATTCAAAATCAACTACCAGATGGGGCTCCAGGCCTATTACGCCTAACTAGATACACTGGTACATTCACTAAATAAAACTTTAGTAAAACACAGAGTTCGGTTAAACGGTCTCTTGATCTCCTGAAGATATCTCCACAGCGATACTGGATCCTCTGGTGGGATCCTCTTGGTGGGACCTCTCGGGACCCCGGCTGGCCGCTCCTCACTGCACCTCACTGGACACCCGCTGGCAGTACCTCACTGGAAACCCGCTGGCAGCACCTCACTCGACACCGGCTGAAAGCATCTAACTCGACATCAATTGGCAGCACCTCACTCGACACCGGGTGGTGGCACCTCACTCGACCCCGGCTGGCAGCACCTCTCTGGACACCGGTTGGCAGCACCTCTCTAGACACCGGCTAGCTGCACCTCTCGCAGCACCTCTCTTGACTCTGGACCGCAACACCTCTCGCAGCACCTCTCTGCAAACTAGGTCGCAGCACCTCTCTGGACACTGAGTCGCAGCACCTCTCTTGACACTGGGTTGCAGCACCTCTGATTTTACTTGGTCGCAGCACCTCTCTGGACACTTGGTGGCAGCACCTCTCTTGACACTGAGTCGCAGCACCACTTGTCATTAGGTCGTAGCATCTCTATGGTCACTTGGTTACATCTCCTTTCTGGACACTTGATAGCGGCACTTCTCTGGACACTGGCGGTCGGCACTTCTGACCACTGCAAGCTCCACAGAAACCCACAAATAACACTAATACAAAGCCTCCCCTTCTACTATCGCCGATCTATATTCATGAGCACGCTGAATACAAAATAGGCTGGGAACAAAACACAGTAAATCTCAAAGCAATGCTTTAACAAAGGCCTACAGCGCACTCACCCACCTTTCACTGAATGCCACAATTGTTTAAGAAAACAATACTCTAAACGGCGCGTCAATTCTCGCTCAACAGATACAAATGTACAGCTAACCCTGTCCAGATAGATAAATGAAAATAAAACAAAATGACAGGGTTCCATCTCATGACAATAGTCCATGTATTTAACGAATAATTCTTTTACAGTACTTTTGTCTGTACAATCGGTAGACCACATATCTCCGTCAATGCATTTCTATATATATATATATATATATATATATATATATATATATATATATATATATATATATATATATATATATATATTTATATTTATATTTATATATATATATATACTCTAAATCAGCTGTATCCCGATACAGCACTGGAACCTACTTAGGACGATATATATATATATATATATATATATATATATATATATATATATATATATATATTTATATATATATAAGATATATATATATTTTTATATATATAATATATATATACGAGATAAAAAGACTGGTGAAAATCAGTCAAAATGTAAACTTTTGGGGAACCCGATAACTTATGAAGCATTGCATTTTTGTCCATTTCATGTGACGCAATAACTTTGTGAGTTTTGCGTATGAGTCCCTCAAATTTGACACAGCAGTAGTTTCCATTTTCTGAGAGGAGTTGGAAAACTGGTGACCTTACCCCTGGTATTCAAAGTCAAATCTGCGGGAACTTATAGTATTTCTGACATCTTTTTAGATAATGCGGTGATCTATGGGAAGACTAGTATCCTAGTTTTTTGCAACTGCAAAAACAATAGCATTCCTGTTGATCATGACTAGTTTTACCATTTCATACAAAGAAGTGGTGTCACCTATATTTTTTTTTCCTTTTTTACGTATTTTACCTGTAGTTTGAGACTGACAAAAAGACAACTCAGCTCTAGGTGCAAAGAGTATCCTGAAAGCTGGTATGTCTATAGATCATGGCCAACTTTATCACGACATAATGACTGCATGGTGGCAACGTATTGATTTATCTTGTATTTTTCACACATTTTATTGTATATTTTATTCTCCCAAATCACAGAAGTGTGAAAATTTCTAAAACTAAGACGTGCTACAGGGCACAAAGTGCAATCTTTGGACTTGGAAACTTCTAAAATAATATCCAGGAAGGGCCTGGAGAAATCTCATGGAAACCTTAAATAAGGTCAAGTCGGCCTACACTGTTCATTAAGCTGTCTGCCACAAGCTTCATTTTCCCCTTTACCATCAGCTTTAAAGGTTTAGTCATGACTTGAATCATAATCACTTGTGACCTTGACCCAATGTCTATCTCCACATTAATAATTTCTAATTAGGTCACCATGACCTCATTTGCATAAATTACAGGCTTGCGTACAGTGCCATCAGGACAACCAGTACAAAATACAAAAAAAATGCATCTATTATCACATCTACGACCAACATGTCAGAAAGCTGAGCGTCATAACCCATGGGTCACTTATTTTACATCAGTAGAGGTATTATCACATGTTAATCCCAAATACTATATCAAATTTGATCCTGAGATCCGTTGCTTCCAAAAATTATAAAAAAAAAATTATTTTATTTAATATATTATATGTTAAAAGTAGATTTTAAATTTCAGGAAATTACAAGAATAATTTTGGTCCCACTAAATGTCAGAGATTTAAGGGAACACGAAACATTAACAAACAGATCAATGATTGTATTTAAGAACCATCAATAATCATATATATTCTTTTCAGAACCACGAATAATCGTTTTAATTCTTGTCAGAGCCATCAATAATCGTGTTAATTCTTGTCATAGGCATAGATAACCTTACAAGTCTTCTTGCATAGATAAATCCAAAAATATATCGATATATCCCAAAACAGAACGAACTCCTAAATAAAACATTCAAGAATATTCCAAGTTGGAACCTTACGGAAATCGGTTTATTTTTGTGTTCTTCTGTCATTCTATATCACGTCCGGCTTATGTGGTAAAACCATCCCGTAAACTGTGTTTAGAATCCGCTGAAAGTATCCGACCCCGGGGTTAATTCATCCTCAGTTTATTTCGGGGCTGCTTTAGCATGAGACAAATCTGGAAAAGTAGATGTCGAGGTCATAGCTTAGTGTGCACATATGATTACGCTCAGAGATGCGTAGGTTAGGAACGGCGTCCACAATATCAAGCCAGATTACCTATACATACTAAACGGAGATTTATCAATTTTAAAGACCCGGGAGTTCAGCAAACATGTGGCTAAGCTAAGACAAACAGAAGAAAACTCCCAGGAGCAGGCATTGAAAGTGTGACAATAAAACCCGCCCTGGGCAAGATTTAATACAGGAGACTAAGGATTCACTGTTGTGAGTGCAGCAGGGCTTGACTAGATGTCAATATTATATGTTTGACTTATCTGTGGAACCGATCTGCCCAAGATGAATGCCAGGCTCGGATAATGAGGCTCCAGTTTCGACAGATTGATATTTGAAGAGAGAAGAAAAGAGAAGTGATTTGTTAACCTGACCATCTGTTCCCGGGTACAGGTGAGCTCCGCCCGTCACGGACCGGCCCCCCTCACTGCCACTTGCTGCGCCAAGCCGGCGAGGAGGTAGCCGTCAACTAACGCACGTGGCCGCACTCACCTAAACATCGACGAATCGCTTATAGCTCTCTTTGGATAGGTAGGTGAGACACTTATATTACATTCATATATATAACTCATTGATTGGCATGGGTGAACACGGAGTGTTACTGTATCATCATTATTACATAAATGGGAATTTATTTAACCTTTGATGATAATAACATAACACTTCATAGACAATCCGAAAATGCGTGATATTGTTTTCGTATATTCGACTCAGTGTTCTTAAATACAAACATACACACACACTTTTATGATAAAATACACACAATTAAATAATAAAAGATATTAAAACGATACAGGCCTTTATTTAACGCTGAGTATGGATATATGCATGCAATTGCTTATTTACATATATCTTCTGAGTTATTCACAAAATCCTCATATCAATGGATGCTTATGCTCTAGAATTGATATACAGTGGAACCTGTCTTAAAGACCACCCTGTTTAATAAGACCACCTGTCTATTAAGACCGCCCGTGGGTGAACCGAAAGCATTCACATTGGTTATAACTGACCTATCTAATAAAACCACCTGTAAATTAAGACCATTTTTGGCCAGTCCCACAAGTGGACTTATTGAACAGGTTTCAATGTAGACCTTTCCGCCATATTTTCGACACCTGTAGGTGCAAACTAAGTGTTCGGGTTCTTTGCATTGACAAAGAAATGTTTATAGTCTTATCACACCTCAATAAGCTCATTTGACCAGACCATGTCACGTGATAATATACTGTCATACTCATACTCATGGAGAATGTGTATCAATGGTTCTCGCATGTTCAGATTAAGTTACATTCCTACTATGATTTGCGGATAAGGGCGCGGTCATTCTCAGAGTGTTTCTCCTGCTTCTACTTGGACGATACGGGTTTAATATTCACCGAAGTCTCTCCGCAGATAAATTTCCACCCTGTGATTGAGTATTTACCTACCGTATTTCCGTTACCTCTCCAAACCTTGACCTCGCAAAAATTTCGAAACGTGGGGCTGCCATTTTGCGGACAAACTGAAACGCGGATGACGTTGGTCGCATGTCGGAATTAGGGTATGTCGCTAGGTAAATAAGTTCTCAGACATGCCCTCGAAATATTTATCCAAAAGTGTCCGGTAAAGCTACTGAGATACCTTTATATATATATATATATATATGTTTGTTTAAACTTGTGAAACATTAGCAATGAAACACTGCCTGGTTTCAAACCGATAATATATCTTGCGATTCCGTGGAGCTATCTCTGTATATACATGGTATTAATTTAACAGCTGTATTATCTCAAACTAATGGGGCGCATACTGAAAAAGTAAATGCATATCTTATATATAAACAAAATTCGGGACCAAGAGAAGTGATCTTAACTGTAGGGTGGTCGTAATTATTGGTGGTCGCAAGGCGGGGTTCCAGTGTGTGTGTATATATATATATATATATATATATATATATATATATATATATATATGGAGAGAGAGAGAGAGAGAGAGAGAGAGAGAGAGAGAGTTACCCTCCGATGTAAAGTGCTCTATGGCCTACAGACTAGGCCAGAGCGGTATAACTCTGAAGAAAAACAACACTGTTAATTCACAACAGTCTGTTTGATAGGATGCGACCCGATCATCAGACTATTGTGAATTAACAGTGTTGTTTTTCTTCAGAGTTACACATATATATATATATATATATATATATATATATATATATATATATATATATTATATATATATATATATATATAGCGAGAGAGAGAGAGAGAGAGAGAGCGAGAATATCGTGTTAATGTAAAATTATCAGAATGTCCGTGTTATAGACCGGAGATGCTTAAGACACGACTTCACATCTTGTATCTGTAATATTTGCTAGGACCCTTATATAATGATTGATTCCGAACAATGGGGAAACGTGGTAGCGCCCGGCCAGTGTCATAACAGTTGATATTACCCGGGGTACAGTAAACAGTATTGATCAGAAAGATGCCTTAAATTACAAGAGAGGTTCATTTTAGAAGCCCTTCATTGATTCCCTCTTGTCTATCTCCCAAGATCTGTCCCTTTTAACGTCTCATCTTTCATCGGCTACGGGCAATCTGGCGACCCGAGAATAAGCCTTATTGATGCGCGTTAAAATTACTCCTCCAACTCCTCAAAACATTCCCCGTGCCCCACTTTGCCTTTAAAATGTTCATAATGCTGCAGTTTTAGCTGGAAGCATGCGGGGCAGTGTTTTCCTCCACGTACAATGCCCACAGATTTTTCTCTTGTGTTGATATGCGTCACACTCACGTGGTTTTTGTAACCTCGGCGCCGTCAATATTCTTGAGTTGCTCCTCGCAGATCGTATGATGCTATCTTATTTTCTCTCCATATTAAACTTTTTTCCTTCTCTTTGCTCCTGTCTGCATGGTTATTTGCACACACTGAAAAAAGATACACATTTGGCTGATTAAAAGCTTCATGAATCATAGTCAATAAAAAAAAAAGATTTCGTAAAGTTTAGAAGTTTTCGCCTATTTTTTTTAATGGACAATTTTTATTTGGAATAATAGTAATAACGAAAATAATACTAGTTTTTGGCTATCTTAGTTGTAATACATGTAGTTGTAGTTTGTAGTAGTAGTAATACCAGTAATAGAAAAACAGGAGTAGTAGCACACAAGTAGTAGTAGTAGTAGTAGAAGTAGTAGTAGTATAGTAGTAGTATAGTAGTAGAAACAGTAGTAAATGATACAGGGGAGTTTACCATAAATGGAATCTACCAGAAATGATATCCTAGTGATTATATATATATATATATATATATATATATATATATATATTCTGGAACAAACTAATTTACGGAATTAGTGAAACTATATCAGATTTAAGCTGCACATTTTAACAACGTACGCATATACAATGTACGTTCATATAACAGTAATTGTCTGCATACTATTGCATCAAATGGAGAAATCAAATAAATGAACGTGGCTTCTAGGTCTTGGTTCCAAAATGTACTTCCTGTCGCATAATGAGTCCGAATCTTCTTTACTTTCCCACGGTATCCATAGAAACAGGCATAAGAATTAGCAGCTAGCGGGTTTACCGCGGATTATGTAGGATTATCCCAGCTAGGCTCGCATGCGCATGAGTCGCGTGCGCGCACGCTGTGAAATATAAACACACCGAGAGATTAACGGGGACTGGGGCCTGGATTTTGCACATCGGAGATTCTATAAAAAAAAGTGCCCTCCCGGAGTTTTAATTAATTGCTAAAAGTTTCCCGCCAGGTTTTCTGTATTTTTTTCACATTAGGCATGTGTGTGTATAATGCTGTACTGTCCAAGTTGATTAAATTAATCCCGGCTTTTGAGACCCAGAGTAATCTCTTGTGATCAAATGAAAAATTAAAGATGGTCGCTTTTTAATCTCCGCAATACTTTAGATATTAGATTAATATATATATATATATATATATATATATATATATATATATATATATATATATATTCTAGAAGCAAGGGAAAGTATCCATATATAAAGAAATGTAGATATAAAGTTGAGTTATGAATGTTTTAAGCACCCAGTATGAGCCAGACACATTTTAGTCCATAGGCTTATCTTAAACTAATGAATGCAGACCTTTTTTGTTTATTCATCTACCATGTTTTTTTTCTTGATTAAAATTTTCGTTAAATTAAATTTACCAGAGTAAAGTAATGACCTTTTCTGAATATTCCAAAGCTGAATTACGGAGAATGTATAACCTTTGATGCAATATAGTATAAATATTTTCAGATCAAACCATGTCCGAATATGTGCTGTAAAGAAAAACATAAAAAGGTTATTGTTTGATTAGTTTGGTCTATGAATAATAGCGATCGAAGTATTAACCTACCTCGGTTGTAAGCCGAGACGAGCGACCATTATTAAGGGCTTAAGACGTGGGGCAGCTGCTTTTGACCAGTGGTCAAGCCAACCCAAGTTACATATCACGTGAGCAAATTCGGCATTGTTATTTCAGCTGAGCTGGTACGTAAATCATTTACCGTGCCACTTATAACTTGACCCACATATGTTCGATGACATCCAACACTTGCGTTGTGTTTGTTATGTATTATCACGGCTACTACCCCACGCAATAATGTTTGACTGTAGCTTTACTACACGACAGGTCCGGCTTATATAGCAATCATTTAATGTTATCGTTCGTGCCGAAAGGCGCCACCACGACGCCATCGCGCTGTTTGTCGTAACAAGTGTCACTGTGAAAACGGAATTGCCACGCGAGCTTGAATCTCACATGCTAGTAAAGATAATTGAATTGTAATTCTCCCGAGTCTTTTATGTTGTCTTTATCTTTTTAACTCTTAGATTTTGTTTTATGGATCACTGATTTTGGTTAAGTTTAATGATCTTATTCCCCTATATCTATACGGAAGATAGCTTTTTCAATCATGAAAAACGTCCTTTATAAATGAAAGAAGAGTTACATTTAAGAAGTACATGACAATTTTTATTTTTTTTTATATTTAGGCTAGTCATGAAGCTCAATCCCTTTTTCACAATGTGAAAAAATATAGCGACTTAATTAGAATTAACAGAAAAATTAATATTTGAAAACACAGCAGCTGCAGATAACACGTGCCTTATGCGTTATGGGGAAATTATGCCGCCCAGTCTATTTAATATTAATACACAGGAAACATTTAAAATGAGCAGTCATGATCAAAAGGAAATCAAGGGGAAGGGAACAGTCTATTGATCAGGTGAAGAACATACTCCCAACTAAATCTAAATATACATGTATATGTATTGTTTTTCCTTCAGATGCACAGTAATTTTTGTTTCTGACATTTACTTGTAATCGCTTAAGTTTTTTAACTTCGATTACTTGTTTTTTTGTACTGAAATAACAGGTGTCCTGAGTACTTCAATTATGTACACATTTTTCACTGTACCCAGGGAATGCGAAAAAAATAATTGTTATGTGTGTATGTGTGTACGTTTGCAAAACAATTTTTTTTCTTTCACTGTTGTTTTATATTATTCCAATACCGAGAAAATTTCAGCAAAAGCCAACCGATGTCCCTTGGAAATAAGGTAAATACCTCCGGGTTTCCGATCCTAAGGCACTTGTGTCGCAGTTAAAACATTATGCAGCATTCAAAGTATACAAGCCATTTCCTAGTTATATCTTGACGTATACAAAAGGATAAAAGTAGGAAACTGTAACATTAATTAATTATTTACTAAAGTAAATTAAATGCTCTGTCATTTCACCACAATGGCCTATCAACGATTTACCTAAAGAACGATGATATCATGACTAAATATAGATCAACAACCAGCCAAGATAGAGGTTGGCCTAAATAGAGGTTTATAGACCATAAGTTATACAACAGGTATCCAATACAATATGAAACCACTCAACAGTTGTTTAATCACGTCGCGACACGCGTGGCGGGCCCGCTGGGAGTAACTGCTGATCACCCAGTGATTTCTCAGTACCGGTCTGTCAGAAGTGAACGTTTGTCACGCGAGCGCGCCATGAGACCACAGACGGTACAAACTAACTCCGCCCGTCGCTCCTACACTTTCACTTTTTCATTGTGCTAATTTGGCGTTTTTGATGGCTTCCTAAGTTAATTAAAGCCACTCATATATTCATACCACCTTATAATCTACTCTAAAACGCAAGCGGCGCACGTTAGTCAAACAGTCGCGGTCGTGTGATCATGTTATTACCAGACCCCGCGTTGTTCTTGGTTCATTGCCAAATGAGTAAATCGCACGGCCGCGTGACAGATTTTTCTTGTTGTGAGAATTTATTATTACTGCCATAAAAGCCAGACCAATCAACGACGAAAATATAATAATCGTCGCCTACACCCGGCTAGGAATGATGAATTTAACATGCACTACACCAGCGGCACTGGTATGGCTGAAGCCAACCCGCATTTTCGCAGTGTTTTTGTTCGTGTACCTTTTCGGAATGAATAACACCGCTGCGTGTTCATTTTCAGTCAAACCCCAGTGTCAGTATGCATGATGCTTTTTATCGGAATACAAGTTAAGCAATGAGAGAAAAAACTATCACCAGTGCTCAGATATACCATCCATTCCAGCTATAGGACCAGGGGCATCGCTGTAATCAGGCAGCCCCTGCTATCCAGAGAATAAAATATATATTGGAAAAAAATATATATTGATAGTTAGAACGATAGGCTTTGATTAGATTTATCCTTATATATAAGTGGGGAAATGGGATATTTTGATATTAATAGGGTAATATAAAAAAATTGTACCTGACACTCAGTCTGACGTTAAGATTGGAAAAGAAGCTACAAATTCTTACAGATATAAATTATTGACAGAATATATATATATATATATATATATATATATATATATATATATATATATATATATATATATATATATATATAAAACTTCATAAAATTATAAAATCTGAAAGAGCAATCGGATCATTATATTTTTTGTTCTATAATGTTTCATAATGAATTCCGTCCAGAATGCGATTATATTAAAGGTCTCCAACTTAATATAGTCAAAATTCAAGTCAAAATTTAAACTAACATGAAAACACATATGGTAAAACCAAATTAACATTTTCACTGTATATTTCAAAGATAATTCATCGACTCTTATTTTGTTTCGTTATTTTAAAAGACTCCATGGAGGTGGACTCAGACTCGAACCTCAAGAATTTCGTTTTGCCCGCGAACTCGACTAACCTGGACTCGAACCTGCACAAGACTCGGAATTAAATCAGGTGCAGGATACAGCAGTGACACACACAAATATAGCGTACGGGAAAAAATCGCATAAAACCCTTGAAAATTACCTTCATTATCCGTGGAATACTCAAAGCTCAGATCAAGCTATTTATATGGAGAAAGGACACCGTGTCGAGTCTCTTTTATACGTGTCAGATCTGAATGTATGCCAAGAAAGATTGGTTTATATATACAGGGTTATTCACATTATTTTTAATAACGCCGAAATTCCTCCGGGGAGGCATATACAACATATATAAGAAACTTATTATGTGGCAGTCTTAGCAGGGATGTTCAAACGACTTTGTGAAGGTGTACGCATTCCAAGACGTGTCAATAGAGGGACGGACAAAGCGTGTGCGTGACAGGTTACGACAGTCCCCACCACGAGCCGACCCGGGCCCCACACAGATGTCTTGTTTTCATGCCGTATGGTACATGCATGTGGTTGTGGTGACCAGGATAACATTGTCGTCCTCAGACGTGTGGTCAACAAGTTATTTCACTACAAAGCTAGGGCAGGTAAAATCATTTACGTGCAATATAAGTTAGTTATTTTTTTATTAATTATGTCGCCACCAACTATCAAGAGTTGGTTAAGTGTGTTGTGAAGGCCTGCGCAGTTTTAGCATACGGAAATATGTGGCTGTCTGTGACTGTATGGTATATGTATAATATGACACACACACACATATGTATATATATATATATATCTAACTGTATGTGTAGGTCCATAATTTTCATATATATATATATATATATATATATATATATATATATATATATATATATATATATATATATATAGTATTGTAAGGTGTTGGTACTGTTTACTCACACACACACACACACACACACATATATATATAGAACTAACAAAAAACAATAATATCCCTTCATAGCTGAAAGAGCATATATGCGATGCTAGTAACCTTTTGAAAACTATAAAAATTCATTTATAAAACAAAAAAGATCTTATCTCAAGATAAAATAGCAGGGTCATTCGATAATGATGTTGTGTCACTCAGCCGATATCGTTTTTCTATGTTCTGTGCATTGAAGACTTCATGGTTGTTAAGATTTTCTGATATAGTTTGATTTTACAAGTGGCTCCGAACATGTATTAGTATATGTCCGCGGGGATCTAAAGGCCAAGGTCACTGATTCTGTCCGTGGTAAGTTAGTCATGTATACTCAATATTCTACAAACAATATCATGTTTCATCGCCTCCAGCTATCACCCTCTCTGCTTTATATTGCTGGAGATCTTGAGTATACGCCTGAGGCTGGGTCCAGGCTCAGGTGTGATAATTGAATGGTGAGGTGGGTAATTATTGGACAAAAGTGAGTCCATGTCAACTTCTGTCAGGTACAAGGCACAGGAGCTACTACTGTACAAAAGACAATAGGGACTTAAGGAAGGGCATTCCGTAGCCAGCATGCAGAGAAAAAAAAGAGCTACGCTTTTCTTTACATTATTTATCTGAGGTATTTGACATAGCTGTAATATACATCCACGTTGTGGGGTTTATTGCCTCCGCCAAGAAGGTATGCATTCATCCCGGTTCGTGTGTGTCTTTGCGTGTTTGTTCACAACATAAGTAGCGCAATCATGAACGGAATCTCATGATTTTTTTCAGGGCATTTCGGGAATAAGCCAATAAAGTATCGATTAAATTATGGTGTTGATTCGACGCATGATCCGGATTGAGGAATGTCATCAAAGAATACTAGTATATATAAACGTACGCACTAATGAATATGTACTGCATGTACGCATTGTAAATATGGACCAAATAAATGAATGCAAACACTGTTTTAAGAGCATCCCACAATAGAGACCCCGAAGACTTGGAGGCGGAGGCTTGCATTCCTAAGAATACAGATTTTTAGTTTTTCTTTTGCAATGCTGATGCATGCAGTGTGAAACATTTGAGGGTCAATCTATTTTATGTCGGTTCGGATGTACAGCGTAAATACACTGTACTTGCCATCACCTATAATTGGGTATTTTAATACACGCGCATATAGACGGATACGTCATTCAGTTCAATTTTATGGGATCATTGGATCAAACAATGTTATTACAAACTAAATAGTAAGTTTACTGTAGCAGTAACAGTAATGTGACTGTGGTGTACAGTAATAGTATTGTTATGGTAAGGGTAATAATGATAATAGTACGCTAAGCTGTAGTAGTAGCGTTGATGGTATATGCTTTAGTGGTAAGTGTATATATCATATAATTCATAATAGTAGTAGTAGTAGTAGTAGTAATAATAATAATAATAATAATAATTATAATAATAATAATAATAATAATAATAATAATAATAATTATTATTATTATTATTATTATTATTATTATTATTATTATTATTATTATTATTATTATTATTATTATTATTATTATAGTTATGTTAATAATAATAATAATCAAAGTAGTAGTAGCAGTAGTAGTAGTAGTAGTATAGTAAAAATAACAGTTGTAACAGTAAAAGAAATAATAATGGTAAAGATAAGGAGTATCAGCTGTAGTAGTAATAGTAGTAACAGTAATTGCACGGCCGATGTTGTGAACATGTAGTTGTAGTCGTTTTAGTAAGAGTAAAAGTAGTAGAAGTAATAGAAGAATAGTAGTAATAATAGAGGTATAAGTAGTAGTTGATTTATTTGTAGTATTAGTAGTTTGCACAGTGGCGTGTTTGTTATAGTGTTGTGAGTGTTGTGGTTGACTTTGTTGTGCTGACTGTCATGGCAAAATCATATGATTGACGAGTTTTCAGGAAATAAGCAGATGACATTCACGGAACTAATTTATCATGTCCAAAATGCCCCAGGAGTATACCAGCTTTCCATTATCCACAAATTATCCATTATTTCTGGCTTTCTATCCGGCAAAACCGAGACCTCGCGCCTATGAATCACTATCTCTGCGAACAATAAACTTTCACTTAGAGATACAAAAGCAAGCTAATATTATTTCACCGGGGAATCCTTGACCGCACATGATAGTCAGAGTTGACTAAGTGGCATTCCCTCAGGAGAACGAGGTTCATTTGAATTTCAATACACTCTGCCGCGCTGGCGTGGATAACTTACGGAAAGTGGGAGCATTGAGTCGAAAAACGCAGCGACATGTAACGTGCCGTCGTTCGCGCGGCTGCACCATGGTTAGGGAGATGTGAGTGTGTATAATTTATGATTCAGAGAGCGGCGCCGACCGTGAGAAACGCTCCGAGCGATGACAAATTGTTCTTAACGACCAAATCGTTTTGTTGTTATTTTTCCACAGGTGCTGGAAGCAGACGGGAGTGTCTTAAAGATACTTGTAGCTCTTGAAGATGCTGTTGCGCTTGATGTAACTATCGCCAGATGAAGACTCAACTTAGATGCAGTCATCTGTCTCAATAAAGAACATTGATCAAGACGTTATAACATCGCTGAAAGGACTATTGCTGCTTTGACATTTCAAGATATTGATTTTAAGGAGACGTTTCTCCTTCGGGCAATCTGGTGAATTTGAAATCAAAATTTCTAATTGTTAAACAAATGTGTTTTAAATATCAGATTTGATGACGCGTTTTCCGAGGTGAAAATAAAGGAAATTTGAATTGAAAGTGAACGCTCAACATTTAAGGTATTGCAACAGGTTGGAAATGACAGGAAATGACAGGGACTTCAATTAATAATTTCATATGGCAAGATGAGTGAATGGACTTTCTGAAGGTTACGCTACGTTAATTGATACATTACATATTCTTACAATCTCCGGACTACATTTATTATTAAGCCATTAAGCGAGGAGACGCTTTCAAGCCACGATGGGTGGAGTGAAATTGCTACTTGTTGTGCAGACTTTAATTCATTGCATTTTTGCTTTGGGCAGAACTAGTTTACGATATAACATCCGCGAGGAGTTACCACCACGCACGTTCATTGGGAACGTGCCAGTTGATGCAAACTTGATAAAAATGTACAGTGCAGATACAATGACGAAGCTTCAATTCAGCTTTTTATCCCAAGGCAGTGAGCTCAAAAATGCATTTGTTATTGAGGAGAAAACTGGAATAATACGGACCCAAGAACGTATTGACCGCGATACTGTGTGTGCTCTAAAAGACGAGTGTGTCCTTGAACTTGACGTAGCAGTGAAACCGGTGCAATATTTTCATGTGATAAAAGTCATCCTGACTATCAATGATATTAATGATAACGGACCAGAATTTTCACCAAACGAAGTCACATATAAGATCTCAGAAGCGGCCGCGCCGGGAACAACTTTCAGGATCTCTCCGGCGAGCGATCCAGACAGTAAACGCTTTGCTGTACGTCGTTATGAACTGACGGGGGATTCGGAACATTTTAACCTGCGGTTCTCAGAGTCTCCGGATGGAGAACAGGAAATAGTCCTCGTGTTGATGAAGCAGCTAGATCGTGAAGTTACAGATCAGCATCAGCTACAGATCTTGGCTTTTGATGGAGGCAACCCGCCAAAACAAAACCGTTTACAGGTCAACGTTATCGTTCTGGACGCAAACGACAACAAGCCGCAGTTTAAAAATAAAACATACGAAACTACACTGAGAGAGAACGCACCTCTGCGCACGCGGGTAGCACAAGTACAGGCGACAGATTTAGACACCGGAGAAAATGGTAACATCACCTTCAGCTTATCCAAATCAACCCTCGAGAATTATCGCAGTATCTTTGCGGTCAATCCGCGAACTGGAATTGTGTATACTGTTGGTAATATCGACTATGAACAAGGGATTCTGTATCAGCTAACAGTGATCGCGAGGGACCACGGCCCAGACTCCGTACCCACTCAGGTATCTGTCGTCATCCGGATTATTGACGCAAATGACAACGCCCCTCAGATTTCTATTAACACTTTAACAGTGAACGGAGCAGCGGAGGTTTCAGAAAACGCTAAAGTTGGAACGTTCATCGCACATTTGTCAGTTATTGACGTAGATAGCGAGCTTAACGGTAAAGTATTTTGTTATCTAAACGATACTAAGTTTCATTTACAAAAACTCTATCCGACGGCGTATAAAATCGTCACTGCTGCCGTGTTTGACCACGAGCAGAAAGACAAATATTTACTTTCCTTAACCTGCCGTGATAGCGGGATTCCAACAAAAATTACGACCAAGAAAATACCGGTAACAGTCAAGGATCTAAATGACAATGCGCCTGTTTTCGGTAAAAATATTTACCAATTACCGTTGTCGGAAAACGCGGCAGTCGGCACGAAGCTCTTACGGGTGGAGGCTACGGACGCAGACCGTGGGTCACATGGGTTTGTTACGTACCGTCTTCACACTGACGCGGGTAAACGTTTTACAATAGACCCAAGGACCGGGTTTATTCACACCAGGACGATGTTTGATTATGAAACAACTCAGGAGGTTAGATTTAGGGTGATTGCCAGCGATAACGGTACACCAGTGAAAACCTCCACGGCTACTGTTATTGTCTCCATCACGGACATTGACGATGAAATGCCAGAGTTCTCGCAAACCACTTATTCTTTTGGCACTTTTGAGAATCAACCAGTCGGAACAAATATTGGCAAAGTAACCGTGACTGATCGAGACACCTCTCCGAATAATAAATACAAAATCACATGGGGCACAAACAGTAAGCAAGCACAGAAATACTTGCAGCTTGATTTTGACACAGGAGTGATTAGTGTTAAACGTAACCTTGACAGAGAAGAAATAAACACAATAAAGTTCGGTTTGATCGCTAAAAGCACAAGCGGCCCATCATATCACAGCAGCGCTTCAGTAACAGTGTATGTCGCCGATCAAAATGACAACGCGCCAGTTATTTTGTTTCCCACTCGTGATAACCACACCGTTTATCTGTCAAGTCGGGTTGCTGTCGGACACGTCCTGAGCCGTGTTAGAGCCACGGACGCTGATATTGGACAGAATGGTGCTTTAAGTTTTAACATCACCGGGGGAAATATTGATAATGTGATAAATATCGACCCAAACAACGGAGCTCTGACGTTAGCAAGCCCGGTAGAAAACGAGGGTAACAGAAAGGTGTTTAATCTAAAGATAGCCGTCCGCGATCACGGGAAACCTCCGAGGGAGACTGAAACTCAATTAACTGTTGTTTTCACTTTAGTGACGGTCTTGTCGACAGGGCTACACGGAGCGCCATCTGGCGAGCAGATTTATAAACAGCAGCCTCTGTTTGACCAACTGACTCTTATCATCGTTGGGACGCTGGGGAGTCTCGCACTTCTGTTGTGCGTCTGTGTAACGGTAGCTATTGTCATCATACGGAGAGGTCGGAACAAACTTCCGAGAAAAGCCGATCCTTCACGGGAAATGCAGTTCATGCTGAACCAGAACGTGGCGTCAGAAGAAAGGTCACAGGTCAACCATGAGTGCCCGTCCGTGCGTGCGTGTGCCCTATGGAACCGACATCACTCACTTGTAGACGACAACCTTTCTTCGGCTGGGTCAACGGGCAGCCAAATAATGGATGTAAGTATTAAGCATTTTATTTAAATTTAACATTTGAAAAAAGCCCCCGCTACCAATTACTTATAAACTGCCTAATCTAGTTTACCTTGGGACGGATCAAAATGTAAGAAATGAAATAAAAAAACTGAATTTATACTACTCCACCCCCACCTCGTATATTAGCTCTTACGTCTATAATATAAAAAAAAGCAAATCAGTAGCAGCAACAATTGATGATATGCTCCCGAATTTAACTTTTAATAACTTTCAGCGGGGAGAAATTATTTGTCAAAATTTCTTTAGAACAAATAGTTAGTTAACCTACATTTCTTTGTCACCGAAAGCACACTATCAAAGTATGTACATGAAAGTAAGTTAACTGTGCATTTTTTTTTCGTTAAAAAGACTGCATATATTTTGAGGTGCGAGAAGACCGATCTGATTTTCGATGGCTCTGACAAAAAGTGTATATGAAAATAAATACAATATTCTAAAATTTAACTAAAAATGTTAAGTTAATTATTGAAAAAAGTATAACAGAGAAACATTATTTTAAAGATACTGAGTCTAAAAATATATTTAATAAATTTAGGTTGGTAAAAAGCGTGTAGACCGTTTTGCTCTTCTCTTAAACTTATTGTTGCATAGGCGTGGCAGATTTTTGCCTATAGGCTCATTTATTCAAAGAAACTTTACAGACTTATCTATAATAAAATAATAATACTTCATTCAATAGCAAACCCTTCGCTTTAGTGTAATGTAAACTATATATAAGATTATATACAAACATTTATCGACAGGAGGTCTTGTATGCAAAACTTAAGGCTAGGTAGGGATCGAAATTCATCGTTATTCTATAGGTGTATATATACTCTTGAAATTTTAGGTGGGGTCATTCTGGTCTTTGAAGTATTTTTAAATGTTTGCACTTTAGTTTTTGTAATTCAGACACAGGTCTAGAATCACCAAGCCGGCAGTCAAAGTTTATAACCGACCAAGTAAACATGTCATTATAAAGGAAACAGCTGTTGGTTATGATGCAGTCAGTCATGTTTAATGGTCTCTATATGGTACAGACGTCATGCCATAGTGTCATGAACCGGCCTTGTCCACATTGTACGTGTAATGTCCCGCGACGCACGCTGTATTGTGTGGACTTGTATAAAAAAGACCTATAACCCCATGGGCCACATATTGCTGAATGCCGGGACAAATGTCTCCCAGACATTAACACCCACAACAATGAAGGATTCGTCCTGTTCAACGTTTGCTTGCTGTTGACGAATTATGATGACAGATGACATCGTTTCTATGTATTCTTCTTTCATATCTGTCTTCAAATTTTTAACTATGAAAGTGAAATTTAATAGATTCGTATGGAAGTAACATCTCTCCCCCCCCCCCCCTCTCTCTCTCTCTTCCTCTCTCTCTCTCTCTCTCAAAACCTCTTATCTTATATGCAACATATGTACATAAATATGTAGTTAATATGCTTTGTTAGGGTGTTCATGTTCACATTTATATATTTACTTCCTATCTAGATATTTGAAGAAAACAAACTCAAGAAAATATCAGTGTATCATTTTACAAAAGATAACACAAAAATAATTATGCTACCACTATACAGCATTGGTAGCATAATAAGAGAAATCCATTTTTATTTATATTCGTACCACCAAGATAAATTGTAAAAAAAAAAGACTTTTTCATTGATATAATCGACCTGATGCAATGCCCAGGGGCAACCAGCTAAAGGCCCGGGTGGTGGTGGTTACAAAGATTACATATATATATATATATATATATATATATATATATATATATATATATATATATATATATATATATATATATATATGCTGGCCAAAGAGTGCAAATGTATATAAATGTTTTTGGTTCACTTAACGGTGGTCTCAATAGACAGGTGGTCTTATCAGACGGGTGGTTTTATACGGGTTCCACTATGTAAATATATATATATATATATATTCATCATTCAACTTTCATTATGTTTTCATTAGGATCAGCCTAGAACTTCAGTACCTTGTTACTTTTTAAGGCACAAAACAAGATAAAGTGTTTACTAAATGATTAATTGATTTGGGATGTTGGATCCATTTTCATCAGTTTCTTAGTAATCCTTTGACAGATTGAGAAATAACGTCCCCGAGATATATGATCGGTATAAATTGTTACCGGCAGATGAAAATGCACTCTAATGAAAAAATGTAAATATGATATTTTCATGTTTTTAAAATAACTTTCAATCTCAGAAAAATTTCTCAGTTAATATTTTGCACTTGATATTACTTGCCAAAACAGATTTCGGGGATGGTCATAACCCCCGCCGCCCCCCCCCCCCCCGGGCTACGCCCCTGCAGAATTTAACTTCTTTGCAGGAGAGCATGCATCAATCTCATTTTGACCAGTTTCCTCTGACATTAGACATGATATATATAGTTGTATTGGAACAAGACGCATGTTTTAATCCCCTTGGTTCGTGCTGAGCTTGCATAATTAAAAAACATAACATGTATCACGGGGCGCATTCTTGGAGTAGATGCACCGTGTGACCCTGCTTAGATTGGGTCAGTGAGTGATGGTTGGCGCGTATCTAACGCCTGGCACGCCATGGCGAGGGACATGTATACAATAATGGTCCTACAATTTACACTCAACCTTAACAATTCTTTTTGTCACATCATGCTTTTCATGGACCTCTTATATCAACTCACTTTTCTAGGGATGTACACACTGAATGTTGATTGACTCAAAAAGTGTTTTCGGGACTTACGCCCAATATACAATGTATATATACCCGGCTCTATTGCTAACAAATAACATTATTTAATTTAGAAATATTTGTGGGGTTATGATAGTTTGAAAACTTTGCCTCCCTTTCCTTCCATATTACAACTACTAATGATAATTATAATTACAATGATAATGCTGATGATATTAGTAATGAAAATTCATATTCAGTTAATCATAATGAAAAGATGCCGCTACCCATTTCTTATTCAATGCCGAATCCAGCTTAATTCTCTTGTTTCTGGTCATTTTTAAGGAGGTGAGATGAAAACTGTCAATGTACACACCCAATCTATTACTTTATTGATAATATAAAGAGTATTGAGAAACTAAAAATATTAACATAAATAAATAAATAAATTGATTAATTAACAAATTAAATAATAAATTGTCCCAACAAATATACACAACAACAAAAAAATACAACTTTAAACATTGATTATTTAGGCACATTTTTCAATTAAGTTAATTAGGACCAAGTGAATCGAAAAAATAGAGATTGTAATAACCATTATTAATATATCAATAATTTCTTCACAAGACAAAAAATTAATATATAAATTTATATTATATAAATTGATTCCTATTTCATCTGTAGTCTTTGGGATGAATAAAAAAGATAAATATATGTTAAGACAAAGTGGGGATTATAATTTTAATGTTATGTTTTTGTTTATATATTTTAAAATATGTCCTAACTGTTTTGTTAGACTGGTACCCCGTTCTATTATGGCACGCTGCTCTAGGCCAATCATCTATGCTTGGCTGAAGGCCATAGTAGAGCAGGGAACAAGTCTAACTGCTTTATATGGAAAAATAGTAATATACATGACCAGTTACTGTGGTAGTTAGTTTACTTATTCTTATGTCTTTATGACAGATGCTGCCATCTAGCGACATGTCAAACAGTCCGTCTTTGTGCCCAGAGAGCGTGAATTCCGGATCCGACGGATGTTGCGACTCCGACGTCTCTCATACCCACGTCAGACAGTCGGACAGCGAGCTAGGTATGTCACACAAACATACACACACCACATCACACGCATACCACGCACGTACAAAAAAGGAAGTGGCTAAACAGCCGGCAGGGTCCCGGCAGTTTAGTCCACAGACTAAACAGCCGGCAGGGAATACTTACCTTGCCCTTGAGCCTAACCCACTGGCTGAACTGTTGGCAAATGAATGTAACAATGTATGCTCTATTTCAGTGTGATACACCGTACTTTCCATTATTATTTTGACAATGAGCTGACAATATTGTTCCAACTCACAAATTAGATATTTTGATAGCCTTTTTGTAAGAAATGCCATTTGGTGTGGATATTTCTTGCATCATCTCACAACACAATAGCTAGGCTCAACAACTATAATTGGATGTGGTGTAAGATTGTAAAGTTTTGAAATGCCGTGCTAGTCTGTTACTTACAAAAGTAATGTAAATGGTTGACACCTTTTGAAAAAGACTAGCTGTGTGTAGGTTCTTGTACACAAGCTTTCGGGTGCTCGGCCCCCTTCCTCATGTGTAAATTGTTTGATTATACCTTTGATCAAGTAATTAGCTGATCCTTTGGCCAATAATTTGACATATCCTGAGGTGTTTGTCAGAAAATTTATATTAAACTACCCTGTGATTATCACAAATGTGCACTTTTAATACCTACTCATTAGTACTTAACATATTTTTTACATATAGGCCAGCAAAATAGTTAATTTGGGAAGTCATCACTATATTGTCATCTCATTGTTGTCCAAATAATAATGAAAAGTACGGAGTATAACACTGAAATAGACTGAAATAGAGCATACATTAACTTGCCGTCAGTTTAGCCAGTGGGCTAGACTTGCGGCAAGGTGAATTTCCCCTGCCGGCTGTTTAGCCACTTCCTACAAAAAACTAGTCCAGTAAATTCACTTTTTATTAACAAGCTAACGCTGTAATATGAAAGATACATTGAAACCTCGAAATTTTGGACCTCGATCGAGTGGTCGTCTAGGCGTGGTCGGTTATGAAGAGTAAAAAGAATTAGGACCGTGAAAAAGTGGTCGTTATTCTGAGGTGGTCGTGCTGTGCATGTTGATACTTCAAGCATTTATTATTAATAAATTTTCCACTGATTCTAATCTAGAAAATGTTTTCATTGCTGTTGTTGATGTTGTTATATAATCATTATTATTATTATGGTAATTTTTATTGTGATTATTATTATTATTATTATTATTATTATTGAATGTTTGTGGTAAAATGATAGTCATTACTTCAGTTGTTATTATATAATATTTTTGTTACAGCTTTTGTTGTTGTTGTTATTATTATTTTTAATGTTTTGTTGAACCTCATTCCCTCAAAATGAGGACAACATCTCAATGTCCTCGGACAGCTCCCATCCCACATCAAACTGAACATAATCCATCCCCTGAACATCTTAATTTTCTTCACCCTACCACATATTGTGAAATATATGTATTCATTGTATATTGATATATTAATATATATATATATATTTATCAATTTTCATCACCATGGTGTAAATAATTTAAAATTGATTTAAACATTCAAAATCATTCAATAACATTTGTGATCACACAGACAGGCAATTGATACATATATTCTGAATGTATGAGATGCCTAATTGAGGACATGAAGGAACTATAAAAAATGTGTAATTCTACAAAGTGAGAGTGACAAAAGGTTCTTTGTTCCTCTGCCCCCTCCCCCGACACAAGGCCCGTGATATGATGATGATGATGATGATAATTATTATTATTATTATTTTTATAATAATAATAATAATAATAATAATTATTATTATTATTATTATTATTATTATTATTATTATTATTATTATTATTATTATTATTATTATTATTTTCAATGTGACGTTAACATAGTGCTGGAGAGATGACAGTAGTATATCAAGTGATTATCATAATCTTAATTATTTGACAGGAACATTCGGTGTAAACCGGTCAAATGGAGAGCTTCGTAAAATCTTACTGGCGCGGAGGTCAAACTCGTCCCATCAGCAGCCTCGGCAAGCACTATCAGCTTCCCGGAGCACCATTTCGTCCACGGCATCTTCGTCTTCGTCTTGCGCAGGCGCAGTTAGGCTTCCGATCAAGAACAACCAAGCAACATCACATCCGGAACTGTATGGTAAAGTCGTAATACACAGGAATCCTCTCAACGACAGCGAATTGATAAACACAAACACATTCGGTGAGAAAACAGAAGAAAAGAAAGTCAGAGTTGGTGTCAAATTCGTGGAACCGTCGTCATTTCGTAGTCCATATGTTTCTGACACCAAAACATCAGTGAACAATGATTTAAACCCTCTAGAATGTAGCACGCTACAGAGCGTCAGTGAAAGTGTTTCGGATAGTGGGATTTCTGACGGCAGCACTGAAGCCATGGCGGGGAAGAAAAGTGCCGAGAACTATATTTCCCAAGACACAGGGCTATCGATGGTGTCCTTAACAACGCAACAAACACTGACGTCTTGTAAGGACTCAAACGTGTGATCATAGTCGAAACCTTTATATCTCAACAAGAGGGGAACTGATAAACAATGTGGCATTAATTGTAAATTTTATATAGCATTAATTGGTAATTTAATGTTCCCACATATCATAAATCATGCGTTTCATTGATTCATTATCGCTCATAAACTACAAAAATTTCATATTATCTTATATGGTTCAGTAATACGTAATATTTATACAATTTAGTAATATGAGCTTTCTGATAATGATTTTAACTTTACATCCTCATATAAACGTGACAATGATATGAAATGTCAATGCAATTCAGTCATATTCAGTCACTGGTTTCAATATTGAATTAGATGGAGACTGGACACGCTATAAATTGTTAAGTATTAGCTGAGGCTTATAAATATATACATGTACTTACAATAAGAAGTCATTAGTAGCTACTCTTACATTTAATACGAAATAATATTCATGATTTATCAACATGGAAACGAGCATTATTCATTTTTCATTATTAATTCATTATTTTATGAGTTGTAAATATTTATATTGAATGATACATTTGATACACTTAAAGTTTCACATGGACACATGTTTTTAAATGTGAAATTGACAAAAAGTAAATTAAATCGGGATTTATTATTTACACAAGCACAAAAGAAAGTCATGTGATTTTTTAACATCAGTTACCTATATACATTTTTGTTCTTAACTGGAGCGCTGATCGCCGAACAAATGATATAACAACAAAGATGCATTCTAAGGAATGCAAGTTTCCGCCAGGTGTGTGTGTGTGGGGGGGGGGGGGGTCCTCTATTATGGGACGCTCCAAAATCCGTGTTTGCATTCGCTTATTCGGCCCATTTCACGGGTTCATTCATGCATAGCTAACTCTACATTTGTGTATATTCCTTGATGCCATTCCCGAATCCGGATCAGGTGCCGGATCCAAACCAAAATCTAATCAATTCTTCACTGGCACATTCCCGAAAGGGCCTAAAAATTTCATGAGATGCCGTTTATTACTGTTGTGAACAAACACACACACATGAACCACATACACAAACACACGAACAGGGATGTTCTTTTGGTATTTTAAATATCCGGTTTTAGTTTCATTGTTCAGCCGAACAGCTGGTTTGAAAGTCAGGTATTATAAATTAGGTTTCACGTGTATGAGGTTAATAATTAAATTACAGGATGATCAGTAAATTCTCAGCATTTTAAATTCATGATCACCAATTATAATATTGTTCTAATGATTAATGCAATATTTACTGTACATATCAGAAAGCGGTTTACCAAAGTATGTATTCATAAATTTTTAATAAAATATAATGATGTACTTATCTTATTTTGTGTTTTTTTAGGAAAGTATCATACCTTTGTAATACTCTTCTCATTTCAAGGTGATAAATCATTTTTTTCCTCGCGACTGTCGTGATTCAAACGGCAGTAGAGTCATCTGTGTTATATATTGTACCATTAAGGTAAACTCTAGGGGATCCTAAAGGAAGGGGTCTTACTCAGGGTTCTGACGCTTCCGGAAGATAAGATTTTCATGACCTTTTCATCATATAAAACAGAAATTGTTGACCTTTTCCCTCATGACTCAGGGAATTTCAGCAAAAATTGTGGTTGCGATTCCTTAAAAATTTACTTATTTATAGAGAGAGAGAGAGAGAGAGAGAGAGAGAGAGAGAGGGTTTAGACTGTTAAGTTTATACATCGTGACATTCTGTTGCTATGGCAATGGTGCATCAAGGGAATCCGATTAAACCGCTGGTTTCATTTACCATGTAAACCCATGTTTGAGTATTGAAACTCAGACCACAAAACAACCGTTAAAACATGTTTTATCTTGATGCTATGTTATATGCATGGATCCATTTAGCTATGCATGCGTATAAATGCGTAAATATACAGGGGAGTAACCCCTTAAACTCTATCACCCCATAGCTTATTGCTTTAACCGGCCATGGCCTGTCAGCTGTTATATACATTTATCGTTGTTTCCCCTTTTAAATGCTCTAAACTTTGGATTTATCCTTTCCTTTCAAATAAAAAAGTTGCTTCATTTAAGCTGTATTTACTTTCTTTCATCATGTTTATATCATCAAAAAAAAAAAAAAAAACAGGTTCCTCATTCTCAGTGATGAATGTTACCGACTGGACTGGATCTATCTCTACGTCCTACCACCCTTCTCGGCCTGATTTGCTGCCTTCAATCGCCCAGCATAGATTCAAACTGACTGAAAGCCACTTAAGGATGATAAATATCCAGAATGATTTATTTCTGTCTATATTTTTGAGAATATGTATAAAAATGATATTAAAAATATTACAGTTTTACTACTTTTTTACATCCATATAAAAACAGAACTAATAATAAACAAAATATAACATCTGCACAACAACAAAAAGAAATATCTAGGATTGTTAAAAGGTTTTGCCAGATACTGAATTTGAACATTAATTATTACAAAATGACAGGTCATAGAAAACATTTCCTGCTGTTTGGATATCTGGTCTGCAATACCTGACAGTTAACCGGACATTTGCCGGGTATCGTCTACGTCACTCTCACTTCCGGTCTCTATTGTAACAGTTTATTGTTACATTATCCGTGTTCAGGCCATACAAAAGGATGATTGTTCTACCGTTTCGCCGCTCCCTGTCACGTAGTCTTAAACCGGAATGGAATTCTGCAGATGTAAATATACGTAGTTAAGTTAAGTTAAGGTAGCATTAAAAAATGGAGGCGGTTACCTCCACCCAAAAAAGTGGAGAACACGCTACAAGTATACGTATTTATTATACATGGTATGTGAGAGGTCCCATTAATGTTACTTATTGCTGTTCCTACCCCAGTTCCTTTAAACAAATAATAACGTTTATTATTAATGCAACATTTTTATTCATTTAGCTATAACTTGAAAGTAAACTTTGTGTTGCTAACTTAATACAAATATAGGTGTATGGGAAACCTTTGAGTTTCCAATGCTTTTTCGACTGCCTATTTTTATATGCCGATCTTATACGCTTTTTTTGTAACAGCTACTTTATTTTTTATATGGGACCGTGCAGATAGAATTTTTTAATCAACACATTCACAAATACAATATCCATACATTTCTATTTATATGTTGGGGACATTTTATTGGGAGCCAAATTAGTCATTGCTTCAATAACTGATTGAATCGAGTCTCGTGATAAAATGTATCCTTTTCTCTGTGTGACTTTTTTCCGACAGGTGGCAGCACCTCCTGCTGGTGAGGGGGCGGCGGGTGAACCCCGGGTCACGTGACGCCGGCATCTGGTGGCTTTCACTTTCTAATACTATTAAGGGTTTACCTGTTTTGCCTTCTGGTCTTTAGGTTTGCCCATATGTTTCTTTCTTTTTGTTTCCTCGGAGGTGGATGTTTAGAGTTAATGCACATTAATTGTGCCCGTTCAAGGGAGGGTTCTCCGGCGAGCATTTATTCGGAAATATACAAATTTACGACACAGGTGTTCATATTTACTTTTTTTATTTGAATGTTTCAGGAATGAGATACGTTTACGCCCCCCTCCCACGCGCACCCGGTGGGGCTCACGTGTTAACTTCCCGTGTAATTCACCTATCTGCGCGGCATCCTGCCCCTCCCCGACCCTCTCATACGTCCATTGGACAATTTTGTATTTAAAAAATTGTACCTCCCTATATTTGCCCCGCATAGCTTTGGAAGCATTCCCTTGAAATTGTTCCTTATTCATTATGGAGAAGTTTTTTTCAGTGCAAAATGTGCGAACAATAATTTCTATCAAAGTTTATATTTATATATGTACAATACGATATATAAAAAACCCTTCATATCGAATATACCTACAGTATCAAAGGATTCAAAGATAAATGCGTCTAATTAAAGTTTGACATGTAATAAAAAAGCCTGATTAATTATGGTTACCGTTTTGTTACCCATTAAAGAACATGGCCAGCAAAGCTTAGTTTAGTGGATGAAAAAATTGCATTAACTGTTGGTTACATATTCTTATTTATTCACGTGACCCAGGGTCATAAAGCCGTAACATGAAAAAGAGCAGTGAGTGGCTGGCGTGCTCTGGTTGGCTCTAGCCACTGTTCAAGGTGGCATTAAAAGATCGTCGTTGGATTTTAATGTATGTTTAGCATAATCTAAAAAAAACTGACACTATCGGTCATGTATTTTTTATCTGTGGCCAATCAAAGACATGGTATCTAAATGCTTGTTATGGGAATGCTTGGAGAGGTAATTTTGGCTTTACCGAATTCGGACAAGGATTGTGGGAAAATGAGACACTTATACCTTGTTTCACTGAATAGAGACAAACTGTCAGGTAAAATAACTTTACCATTAGAATCTATAGATGTTATATAGGAAAATTAAATACAGCCATGTGATCTGTTATCTGGATCTTCTGAACCAGCGCCTATTCCGCTCAGACAAGCAAATTTAAACCATACACACGCATGGCTTAAATTTAGACGTTATTTAACAAGAAGTTCATTTATTACTCACGGTTTAGTTGCGACTTGTTCACACGTTAAATGTTCACCGCAGGGAGTCGGCTTTCTCTTTGTTTTCGGCCAGCGACCCATCAGCCAAGATTATACCAAGCATACGCTGCCACCTGGCCGCAGCGGACCGTACTACGGTGGTTTGCACCCTCTCGTGATAAATCGGCCCCTGTGGTTTTTCTGCCAAAGAGGGATAAAATCCAAGATAATTCAGTCCGGTGCCGGGTAATGTAGTACCATCTGTTATCAGGGCCGAAAACTCCGGAGATGAGGGGGGGGGGGGGGGGGAGGCAGCTGCCATCAGACAAATAGTAAAATGTTTCGAAAAAGTGTGGGAGAAAGTATTGTTAATTATAAAAACAACTAAAAAACAAAATTATTTCTATTATAGTAAAATACTAAAAAAATTAAAAAAATGCTTTAAAATGTTACTGATTTTGCTCTTCGCTCAAATTACTTTCAGAATCAGAGATTATTATTTGTGCACTTAGCACAGTTTTATTTCAGAGGTAAATTAAGATGACACAACAATGTTGTTTCTTTATTTGACTTATAGACAATAACTCTCTTTACATTAGATTAGGTATAAGCAGGGAATATTTCCCTGTCTTTATTTATAATAGATTTGTTTTAGTTACAATTTAATTGACCACCATTACCATAAAAAAAAATCACGCATAAGTCTGGTGAATTTTAGGTCACTCTCTTGACATAAATGTTCAGGTTGAATTAATACCAAATTCTATCGCCATGCAGTTGTAGATCGAAAGGCAAGACGTTTCAGGTATTTATAGGACATGAAATATTGGTGAATTCGAGAGTAGAAATTCTGTATATATACGAAAAATGTTAGCCATATTTGTTGATTCTGACGACATAGTTTACACCCTCCCACACCTGGGTACATTGCATGGTCTCTCTTTCTCTCTGTGTATACATATATTTATAGGTCCCCCGAGATTTCTGTCAGCGTATAAGGCAATGGTTATACATTAGCTCTCTTTCATTCATATATATATTCATATATATATATATATATATATATATATATATATATATATATATAATTTCCTCAAGGTAGAACTAAAAATGATCATTAAAGATTTCATCCAGAACTTCTTTAATTAAAGGTTCCGACAAGAACCCTTCAAGCAGGGACGTCAATATAGGAAGATGGAGGAATATAACCCCCCCCCTTTTTTTGCAAGGGGGGGGATGGTAAATGTAAACATGTGTGTGTGTGCGTGCGGGTCATCCCCCCCCCCCCCCCCCCCCCCCCCCACCTCCCTTGGAATATATATTAACGCCACTGCCGTCAAGGAACCTTGAAAGGTTCTTTGTGGAACCTTTCGTGTATGCTTCTCTTATGATACCTGAACATTTGCATAAAATATTCATCGATTATAAATCATATCATTTATCATCAATATCAATTATAATTACTTCTTGAAAGGCGGATACAAAATAGAAAAAAATACACCATTGGTGATAATAAATAGTTATACAGACTGGCGTCAGATGGCGCCACATTCTGAAACGGTCCAAGTTCGGCATATACAAGAATTGAATGCTTTTTTTCGAGCAGGTCATATTTTAACGTGCAGTTGTGACTTCTATTTGTTTAATTATACGTAGAAATGTGAAGTTGCAATTATAGCTTTGCACAGTTCTTAAATTTAAAGTTTTTGTTCCCATCACAGACTCAATAACACTGTAATGACCATGGTCGAGTATATAATTGAAATTTATTCATCACTCATATCAAGACTCATTTATAATTTTTATATGATATATATGCAGACGAGATTAACTGAAAATGGTTGAGCTTTAAAAGAAATAGTCATTTCTCTGATGACCTTTGTTTCTTGCTCTTCAGCAACTTTATATACGCTAGTCGTACAGTAGGAGTTTGTGAAGTTCTACAATTTCCTTAAATATACCCTGTACATGAGTAAAACATTTGTGATTTGTTGAAATTTTCTATACTAATTTAGGTAAGGTTTGAATAATTGGAATGGACAGATACTTTGTTACAAATTTAGTAACACCAGGTAAATTAACTGGCTTCTGTAGTCTATATAGGGATAGAGCACAGGGCTCAGAGTCGAGGGGCTGTGGGTTTGTATCTCAGCCGAGGCGTAAAGGTTTTTCACGGTCGGCCCCCACCCAAGGTGAACGCTCTGCATCATGTGATAGATCCACGCCAAAATCTAATTGATTCTTCATTTATTAAATTCTCGAAATGCCCAGGAAATATCATGAGTTTATGATAGCGTGAGTTATCTTGTGAACAAACAGAAAAACACTCACACAAACACACACACGAAGGGGGGGGGTGAACACATGCCCTCCTAGTCCTTTCGTAGGCAATTACTTCAGATCGTATCAGATTATCAACACCTGTATGAATCTTCCAGCATGTCCTTTTCCATTCCATAGATGGCGCTGACATACCACTCGTCGCCACACACCCTCTCTCTCTCGATATCAACATTTTGGATTGATAGGGTTTGGACATAAAATCGACACATGGCTTGTCCAGTAACCACTTAAAGTGCCAAGTGTCATTCCGTGTACTGCAAATTTTACAAACAATTCAGGGTTGGACAAAGGATCTTAGAAAAATGGGGAGCAACAGGTAAACAAAAGGAGAACATATGTGACAGTTGGTCTCAGTCACCATCACAATATGTGGCAGTCGGTCTCAGTCACCATCACGACATGTGGCAGTCGGTCTCAGTCACCAACACGACATGTAGCAGTCGGTCTCAGTCACCATCACAATATGTGGCAGTCGGTCTCAGTCACCATCACGACATGTGGCAGTCGGTCTCAGTCACCATCACAATATGTGGCAGTCGGTCTCAGTCACCATCACGACATGTGGCAGTCGGTCTCAGTCACCATCACGACATGTGGCAGTCGGTCTCAGTCACCGTCACGACATGTGGCAGTCGGTCTCAGTCACCGTCACGACATGTGGCTGTTGGTCTCAGTCACCGTCACGATATGTGGCTGTTGGTCTCAGTCACCGTCACGATATGTGGCACTTGGTCTCAGTCACCGTCACGATATGTGGCAGTCGGTCTCAGTCACCGTCACGATATGTGGCTGTTGGTCTCAGTCACCGTCACTACATGTGGCAGTCGGTCTCAGTCACCGTCACGACATGTGGCTGTTGGTCTCAGTCACCGTCACGATATGTGGCTGTTGGTCTCAGTCACCGTCACGATATGTGGCTGTTGGTCTCAGTCACCGTCACGATATGTGGCACTTGGTCTCAGTCACCGTCACGATATGTGGCACTTGGTGTCAGTCACCGTCACGATATGTGGCACTTGGTCTCAGTCACCATCACAATATGTGGCAGTCGGTCTCAGTCACCATCACAATATGTGGCAGTCGGTCTCAGTCACCATCACAATATGTGGCAGTCGGTCTCAGTCACCATCACAATATGTGGCAGTCGGTCTCAGTCACCATCACAATATGTGGCAGTTTGTCTCCGTCACCATCACAATATGTGGCAGTTGGTCTCAGTCACCATCACAATAAGTGTCGGTTTGTCTCAGTCACCATCACAATAAGTGTCAGTTTGTCTCAGTCACAATCACGATATGTGGCACTTGGTCTCAGTCACCATCACAACATGTGGCAGTTGGTCTCAGTCACCATCACAATATATGGCAGTTGGTCTCAGTCACCATCACAACATGCAATATCATCTCGGTTCGCCATCAGGGGTCATTTCTTTCTTCTGTTTATGTTTTGCTTTCCAGGTCACCCTTTTCACAATACTTCTTTTCATTTGCAGTCATTTACAGGCTGAGGTTTTCTAAACAGGTTATTTAGCATCTTCCTTTTGTTTTAGCGGAGTGCCTCAGTGTTTTCAGTTGTTCTTAAGATACGGTTTTTCTGATTCAGGGATGTCAGACAGAGATAGATCGCGCCATGCGAGAGAGCGAGGACAGACTACGCAGTAAATGAGAGGTACACGTTCTTGAATCAACAAGTTCGTTGTGTACTTAAAATGCTATATGCTTGTCTGAGACCATCCGGACTACGACACATATTTTGCGCTTAGTATAGGGAATAACACACTGTGCAGACCCGGACTTACAGGAGTACGACTTAGCTGTTTAGGGATTTTTGGAGACAAATTCTGACACCCATAATTCACTGGGTGAATTATATTCTAAATATACCAGCGGCGTAGGTAAAAATGTAGTGAAGAGGACAATGTAGTGTGTTGGATACGAATTATTTTTAAGGTAAATTGCATAAATATGAGTGATTTTGTAATCAGGACTGCAAAGAATTTAAAATTTTGAAAGCATGCTCATGTGGTATGTAAACAGAAGGTGTTTCCTTGAAATTTATCAAATTTTTACATAAACGTTTGACAGTTTACACAAGTAGTCCCGGCCATCCCGTCCCACAGTGTCCAAACAAAAGAGATGCGTTTCGAGTAGAAACGACATTTTGCGGAAGGGTGTATGAAACAAAACGACGCGAGATGCAAAATCAGGCCCTAATTTTCGGTATCAATCGGGTATCATGCTATTTCCCAAATTGCCCTGTTCCCTATTGACCTTTCTCTGACCACTGGTGCGTCTTATGAAGGGCTATGTTAAAAAAGATACATCTAGATGGATGAAGATTAACTTACATACACAGCTGTCACGAAACGTTTGAGATCTAAGAAATAATCCCTTCGCCCAACCTCTTTGGGCCCCAGATCTTTAACTGATAAAGTAATGCACGGGTATGGTATGTCTGTGCGTCGGACGCAAGTAATCTGTTGTTTATACACACACACGGCATGGCTTATACAAACGCACTTGAAGCGACGAAATAGCGGTTGAAAATGACGACATATTATACCGAAGCCACTTATCCTGTTGCCACACCAGCTTATGAAAATAGCGTTCAGGTTGAACCCTCATGACTATTATTTCAGATACAAGGTTTACTAGAGGATATAAACTAAATAAGATGAAAAAACACGCACATGATGGGTACAGCTGATTTTTATTTAACTAGGGAATGCTTCTTTAACTTCGATTAGTGATGGCCTTTGGGCTTTGGATGATGTATTTTTCAAGGTCACAGAGGCGCTCATGCTAAAATGTTGTTCGCGCAATAACTTCAAGAGAATTATCGGCTCAGACATCATAAGCACGGTATATGGTGTATCTCCTACAGGGATAGGTTTAGTTCGAATACGGATGACCTTGGCACATTTTTCAAGCTCACAAAGGTGATACTGGTAAAAAGATGTTAGAGGCACAGTCACCATTCTCATACCATTGATGATCTTTGTCAAGTTCGAACATGATTAAATGGTCTCGCAGTCATTACTGATACTACTCTCATCGGTGGTGTGCCAAGTAATCGATTGAGTGTATTATTGGTCGTTTTATTTCATAATTGGTTAAATCGATGGTATTTTTGCATATCTATCACAAAGGAATATATATGCACATCCTAAGAAGTCATATTATCCCCATTAAGTATTCTCATTCTGTCAGAGATATTATAAAGACCATTAAGCTTGTGCAACAAATAAGTGTCAACAACCCGACCATTACAGTTTCCTTTCAGCCTGATGTACAAGTTAGACTGTTTCTCGGTCAATATTTAAGGTATAATTCTATACAACATATTTGTATCACAGTAATAAAGATTATAAATGAAATAAACGATTAATAATCGTTATCAGTCTTTTTTTATCTGTCAATCATCGAATATGATTTTACAAACTATTCCTACCACTAACTCACATTCGTCCTTTTAAGAAGTGTCTCTTGAATTTCCCACTGGTATTCAAATCCTTAGCTGCAGCTTTTTCCATGATAGGCAGGGTACATATACAAAAATTTGTTCCACAGATCAGCTTTTTTGTTATATATGTATATAATTAAATATTCTAGGTGGTAACCTTATGTATATGTTTAATTATATTACATTGGAATTTTTACAACTTCCTTGTGTCAATTTTTTTTCAGTTGAATTAAAAACCTACCTAAAGCAAGACATATCATAATGCACCGTCGACGGCCATTTTTAATTCAATAAAAGTGTTGAGCGCTAGTCTATATTGTATTTAATTTGAGAGCCAGTCTATAGATTAAATAAATAAAACTATTAAGTACCCGACGTATCATATTGCTGCTGGTCCCGCTGTCTCTTGTGTAATATCATTGGTTTTAAATTAATACGTATGGAAATGATGCTAATGAAATCAGAAGAAATTCGTTTTATTCTAAGAAGCATTTAAAAATGTTCGCTCAATCTTCCATCTGTTAAGGAACCTATTTACATACTTGGAATATAATATTTTCTCCTTGAAATACTGTTAATATTTCGTTCTAAAGCGTACTCCTCTTTACAAGGAGAAATAAGCCTGTGCATGGCGCAGTCAGTGACACAAAACATATACGTAGAGATCAAAACATCTGGTGGCCATACTTTTATGTTCCTTCTTTCATCTTCTCCTTGTTTTTGAGTTTTCGCACATGCGCAGGACCGGACCTCTTAGTCGCAAAAAAATTGTGGACACGCGTGGGCAGTGGTTACGCCCAACCAGAAACATAACAACGAATAAAACCTTTGAACTGGAGGCAGTAAGACCATCCATATTCCGGGATGGTTTTGAAAGGAAAGTTTTGTAATTAGCAGAAATTAACTAAAATAGCATTGGGATAACACTAAGTTCATGTACCTTTGAGAAGTAAGCCCCTATTCATAGCCGTATATATACTGCCTAACTTTCCGGTAAGAGGTGAAAATAATTAACCGTCCGGTGATATATATAATTTGTAGCTTAACACGGATATAAAAGAATGGGTGATATTTATTACCCGATGGAGAAAACTGCAACATACACACAGATTCTACAGAAAATTATATTAAATAATTTGCTTTGATTTTACTTGTATAAATGACTGCTACGTTTTTCAGTCTCTCGTATTGATGACATTCCCTATCGTTTATACATATGTTTAAGCAAGATTACGACTTGTAGGTACAAATACGTTACGCAAAGTAAACCACTTCAGTACGTTACACAGAGTATGGGTGCTTTTCCATGTACGCGTTTTGCGAGCGTTTGCCGCGCGGCTGCCGCGCGGCGAAAATCTAACCAGTTCAAAAGTCATGTGCTATTTCCATGTATGCGATTGCCGCGCGGCAAACGCACGCGTCAGTTTTGGAATCCAGCAGTGCTGGATTTCTGCGTTTGCCGCGCGGCAAACGCATGGATATTCCGCCTAAAGAAGTCACATGTGGGGTTTCCCCGTACTCGTATGTTTAAGTTTGTTCAGCCGTGTCAGGAAGGCATGCGATTGCCGCGCGGCAAACGCATACAAAACGCTCACATGGAAAAGGACTGGCGGCGCGGCAAACGCATGCGTTTGACGCGCGGCAGTTTCTGCCGCGCACATGGAAAAGCACCCTATACCAATTCAGTACGTTACGCAGATTAAGCCAATTCAGTACGATACGCAGATTATACCAATTTAGGAAGTTACGCAGGGTATATTCCTGAAACAAACATGGTGTAACAACCTAAAGAACTCAACATTTTTCTTCGTTTATGAAGATTACCTGCAAGCCAAATTTAGATGGATATGTGAGAGAGTACGTGCTAGTATTTAAACCATCTTTTCGCGCTCTGCCATTTTCAGCTGATGACGTATAGTGTAGCGACAAAGTCGAGACCGGGCCAAATCGAAACTAAGACCGAGACCAGGAGACCGAAAACGAAACATGGAAATCTGAGACAGAGACCTCAAGACCAAAAGTGCTTGAGTTAAACATTCCGAAATTTTAATTTCTGTTCTTAATTTTTAACTTAGCAATACAAAAATATCGGCATATTCGTAGGTTTGTAATGTATAGGATTTATTCTTTAAAACCAGCATAACATCTTCCCTGTGCCGGGAAGATGTTATGCTAGAACGCATTTAGTGCTCAACCAAATTTATTTCCCAGACTGCATCTCCAAGGTTTTTATATTATAAATAGAATTTTAATCATTTAAAAATGTTTCTTTTATACTGTTTGTCGATGTTTTTAATTGACTGACTATAAATGTTCCGTGCCTTGTCCACTAAAATCCTTTTCGAACATTACTGTAGGTTCGTGATCTATCGATTTTAATTTAAAAAATGAATCATGTATACTTATATCATTACAGTCACATTGTAAAGATGTGCAGTAATGAAACTTCTTGCATTTTATATAATTTGTTTAGATGGTTTATCTTTGAGTATTCTATATGTGTACCAGAATATTCTTTTTATATTTTCAAAGTTTACATATTAAAAGTGAAAATCTTATTGCATTGTAAGTAATCTACAAGTCCTGAATAACTCTAAAGCATTTATATTGTTATGGTGAAGGGTGTTACCGTTTTAATTTCTTTGAAATTTCATTTAAGCATTTAAAAAAACCGCAGAACATTCAAAGTGATGACTCCGTTAACCAAATCTGGATCCTTGAAGAATGGTGTCAGTAATTTTTAATGAAAAATACTTTTCCAAACATCCATTTAAACAAACGTTAAAACTTAATTGGATTATTATTTGGAGAATATATTTTCACCTTAAACTATCTCTCTTGCTTTCAAGCTTGCCAAACAAAGCCAACACTGTTCAGACAAATACATAATGTATGTTCTAAGACCCAGTGTAGAACCAATACACTCATATGGGATCTATCTTTTAACCATGCATAACCATCAAGATGTTAATATTCCTTGACCAGTTCTATATCATCCAGGCTTCCACTATGACACTAAGTTTTTTCTTGGTTGGTTGATTAAGTAATATGTTGGATTATTAGCTACTTATGGACAAAGGTGTCAATTTCTTCCAGGGTGGGGGGATGACTTTCTATATATATATATATATATATATATATATAGAATGTATATATATATATATATATATATATACCTTTATCAGCGTCTCTGAGTGACATATTCAAATATATATATATATATATATATATATATATATATATATATATATATATATATATATATAATTATATGTATATATCCCTAATCATATTTCAAATAATTATGTTTTAGAAAATAAGTTACATTGTATTTTATGAATTCTAAGCAAGGTTTAGATATAACATTTTTTAGTAAATGCATCCAAAGTCTTTAATTCTATTTATTAATATATTTCATTTGCAATATTATAATATTATTCTCTGAAAAGTGGGGGGGGGATGATTACATTGACCATCCCTCCTTACCAAAATGTATATATACACCCCATCCCCCCCCCCCCCTATATTGGCGCCCCTGCTTATGGATAACCATTGTTACGAATGCAAATTGTTCAGGGAAAATACTGGCCGATCCGAGATTCGAACCCATGTCGGTGGCGCACATGTCCGGCGTTCCAACCGCTTTGCTAGAAAAAGCAGGCTTCACTAGCGAGACAGTTCGGTCCGCTTTTATGTCTACCCGTAACACCATATTATTCTTTGCGAGATTGTTTTGTCTTTATATAATATTATTTATGGATATGCCGCGGTTCATAAGTATTCTGAATATGAATCACTGTCACGGGTCGACTTTTAAGTTAACCTCTTTATGCTAACGAACATACGAACTTTGTGCTTCTGTAGACATCTTCACAACTGGGCTTACAGTGTTTATAATATTCAAGATGTCAGGTTTTATACCCTTCTCTTCTTATGGGTACCAGTTTAAGGGGGTCGCTATACGATATTCGAAACGTTATGTCTAAGGCGCTTTCTAGCAGATTACGTTATATTTTCGGTACATTGGCAGTCAAGATAAGGAAAAGCCATTTTGATTAAGGAAAAGATATGATAAATCGACGTTGGCTATAAGGTTTCCCAAGTGTTTATAACATTCACTACTCTCCTTCAGGTTATGTAAACAAATAGGACCATGTGACCTACACAGAACTGTTCAGCATAGTTATATCAAAGAAGGGGCCTCTTTTCAGATGAGCAGTTGCGACTGCATCAATTGTACATGCACATGTAATCCGTTTGACATTACCATCAAGCCATGCTTATTGGCAGGAGAAGTTTGCTGACGACATGTATAAATATTGCCACTATAACCCCAATACAATAATATATAACTGTGAAAGGTAAACCCTACTGAGAGGAATAATAATTTTTATCGATATTAATATAGGGTATTCATATATATCCTATAAGATACAAGAGAATACTCTATAAGATACAAATAAAAGTTGAAAAAGGACGATACTTAACAGGTACATGGGAGTATTTACCTCTAATGAGAGTGCAATTAATAAAAAATTAATGGCTAAAACACAGGGCTTTCAGGAACGCGGGGGTTAACGTCTTACATGCTTGAAATCTCTTCCGGACGCTTGATTCTTGGAGTTTGCCGCACCGAGGGTCAAAGCTAGCTCATAAAGCAGTTACTGGCCATGGCAGGCCGACAGTCTGACCAGTCAACCGTGTAAACCCTGCTGATAACTGACCCTAGCAGTAGGAAAAGATATCTAATCAGCATGATACGATAATGACGTAAATATTATGATAAAATATATTCAGTTTTACATAATGTTTCAAACTTTAAACCTTGCCCCTACGCTTGGAATGTTTCAAAGTAACATGTGACTCCACAATACTTTGGACTAAGCGTCCTGGACTTTCCTATTTTTCTTCCTATTGAAATCCCTGAAAAAACTTTATCGGGCCAATAAACGTATTAAAACGTGTTACACGATATATTTTTGTAAGTATTGGTTAACCCCAATGAAAAGTAATGCAAGCCGCGAGGTTTGCCAGGCTTGTGTCACACATGGCACGCGAGCCGTTAGCTATAACTGATAAATCTTTGCCTTATTTGCATAGTCGCATGCAACATAGCTGACTTGCATGATCACTTTAGCATGACCCTGTGATGCAAGCAGATTTGAACGTACAGTTAGAATAAAGGAAAATACGCCGCACGTGGGACAAAGAGCGATTATTGACCACATTTTACCATGTGTAATTATATATTCAAAATGGTCTTGACAGGATTAAGTGTTATTAATTTATTTATTTAAACATATTAATACAGGCTAGCCGGTTCAGACGAGATTGTCTGATCTGCCACAGGGCCTTAGATCACAGGGTTCCCGTTACCTTTGTCAAGTGATATGTTGGTAATATAGAACCAAATCTTTATTTAATGTGACAATATGGCATTATAACCAAATAATTTTCAATAAAATATCAATATATATATATATATATATATATATATTTCTCTACTTCATATTACAATGTTTTGTTATCAGAATCATCATCTTTGACGCCTCCCTGGACGCGCTGTGCAAATGACTGTCAGACTGTGTACCTTGAACATTATCCTGTCAACCCAATATAAGAAATTCCATAAACAAAAACTTAGTATAGCACGCCATGCCTGTTTTGACCAACAGACTTTCGCTTCACGGGTAGGAACGTCTTTTGCTCGGTAACGGAAATGTTAATACTAAAGCGACCTTGTTTCCATCATAACACGCACAGTAAAAGGTTTATCATAATATATTAAACAATAATTCTGGATATATATATATATATACATATACATATATATATATATATATATATATATATATATATATATATATATATATGGATAGAAAATGACACAAATATATGAATTGCATTATGGGCAATGAAAAATTATTTTTCGTCATATTTAATTAATTTAAAGATACAATTTTTATAAAGATATAAAATGCACAAGAGGAAAATAGTTAATATAAAACAATCTGACACAAGTCGTGCGCGTTGTAGCAGTTAGTGTGTTTTGAATGTGTGGAGAGCTGCCCGTGGAGCGTTGGTCTATTGTTGAATTGATTCTACATGGTTCGTGAACTGGGAGGAATCGCACGTAGCCCATTGGTTTAGTGGCTGTACTTCGGTGCAGAAAGCCGAGAGTTCGATCCCCTAACAACCTCAGTCAAGAAAGTCAAGATGGCGAAACCTCGCTAGCACATCAGATATTCGCTCTAAATTCCCTGTAACTGTTTATTTTCTTTTATTATTACAACAAAGCATATTTTACATACACATATACAACCGCACAAATTGAAGACCGGCTTCTTAGGCTCAGGGGTAGGGTTCTGGACTCAAAGCCAGGTGGTCGTTAGATCGATTCTCAGCCGAGTCGGTGAGCTTTTTCAGGGTATGTCCCAACCAAGTGTGAGCGCTCTGCTGGTTTAATGGGAAGGCCGTGCCCAACGACTGTGTTTCACTCCCAAACGATCGTGCCTTTCGGAGGTACCTCGGTTGTTTTACCCAGCAAGGGGGAAGATTAAACACCCAGGTCCCGTAGGTGCAGTAGTCACCGAACCTGGTTAATTACCGGACTAATAATTAATTAATAATTATTTTCGCAGTGTTCGGCGCTTCCTTCTTTTTCTGTGGCACTTGTGTTATGTACTAATAAATCATCGAGTAAAAAATCAAATTTCCTTGGACTGACCTTTAATCATTTGGTCTATCAAGCCTACTTAAAAATTCCTATACATATATACTCTTGTAACTTTTGTATTAACAGTTAAGTATCGAGTTGTAAGAAAATTGTTCAGCTGATTGGGGGATCTGCTCAAAAACTTCTGGCATGCTCTGGTATATTACCAGTTTTTTCCATATTGTTTTCAGTATAATAAACTTGCTCGATGCATATTTGGCAAACCGCTGAAGCATGTTTTCACATTTACACACGTGTATATTAATACCTGTTAAATAAGATAAATGACACATCAAGAGCATGACCATTCGTTTTGTTGAAAATTACACACACCCTTGTAAGGGTTGCAACAGGGTTTGAATCACCTGCAATTCAGAAGGCTAAATATATTACAACGTCATTCATAACGTACGGTTTTATTCATCCGCGTTTACGTGTCAGTGTCGTCGATTGGCATTGGACCTGGCAGGTGGGGGGGGGGGGGGTATAGATCTTCCCACTTTATATCAAGCAGGGGATGTTCAATGTAATCATTCTCTGCTATTTAGAGTATAATATTCATGATGATGATGATGATGATAATCTTTATTTCCCCATGTATGATTTAAGAGTATCATACAAGTACATATATGTATATGAAAACGAATATGTAATTGATCAACACACAATAATCGATGTTATTCATACACAGTGCAATATCGTAGATATAACAGACTTGAAATTTTAACCAAATTCTAGCTTGAAGCAGTTTTTCCTAGTAAAAGGTATTTTGCATATTAATGTAATTCACAGTATGTTTCATATTATTTTAGAATGTGTACAACAACATCAAACTGAAACAGTAAAGGAGCCATAAACAAGTGACCCATGGGTCATGACGCTCAGCCAACTGACATGTTGACAATATGTCCTTGCATAGGAAACTAATTAAGATAATGGAGGTGGCACCATCATTCATGTAAGTTAGCCTAAGTTCATTAAGACGCATAAGCACACCAAATTTAGGAAATTCTGTTCACCCATTCCTGAGGAATCTCGCAATTTTTGTGTATTTTGCATTATTTCTGGGTTGCTCAAACATGCCGCAAATTGAAAAATATGAGTTATAGACACCTATAATTTCAATTTTGCAAGGAGACCTCCCTGGATTTCAAATTAGAAGATTTTAGGTCCAATGGTTATGATTTGTGCCCTGCTTTTGTTTTAAACTTTTAATTGTTTGAGGGCACATTTGAGCGCAATAGCTAAATTGATAAGGGTAACAGAGACCTAATTTCAGGTTTCCTTGGAGACTTTTCATGGACCTTCCAGGATGTCTAATTGAAAGATTATAGGTCTAGTCAATATGATTTGTGCCCAGTTAACAGATGACCGCATCTTTAACGGTCTAAAAAAGGGGGAAAATTTGGTAACAAATAAAAAAAATACAGGTGGCACCAGCAGTGAGTAGAAACTGATGAAACACTCCTTGATCAATATCCATGCAAATAATTATGGTGATCAATGGATGTTAAGATGGAAGATTTTAGGTCCAGCAGTTACAATTTATACCCTGTTAACAGATAACCGTATCTTTAAAGGTCTCAAAAAAGAGAGAAAAAAATACAGGTATCGCCACTAGTCTGGAGAAACTGATGAAACACTCCATGATCAATTTCCATGCAAAAAATCATGGTGATCAATGCATTATTTTTTCAGATACTTGAGCTTTTGTGTAAAATTTTCCATTATTCTGGGGGGGGGGGGAGGGGTACTTCGGAGCCCCATAGTTCGAAGAATATGGGTAACAGAGACCTAATTTCAGGTTTTAAGGAGATTTTTCAAGGACCTCTCTGGATGTCAAGTAAGAAGATTCTAGGTCCAGTTGTTACGATTTGTGCCCGGTTAACGGACAGATGGCCGGACGGCCGGACGACCGGACGGACGACGACAAAAGAGTGATTGCTCAAGCTCAGATGACTTACAGTCAGCTGAGCTATTATTGCCAAACAGCACATAAATAAGGCCACTCTAAATTACAAAAATTTGAAAAGATCTTGACCAAGTGCTCAAGTTTCATAAGAGACCCTGATGGTATTAATCGAGCAGCATACCAGCGTACTAAAGGTATGAAAGGAATATCCATAATAGCTCTGTGGAATGTTAAACTAGTGCATGTCCGTGTTTATCCGAGTTTATATTTCATTTTCCTCATAAGTGCATATTTTTACACCACTAGCGATTTCCACTCAGCAATAGTAAGAAATATAGCACATATAAAAAACAGTTATAAACAATGTCTTTCAGTAAATTTTATTCTAAAATCTTCAAAATATCATAAAAAAATACTATATATATGTTTACAAAAAAAGTTTTCCAACTTTGATTAACCTCCTACGCCTGCGAGGCAATCCCTCCACCCATGCAGATAAATTGACGCCGCTTCTTGGACCCATCCCTTACAGAAATGACCTATTGGTCATGACGCACAGCTGCCAAGCATGACCATGACATCATGGACTGCAATTCAATATGTACATTTATTTTAACCATATCTTATATAGTAATCATGAATCCAAGGCCTTAAACCGCTGTTAGTCACTCTTTTGCAATGGTGTCTTCAGTAACTGTGAAGGACATATTTTCTTCTACTATTAATGCTTTTATAGAGACATTTCTTTCTATTTCTGCATTAAAATGTAAAGAATTTTTTGTTTGGCCAGTTTTATTTTGAATTTGAAAATAGAATATAAATGCGTAAAAATAAATAAATGAAGATGGCTCCACCAATCTTATATAGCTGACACGGCTATTCATGATTAAAAAAACATACCAAATTTCATAACAATCCATGTAATTTTAGCTGTAAGAATTCAAGACAATAACCCGTAGTCTGCTCAGCGCACATAAGATACATGCAAAGATTGCAGTTTATAAGTCACCCTGATCTGATTTCAAATTTCCAAGCAAAATTTACCAGGACCTCTAACAATGACAAGTTCGAAATTTCTATGTCTGTTCAGATGAGTTCATTGTGAACAGCCGGTCAGCCGTAATTTAATTTTCGAATACAAAACACCGTTTAAATATGTAAAAATAAATAGAAATATGTCACCTACAGTCTTGGACTTTTGAAAAAGCTATCCATAATCAATAAACTTACCGAATTTCAAGTCAATTTATAGGTTCATTCCTAACATATAATTAAAGTAAGAATTTCGGGTAAGTTATTCACCTGTTCTGTCTGTGTAATTTAAATGAGTTATACGTACAAATTAATGAACTCCGGGTTATTTGTTTAAGAAAATTTCTGGTAACGCCTGTATGGCAGATGTATCATCTTGTTAATTACAAACTACTAGTGAATACGCCAATGTTCAGATACAGAAAAAAAACATGTAACCTGAGAGGGAAGGTCGCACGTGTGTGGGGACTGAAAGGGAACTAGTTGTAAAACGCCATTTGGAAAATTTTGGTTCGTCTGAATTGCCGCCAGATGTCCTAGTTGAAAGTGTTTGTATCATTTCATGTTATAAACACGTGGACATAAACAAAACCCACAGCCTATATGCGGGTTGGATCAGCGTTTTCTGGCTTATTTTTATAACTTTTTTATGGATTATCTTCAGAACCGAGATCAGATATTGGAATAAATATCTATTGTTGGCCCCTTTAAACCATCACATCTGTATTTTTCAGCTTTGTAAAGAGTTCTTGGAGTCGTTGAAACAGTATTTCCAAAACGTAGGGCATTACGACAAAAATGCCTTTGAATCTTGCATATAGAATGCAGTATGTATTACATTGTGGGGAATATTTGAAACAAAACTTGGCTTTATAAGCATACGTGTACAACCTTAATGTCAAAGTTTCCTGAAATGAAACATTATATTACATTCAAACGGTTACATGTCAGTAATCTCAATTATTCCATTCGGCATATCAATTCTACTTATTTGAGGTCAGACCTTTAATTTTCACAAGCCTTATTGAATTTGTCCTTTTTTTTCATGTTATAAGCGGTTTTGACTTGATGATTTTTACCTGTGTGGGTGAATGTTCAATAAGAAACGCATCATTACTCTGAAATATTAAGCATTATTTTCATGACTATTATCATGGGGTACGTGACCTTTTCCTGTTCTTTGTCAATGTATAAAATATTGATCCGTATGTTATTGTACAAAGCGAGCTCCGTACGTAGTTCTCTGACATTTTAAGCTTCCTGCATCCGGTATAAAACTCTACACGTCCGGGGCATGTCTTATATTGAAAACCTAATAAATTAAGATAAGAGATAATGGCTTCGTTTTCTCAATTGTATAATTTATAAAAACACACCATCCTTCAGAAAGTGATTATTTTGCTTTATACACATAGAGTTATTTCATTCAGAAAGACATTGAAATTTTCTAATATGTATATATTAGTCAGTCTAACAACGGAAAGGGAGGCAAGCATTTTACCCCACTTCACTTTTCTTATCCAAATTATCTCTGGATATGTATTTATTTATTTTTGTAACCTTTGTAGAGTGTGTTCCGTACAATCGAGATGATATATCTTATTATAGCAGGATCTTATAAGTATGACGGTTTGATAATCAGAGCTGCTATTTGCTGGTGTTTTTCTCAAATCATTCTTCATTGCTGCGGCTCAAGGAATGCCTTGAGTGCCTTTGTCATAAAGGTCAGCGGTTTTTAGGCAGATGACATTATTTATTTATTTATTAAAACATTTTTCAGGGTAGCTAATACCATGAGAATACTTCTGTTATACAAATACAATTACTATATAATACAGCAGAGCATCATTTATTCGAACACCGTTTATTCGAAAATTGTGAATGTGAAAATGAAAACTGAGAACTAAACTTTTAAAAAAATATATTCATTTTCAACAATGATTTAAATTCTAAATTTCCAGAGTAAATAAGCAATACTTCCAATGTATTTAACATGATTAATAGATTAAATTGATTGAAAATCTCTGGTTAAGTCTTGTACATTTAAAATAATCTGGTTGTGCCGATGAAGTGAAAGCGATAAGGGACTAACAAGCAAAGTAACAGAGAGATTAGTTACCGTCATCCATAATAAAAAACATCTAAGATAGCCCGGGGCGATTAAGGGAATAAGAACGCGATAACTTTGTAGGATATTTTCAGTTGACGGTACATTTAATATTGAGGGGCAAGTCATTCCAAAGTGCATTGTCGGCATAAAACGAGGTAGTTTTATGATGTTGGGTTATTATATTAGTGGTGGAACCATAAGTGTTTTTTTTTATTATTACAACAAGGCATATATTACACACTAACAACCACACAAATGGGAGACCGGCTTCTGTGGCTCAGGTTTAGAGCAAAGGGCTCAAAGCCGGGAGGTCGTGAGTTCAAACCTCAGCCAAGGAGATTTCAAGGTCATAGTGATCAAAATGGACGTTGACATCACCGTGATGACGTAATAAGGCAGACCGTGATGAGGTTCAAGGCGTTGATAGAGGTGTATGCTCTCCGGGGGCTAATATATAACATAACCATATTTTAAGCGAGAATACGTCTTCCTGAAAATGTGTACTATACGAAAGCTATATAACACACACACACACACACACAACCACGAGGTCGAAAAGGCATGAACCCCATACTTTCCTGGCGGGGGCATAAACGCTTGTCTGCATAACTATTTGTGATACGTAGGAATGACACACACGCCAAGAAACACAAAATGCAAAAATAATGACACAAATAAATAAATGTGTATAACGATGCGCGCACATTAATACATTTCGCAATGCGTGTAAAGGTTTACATCCTGTTCTCTCCAACTAAATATAACAGTAACGTTCCTTCAAGTCTTACATGAAGGCACATGGTTTTGACCCATTATAACAATAAACCTTTTAGGCTATAGTAATTTTTAAACAGACAATTGTTACAATATCATTAATGGAAAGAGACACTTCAAGAGTAAACTAATGAATATTTGAGAGATAAATGAAGTAAAATAAATTAAATGAAATAACTTACACTGTGCCAGGAATCTGTCTTAAAACTGCAACGAGCTGTTATCATAGCCTTCTCTATCAGAGAATCACAGACAGAATGGAAAATACACAGAGTTGCCAAGTAGCCTGGTCAGCACAGTTGCCATGTCACTTGACCAAGTTTGACCAATGGATAACTGACACAGGCTTTTTAAGGGTTAAACTTAATTAATTAATAACTGGTAGGTGGCAGCACTGATTGCCTATAATTAATAAGATAAATTAGCTACAGGTGGCAGCACTGCTGTGAAGGCAGACTCCCTGAACTATATATATAACGGCAACATATATATATTATGTACAGGTAAACTTTAATGTATATATATATATATATATATATATATATATATACAATCATTTACAAAGCTGATTATAACAGCAAAACATATTAAAATGTTCCTATCATCAGATAACTATTTTTTTTTTCACAACTGAAATGTATTATGAACAATATCCGTAAGTGTTAGTGTATTGACAGAGACTGGGAACATCTTGCCGACATCAATTTTAGTGGGGTCCTGGCCTGTCCCCACTCACCACTTTGAGAACAACACCGACCCTCACGGTCCTGCTTTAAGGTAGGTCTATATCACAGGCACTCGTTTCCAGCACTAAAATGGCCTAGAAACTGTCAACATACTGAGTATGGGCGATATATCAGTAATAAAAGAACAAGGTAATGAACTCCAACGCATAGCGGTGCAAGATAACTTTTTTCACAAGTCCGAATTCCGGAGAATTATCCGCTTCACAAGCACGATCGCGCGCCTGTTTGTTGAAAACATCTTTATATACAAGAGTAGTCTTCCGAAAATAATAGTTCACCACACTAATCGTGAATTCCAGCACTTTTATTCCAGCTGCGACACCGTCAATTGTCATGTATACATTTGCTAGTTGCGTATAAGTTGACGTGATTCCTGGCTCAATGGATTTCCCCCGAGCTGGCCGCTGGCTGAATGAAAATGTAAACTTTTCACCGGTTAAGATAATTAAGCACAAGTTGTTTTCTCTTTTTTTGGCGCACTGTTCAATCAGGTGTCAAATTGTTGTTGAAGTTGAAAACGAGTGAGCATGGCATGCAATCACAACCAGGGCCATTATGTCACTTGGTTTAAATCCATTAACGTCTGTTCTATTAACTTAAACAGCCGTTTTTTTTTTGTAAAATATGAAAGTTACTCAAAACAATAATATTTATATTGTTTTATGTATTAAAAAAATGCAATATGCTGGCATGAGTGTTCATTTTTTCTTTAAAAAACTATTATCCTTAAATGACAAACTGTCCAGTATTTTTTTATTTATTCAAAATAATGTTTTAATGATAGGCCTATGCCTAATATTATATTCAGTAATAACAACTTATATGTAAACAGCCGGGCAGCCATAAACTAATCACATATTCAAATTATTATGCTATGATTTAGTCAGTCATTTTTTTTTAAACCCCCGTAACAAAACAACCCCTCAAAAATAACACTTTGCAGGGAAATTTTTTGATTCTCACAGATATTAATATTTTTTTATCTTTCATGTATTAAAAATGTAATATCTTAGCATGAGTGTTCATGTTTTCTTTTTTTTTTAAATCTCTGTTATCCTTTAATGACAAACTGTCCAGTTTTTTTTTTGTATTAAAATTCATATTTTAATGATATGTCTATGCTTGGTATTAGATTCAGTTATCACAGCTAATAGGCCTACGTATAGTGCATGCATGGCAGGCATAAATTAACCACATATTCAATTTATTATGCAATGATTTAGTCACTCATTTTGAATCCCCCTGAATAAAATACCCACCCAAAAATAACACTTTTCTTGCAGTGTTTTCAATGCTTCCCAAAGGTAGAAATGATATCTGAACCATGAAAAGTGAATTTTCTTTGAGCAAAAGTGTATTTAAACACTATGAATGTGAAGATAGAGACCTCAAGTCTAGTAAACATTCTTCGAGATCAGCCACAGTACACCGGAGGGGGGATAATTTTTCCTTTCTCAAAAAGCAATTCTTTTCAAAGAATTCCACTTTTTTTCAAAACTAGTTCAGTACTGTAAAGACTACACTGGTTTCCGTGTCCAATAACATGACGTATATTTATGTCGAGGACGCGACGATTGGGATAGAAAGAGGGGAGGGAAGCAGCCTAAGCAAAGAATAAACTGTTACCATAAAGACTCGGCCGACTACCCCCCGGAGGAGGGGGGGGGGGGGGGGGTTGCCACACACGCCTGGTACACGTTCTTTTTTACATGTTTACTTTAATCGAATTTTTATTGATCCCATATACATTTAAGAAATTGAAAAATAAATCATGTATTTGTGTATTATAGTTATAACTAGCTGCTCCCGTGGAAAATCCACGGCTCTATCTGATGAATATTTTTGTAATGAGCCGATAGGAACTAAACAACGCATATTTAAATTCTAAGGTTTTTGCAGGAACTTTGTCATGTGTTTCAATCATATGATAAAAAGATTACTTCTGCCAGAATTTTCCAGGATCACCCTCAAAAAGAAAATTATTCTATTCCAGAAATCACACAAACAATAATTTTGGAAAGAGACGTGAGGCATATATAGGGTGTACGAATTTTTAAGTGAGAAGTTTTTTTCCGATAAGCAACATAGGTCCGACAGCTTCATTGCTTTGGAAGTATAGTAGATATAACGATGGTATAAAGAAGCATTCTACCGTGAAATTATATGAAAGATGCTTTGTATTAGTTGAAGCTCAGCCGACATCGTGAAACACGATGTTTATTCAGTGTAGTCAGTTGAGGGTATAGTCTAAGGCATGTTAACAGACACATGTGTTATTTGTATACACATGCATATGTCGGTGAAGCTCTTTTACGCGAAACATATAGCTGCCAATGTGAAAAAATTGGCCCAGAAAAATATATTCAATTAGTATAAAATTTTTGATTTAAGTACTGTAAATTGTCATGGAATAATCAGGTCTGATGCAAAATTGACAACTCTCTCAGATAAAAGAAAGCAGGTTGACATTTTTCGATGAAAGCATTTAGCCAAGAAACCACTTCAGCCATGGTTCGTATCATTGTCTTTCAGTAAATGAACGCAAAATGTAATATACAGATTTAGAGGGGTAAAGTAAAACTGCATTAGTAATCCATTACATTTCTGGAGGTAATCGGAATCACCATAATATGTTTCCTTCTTAAGTGCCATAATCACAGTTCCACAAAGGAATAATTATAAGGGGCTATTCCTTTGTCCCCGAGTAGAAGCCGCCCATTCGTATGCAGTTGTTCTGCCACTCGCCTGGTGAACCGTGTTTCTGAACCATGACAACGTTTTGCATGAAACGTGCACGTATGAACAAACGACTGATTAGTGGAGCTGGCGGGGGTTTCAAAGTCCCCAAGAGACTGAGGACCATTAGAAGTGCGCGCAATTCCCTCCCCCCTCCCCCCCCCCCCCCCCCCCCACCGGGGCTTCCTTTTGAAAAAATCTTTTTCACACAACCCCCATAAATCGGCCGAACTATTATAACCATGGTTATCATGGAAAGATACTTCTGAATGTATAAAAATCAACATACTTGTAAACGTATAAACAGTGATCGTGTAAAGGGTCTCAGCTCTTTGTGTCCACTCAACGGAAAAGTGCTCCCTATTAAAGATTCATGTGAATATGTGTTCCGCGCTTGAATTTAAAATCTTGACTTCCTTTTGACAGAGTAAAATTTCTTTACAAGCGATATAATAGAACAATGGAAATGGGGTTCAGTGGGGATTACAGGTCGCCTCCTGAAAAAAGCGTGACAGGCGAAAAATGTTTTGTTGAACATTTGTAGAGGGTTATAGTCTAGTCAATGAACGGTTTTTATCAAATGAGGTTGGACAAAAATGTTATCTAAGGTTTCTCACCTGAAATGGATTCACTGATGTTGTCTTAGTGCACAAATAAAACCCCACCCGATTCTACCCATGGCAAAGTGTCATTTTCACCCCAAATCCAAGATGGCCGCCATTATAAGGGGTGAAATATTTAAGTGACCATAATTCCATAACTAAATGACATAGAAACACATTTAAGGTGTCATTTCCATCTACCATTAGGATGCCCGTTCATTTGGTGACACTTCTGGGGTCATAAATGGTACACTTCCGGTATCAGGTCAAGGTCAATGTCAAATTTTACAGATAAAAAGCCAAAATCGCTATGATATGGCATTTGTTTCAACCAAATGTTATAGAAACATATCTCAAGTATTATTTCCATTCGACATTAGGCTGTCCATTCTTTTGTTGATACGTCCGAGGTCAAAATGATATATATCATGCTGTAAGGTCAAGGTAAAACTTGGAAGAGAAAAAGCAACAATCGCCATGAGATGGCATGGTTTTTGCATGAAAATGACATATCGAAATGCATTTTAAGTTGTCAATTCTAACTAACTGTGGATTGCCCATGCATTTGGTGGTACGGTACCTCTAAGGTCATAAAAGGTACATACCATGCATAAAGGTCAAGGTCAGAGTCAAACTTTGAAGAAAAAAGTAATAACCGTCATGATATAGCATGTGTTTTGCAGAAACGTAAAATAGAAGCTCATTCAAAGGGTCATTTCCATCTAAATTTAGATTGCTAAATCTTTTGGTGATAGTTTAAAGGCCAGGAAAGATTCATATCATGCATCAAGGTCAAGGTCAGGTTTTATTGAAAAACACCAGTACTGTCCATGATGCGGTATGTATTTGCAACAAAGTGACATTTAATTGTGACAACTTCAAGCTAACATCTGAATGCTCATTGATTCAGTGTTCCTCCTGGGGTCAGTAAAGGTACAAACCATGCATCAAGGTCAAGGCCAATGTCAAACTTGATAGGAAAATGCCCATCCCCATGCTTTGGTTAACATGGCATCAATCATTGAAAACAAACTTGATACGTGCTTGTAACAACACATGTGATAAATAATTTGATATGCATCCATCATATCATATACATGTATATCTACAACCCATGAACTTGTGAACCTATTCATCATTTAAATATCATCATTATCTTCTTCATGATCACATCATAATCATCATTATCCGTATCTCTGCTCTTAGTTTGGGTTCATCTCATGGAAGCAATTACTGTGCATTGATAACATACTGGTGAAGAATGTACAGCTTCCCCTTATTATAGGTATTTGTTTATTTTTTTTTCACATAACCCCTACAGTTGCACTTAATAATTTTGAAATATTGAGGTGCTGCTTGTTGTGTAACCCTGAGAGACAAAGGACAAATTGAAGATAAAAACCGTTCCCCCGAAGCATACATGACAAGGTTAAATATAGTATATAGACATATAGTATGCAGCACACAAAAAAGCCAGTTGCTAACTCCATGTCTCCAAATTACCTTAAATGTTAGAATGGCAAGCATGTAGATCAAGGAAGCTCTACTTATGATATAGGACCCCCCCCCCCCCAAAAAAAAAAAAATCATCTGCTCGAGTTGTAAAATTTCAGCCCAGAGTTTCATCTTCTACAGGGTGTGTTCTTCCACTACCACCAACACAAAACCCAGAGTGTCAACTTCTACACGTAAAGTTCTTCGACTTCCACCAACACAAAATGTGCATCACGATGCTTAGGCCTAATGATATATGCGATAATTATAGAAGACTGAACTTTGTCAATGCCCACATGGGTTTCAGGTGGTGAAGTATCTGCCTAAAGAATGCAGACGGAGAAGTCATTTCATGTGGTCAAAATCTTACTACTCTTCCATGGTGTCACACAAATTGTCCGTTTTGATGTTATCATAAACAGGTTTAAACTTCATCGTCTTACCTGTGGTATCAGCATAAATGTATCAGTAACCTCTGCAACAACAGATTGGCTGTTAAGTAGCAGAAATAAAGGTTTTATACGCTGTTGTGCAGATTTGGCATTCTGCATTTCCTTCTGCATGCTCATCAGAAATGTTTACTCTGACCTTCTCTTCTGCAAAGCATATCAGTGCTACTTATCAGAATCTGCCATTGACAATGATTTTTAGCCGTGTCAAGAATGCATTCGGGGTAAGACTTAAGATTGATTTCCAGTGTCCTTATCAGCGGCTTATCCTGATAGATGTCAAATAGATGCTTCTCCTGGATCTCCTAACAAATATCATCAGGTCCAAGCATTGTGTGAAAATAACATCCCCCGGAATTGTTAGGTTTGAAAATATCTCCCATTGCCCCTTTGCCTATCAGGGTTACACAACAAGCAGCACCTGTAAATATCAAAATAGGAAATTGCAACTGCAGGGGGAACCTGATCTCATAAGCGTTTACCTGATGAACTGCTGTGTAAAACAGTATGTGGCTAATGCCAAGAAATTGCTTGCATGAATGTTACACAAATTAAGAGTAGGGATACGCTTTAAGAAGATAATGCTGAAGGTTCCCTACTTCATGGAATGTACCTGAACTATGCATATATATGGTATGATACATTCATATTAATCTTGTTATTCAAACGTATTATAACATGCGCATGTGAAATTTGTTTCCGTTTTCGATGATTGGGCATAATCAAAATAGTTACAGTGACAAGTTAATAGATGTACCTACATCTCATTAATGTCATATTTTTCCAAAATGTATCATATCATAGCAAGTTTGGCTTATTCCCCTATCTAATTTGATATTAACCTGGAACAAAATGCATGATATGTTCGAATTATGACCTAAGCAATATCACTAAATGAGTGGAATACTATTGTTAGCTAGATGTGATGCCCTTGATGTTTTTCTGTGTTATTTTTTGCAAAAACATGCCACATCATCGACAGTTAGCAGTTCTCCTAAGAACTTAACCTAACCCTTAATGCATGATAAACCTTTCCAGGACTCAAAACTATCACCACATAAAGTCCATTCTAAATTTAGATGGTAACACTTTGAATGTTTCTATGTCATTACCTTGAAAAACATGTCATATCATAGACAGTTTTGCCTGTTATCCTAAGGGGGGAAACTTGAATTTGAACTTAATGCATGATAGAAACTTATAATTTTCTGGCCTCAGAACTATCATCACATGAAGGTCCTTTCTGAAATAAGATTGAAATAACACTGAGAATGTTTTCTAGGTCAGTTTCCTGTAAAAAAACATGCCAAATAATGGACAGTTTGCAGTTTTCCGAAGAACTTGACCTTGACCTTAATGCATGATATGAACCTTTCCTGGCCTCAAAACTATCACTAAATAAATATGTGCTATAAATTTAGATGAAAATGACCCTTTGTATGGGTTTCTATGTCACTTTCCTGCAAAAACATGCGATATATAATGGCGATCGTTACTATTTCTCATCCAAGTTCGGCTTTGACCTTGACCTTATTGCTCGATAGGAATCTTTTATGACCTTATAGTTTAAACAAATGAATGGGCATTCTCATCATCCTAAAGTCAAGTGGAAAAGACACTAAAAATATGTTTCTATAACACGTTAAAAAAAAGTACCATACCATTACGAGTGTTGCTTGTCGCTTCCAAATTTTACTTTGACCATGACCTTGATGGATGCTATATGCACTTCCAGACCTCAGAAGTGTCACCAAATGCATGGGCATTCTTAAGTAAGTTAGATATGACAACTTTAATGCATTTCTATGCCACTTGTTGCAAAAACATGTTACATCATGGCGATTGTTGCTTTATCTTTGGAAGTATATGACATTGACCTTGACCTTAATGTATGATATGTACCTTTTATGACCTCAGAGGTATCACCAAATGAATGTAAAGCCTAATGTCTAATGAAAATATTACTTGAGATAGGTTTTTATAACATTTGGTTGAAAAAAATTCCATATCATGGCGATTTTGGCTTTTTTTCTGCAAAATTTGACATTGGCCTTGGCCTTATACCGGAAGTGTACCATTTATGACATCAGAAGTGTCACCAAATGAACGGGCATCCTAATGTTAGGTGGAAATGACACCATAAATGTGTTTCTGTGTCAGTTAGTTATGGAATTATGGCCACTTAAATATTTCACCCCTTATAATGGCGGCCATCTTGGATTTGGGGTGAAAATGACACTTTGCCATGGGTGGAATCTGGCGGGGTTTTTCTTTGTGCACTAAGACACCATCAGTGAATCTATTTCAGGTGAGAAACCTTTGATAACATTTTTGTCCAACCTAAGTCATTCGTTGACGGGACTATTAGGGAGAAGACATATCAAAAGTCCATTTCATTTTGGAGGTAATAAGAATAACCACAAAATATATTTTCTAATGAACCATTATGACAAAGGACCATTCCTTGTGGAAGCCACCCATTCGTATTAATTTGTTCTGCCACGCGCAAGGTGAACTGGTGTTACTGAAGCATGACAGTGTTCAGACATGAAACGCATACACGTGAACACATGATTGATATTAAAGGAGATTCTGGTGGAGGTCTGTACGCCCTGACTACAGATTCTCAAATTAAAGATGTACTGGTGACATTTTTTTGTCTCTACAGACAACGGACCTTAACAAATATATGTGACCCCCCCCCCCAAGATGTACTGCTGATATTTTATTCATGTTTCACCGTCCCTACAGACAACGGACCTTAACAAATAAATGTGAACCCCCCCCCCCGATGTACTGGTGATATTTTTTCATGTTTCACCGTCCCTACAGACAACTGACCTTAACAAGTAAATGTGACCCCCCCCCCCCCCCCCCCCCGACGTACTGGTGATATTCTTAGCAAATCTTAGCAAATACATGCGAACCCCCCCCCCCCCCCAAAAAAAAAAAAAAAAAAAAAAAAACACCCGAAAGATAATTAAGTTGTGAGGCTTCTTTTTGAAAATAAAACTTAATAAAACACATGACTTGGCCGAACTTTTGAAACAATAGTTATCATTGAAAGATATTTTTGAATGTATAAAACAATTGTCAAACGTTGGTTACATCATTGGACTCAGTTCCCAGTGTTGACCAAACTGAAAAGACCTCGCATTGAAAGCGGAGTCATGTGGTCTTTGGATAAAAAATCTTTACTTCCTTTTGACAGAGAAAATTCCTTTAGAGGCGCTACAATTGACATGGGCGATCAATGGGGATTATAGTAGACATGGGTGACCGCGTATTGCACAGAAATGCCGTTTGGACAGGACATGCGCTCTATCCACGGTCTTAATAGGCCAGTTAGAATCCCTGAGGTGCCTCCTGAAAAAGCGTCACAGGCGTGGAGGACCTTGCAGCACAAAAGAAATAGGGGCACCTTATTGGGAAATATAAAATCATTAATTATTTAGCTTAATAGGGCATAATCCCGCAAAATAAAACAAACTTGTCCTAGAAGAGCGCACCACCGATACGTGTGCCGAATTTGGAGAGTCAAATCAGAACGGAAGCAGGTAAACCGTGGTCTAGAAAAATCCAACTCCGTATTAATTATATTGATTATAGTGAACTGAATTCATTTATCAATCGTCATTACACAATTAGACAATTAACGTACTTAGCACCAGTGAATGCCGTGCTGTCCATACAGGAAGGGATCACGTCAACTTCCGCAACTAGCAAATGTATACATGACAAATGACGGTGTCGCAGCTTGAACACATGTGCCAAAATTCACGATTAGTGTGGAGAACTTTTATTTTCGAAAGATTACTCTTGTAAATGAAGAAGTATTCAACAAAAAGACGTGCGATCGTGCTTGTGAAACGGATAATTTCCCGGATTTCGGACTTGTGTAAAAAAAGTTGTCTTCCACCACTCAGCGGTGGAGTTCATTACCTTGTCCTTTAATTACTGGTATATCGCCCATACTCAGTGTGTTGACAGTTCCTAAGCCATTTTTTTTGCTGGAAACAAGTGCCTGTGCTCTACATATAGGCAGAGCGAACGCTATCGTGTTTCCTGAAACGACGAAGTCTACTAGAGTCCAGTCACACCTTATCGCAGGAAACAAGTGACTGGATACGAATTTTTGCCATAAAGTCAGTTGCAGTCACACAAGAATAATACTGAACCACGAACCAGTGAACACCTGCGACTTGTATTGCGACTCGTAACGACTTGTCGTACCACCACTGCCGATGATAATCATGAGGCTAGTCGCTTGAGATTGTGCGATTGTCCGAATCATGTCGTAAAACCACATGAATGACCGAATCCTCGCCGTAGAGGCAAAATGTTATTTGCGACTGGGTTAGACCACCATATGTCGGTCGCGCGAAAGTCTGCGACCGTCCAAAGACAACTGGCCACCACTGAAATATGAGCTGACATGTATCTATTTTCAAAGACAACTAGCCACCACTGAAATATAAGCTGACATGTATCTTTTTTCGCATTACAATAATAAAAAGGCAACAAACAAATACTTATTGCTTTTCATATATACATGATACTCTATGTGATTTGGTTATGTTTCAAAAAAGACAATTTATTTTATATATTGCAAATCATATTTATTCAAGTAACATAAAAGTGTCAGATCTTTGGATTTTAGGTTTCTTACTTTGTTTTTTGGTGTCAATAAATTTTATATTCTTTGTTTTTATTAGGTTTTATATTTGGTAATTCGACTTCTTCAAAATATGAGTAAATAAAAGTATACAAGAACGAGAATTCACAAACATTTGACCCACTCCTTTTATATTAGATATTGACCATAACAGAACAAGATGTGACCCACTTTGGGTCATTTGACGTGTAATGGTGACAGGTCATCGTAACGGCGGTAGTAAAGATGGCGTCGCCTGGATTAATGGACCTCTTGTTTATTTGGTTAGCAGTCAAGGATAGGTTTTTTACCATATGTCGCAGCATTGCTGCTGTAACTGTGCCAGTTTTTGATAGTGTACAGCTAAGGACGAAAAATGCTTTATACAAGGTCTATAACGGGGTGCTTACAGCAGGTGATTGTGGTTGGACGCTGGTGCAGATTGAGGCCATGATAAACCACAGATGCCGAAGTAATTAAGTCAATCTGTGCATGAAACCATCAAATCTAAATTGGGTGACACAAATCTATATTGAGAGCACACAACTGCAAAGTTTGTTTGATCCATAATCTGTAGCGGTACACAACAAGGGACACATAATTAAATGAACCATCTTTGCGCCAAGGAAACGGTTTTACGACAAAGGATGGAAGTATTTCAAATAAATTCCTTTCATAAAATGATAACATAATTATATAACTGGAGTTGCAGCGCCACTTTAGCGCACGTAATTATATAACTGTAAGAGTTGCACGTCTTTATTGAGCTTAATTATGTAACAGTAAGAGCGCCACATCATTATTGATTATGACAAGGGGGCCTGCAAGATTTCTTTATATCAATTAGGTACGGGTTCATATTGCTGCGGCAGCAACTGAAAGGGAGGCTGGAGAAACGGCATGCGGCGAGAGCACATACCCAGCGGGACGACCGCCATCCCTTGATGACCATTACATGTGATTTACACTTTCTTCCCAGAATCCTTTTCGGTGGTATCCGGCTGTGTTTTACGAGCTCCCGCTGAGACAGGAGAACCCGGTCTTGTTGGATTCCCTTCGAATGTAATATTTGCATTAATGTGATGAACAGTGTGTGTGGACAAAAACTGAAATGATGTACAGACCGAAAAGCAAGCAAAGAGGTCCTTAATGTAAGATCTCAATTCACTATAATAGGACCGCTTCCTGATTATAGCTGGTTTCCGAACAACATTAGAAAATTTCGCTTATTTGTGAACAAAGTGGGGATAGCAGTATAAAAAAGTGAACTGCGCACTCACTTGTCAATAAATCTTGCCTTAATACGGCGGTGCAGAAATAATGGCCAGAAATACAGGCATTACATGAAGTGAAAAGCTCTTAATAACAAGCCGACACTGTCACGGCAATAACAAGAATAACTATAACTTATGTATTGCCTTCGAGGTTTCTCAGTTTTTTTAAGAGAAACAGTACAGTGCCGTGATTTACCGAACGGCCACAAGGTAGCGCTTGTGTACAAGTTCAATAACCGTCCGGGTCAGCATTATATTGCACGTTGCATTGTGTTATGACAGTAACATAAATTTAGTTATTTATTTCTAGATTTACTTTGTAGTTTGTCATAAACCATTGTTTCTTTTACTCTACGCTTCCACATAATCTCTCAAAAGTGTTTAGGGGTAAGTTTAATTAAACTTTTTTTAATTAAGAGATTCAGATAAGGGGGTTTGTAGCAGCAACAGTAACTGTGCCAGCCTCATATAGTACAGCGAAGGATGAGGATGTATTTGTACGGCCTATAACGGGGTTGCTATAGCACGTGATTGTGGTAGGAGGCAGATAGAGACAGAAACCATGGCAAACCGCAGGTGCCGAAGTAATTAACACCTCTACAGTCCATCTGTGCATGAAACCATCAAATCTAAATTGGTTGACACAGACCTATATTGAGAACACACAACTACAAAGTTTGTTTGATCTATAAGTTCGAGTCCAGTTGTGGTCGAGTCCTCATTATACCCGAGCCCGAGTGTAAGTGAAAGTCAAAGCCACCTGAGTACAAGTCCGAGTCCCTGAGGTTCGAATCCAAGTCCGCCTTCTTCGAGCCCGAGTCTTTTTGAACAAGAGTCCAAACCCGAGTCGGAGCAGGAAATATTTCAATTAAAAGCACTATAAATCAGTACAGGAATCAGAGATAACCATGTGCATTTTAATGTCAATTTACACCTGATGTTTTATTTAAATATTGAATAACATTTTTAGTCTAAACTTGTTTTTGTAATATTTTGTCATTAGTTCGCACTTAAAAGTTAAGGTAAGTTTTCCAATTTGAAAGTCAGGCCTTACGTGACAGACTATTTTTCTACTGAACTCGGGATGAACTGATTTCTTCAGTCATGGCCCCCAGTCAGAGCACAAGTAATAGTCCAGGAAAATGAAGACCAAATCCAGGAAAATTAAGACCAAGTCCAGGAAAATGAAGACTAAGTCCAGGAAAATGAAGACCAAGTCCAGGAAAATGAAGACCAAGTCCAGGAAAATGAAGACCAAGTCCAGGAAAATGCAGACCAAGACCGAACCCAGGAAAATGCAGACCAAGTCCGAGACCAGGAAAATACAGACCAAGTTCGAGTCCAGGAAAATGAAGACCATGTTCGAGTCCAGGAATATGGAGACCAAGTCTGAGTCCAGGAAAATACAGAACTAGTCCGAGTACATGAAAATACAGACCTAGTCCGAGTACATGAAAATACAGACCTAGTCCGAGTATAGGAAAATACAGACCTAGTCCGAGTACATGAAAATACAGACCTAGTCCGAGTCTAGGAAAATACAGACCAAGTCCGAGTGTAGGAAAATGCAGACCAGGTCCGAGTCCAGGAATATGGAGACCAAGTCTGAGTCCAGGAAAATGCAGACCTAGTCCGAGTCCAGGAAAATACAGACCAAGTCCGAGTATAGGAAAATACAGACCTAGTCCGAGTATAGGAAAATACAGACCAAGTCCGAGTCCAGGAATATGGAGACCAAGTCTGAGTCCAGGAAAATACAGACCTAGTCCGAGTATAGGAAAATACAGACCTAGTCCGAGTACAGGAAAATACACACCTAGTCCGAGTATAGGAAAATACAGACCTAGTCCGAGTACAGGAAAATACAGACCAAGTCTGAGTCCAGGAAAATACAGACCAAGTCCGAGTATAGGAAAATACAGACCTAGTCCGAGTACAGGAAAATACAGACCTAGTCCGGGTATATGAAAATACAGACCTAGTCCGAGTATAGGAAAATACAGACCTAGTCCGAGTCCAGTAAAATGGAGACTAAGTCCGAGTCCAGGAAAATACAGACCAAGTCCGAGTATAGGAAAATACATACCTAGTCCGAGTCCAGGAATATGGAGACCAAGTCTGAGTCCAGGAAAATGAAGACCAAGTCCAGGAATATGGAGACCAAGTCTGAGTCCAGGAAAATACAGACCTAGTCCGAGTACATGAAAATACAGACCTAGTCCGAGTACATGAAAATACAGACCTAGTCCGAGTATAGGAAAATACAGACCTAGTCCGAGTACATGAAAATACAGACCTAGTCCGAGTCTAGGAAAATACAGACCAAGTCCGAGTGTAGGAAAATGCAGACCAGGTCCGAGTCCAGGAATATGGAGACCAAGTCTGAGTCCAGGAAAATGCAGACCTAGTCCGAGTCCAGGAAAATACAGACCAAGTCCGAGTATAGGAAAATACAGACCTAGTCCGAGTATAGGAAAATACAGACCAAGTCCGAGTCCAGGAATATGGAGACCAAGTCTGAGTCCAGGAAAATACAGACCTAGTCCGAGTATAGGAAAATACAGACCTAGTCCGAGTACAGGAAAATACACACCTAGTCCGAGTATAGGAAAATACAGACCTAGTCCGAGTCTAGGAAAATACAGACCAAGTCCGAGTACAGGAAAATACAGACCTAGTCCGAGTATAGGAAAATACAGACCAAGTCCGAGTATAGGAAAATACAGACCTAGTCCGAGTACAGGAAAATACAGACCTAGTCCGGGTATATGAAAATACAGACCTAGTCCGAGTATAGGAAAATACAGACCTAGTCCGAGTCCAGTAAAATGGAGACTAAGTCCGAGTCCAGGAAAATACAGACCAAGTCCGAGTATAGGAAAATACATACCTAGTCCGAGTCCAGGAATATGGAGACCAAGTCTGAGTCCAGGAAAATACAGACCTAGTCCGAGTATAGGAAAATACATACCTAGTCCGAGTATAGGAAAATACAGACCTAGTCCGAGTATAGGAAAATACAGACCTAGTCCGAGTCCAGTAAAATGGAGACTAAGTCCGAGTCCAGGAAAATACAGACCATGTCCGAGTATAGGAAAATACATACCTAGTCCGAGTCCAGGAATATGGAGACCAAGTCTGAGTCCAGGAAAATACAGACCTAGTCAGAGTATAGGAAAATACATACCTAGTCCGAGTATAGGAAAATACAGACCTAGTCCGAGTATAGGAAAATACAGACCTAGTCCGATTCCAGTAAAATGGAGACTAAGTCCGAGTCCAGGAAAATACAGACCAAGTCCGAGTCCAGGAAAATACATACCTAGTCCGAGTATAGGAAAATACAGACCTAGTCCGAGTACAGGAAAATACAGACCTAGTCCGAGTATAGGAAAATACAGACCAAGTCCGAGTATAGGAAAATACATACCTAGTCCGAGTCCAGGAATATGGAGACCAAGTCTGAGTCCAGGAAAATACAGACCAAGTCTGAGTCCAGGAAAATACAGACCTAGTCCGAGTATAGGAAAATACATACCTAGTCCGAGTATAGGAAAATACAGACCTAGTCCGAGTATAGGAAAATACAGACCTAGTCCGAGTCCAGTAAAATGGAGACTAAGTCCGAGTCCAGGAAAATACAGACCAAGTCCGAGTCCAGGAAAATACAGACCTAGTCCGAGTACAGGAAAATACAGACCTAGTCCGAGTATAGGAAAATACAGACCTAGTCCGAGTCTAGGAAAATACAGACCTAGTCCGAGTCCAGGAAAGTACAGACCTAGTCCGAGTATAGGAAAATACAGACCTAGTCCGAGTACAGGAAAATACAGACCTAGTCCGAGTCTAGGAAAATGCAGACCAAGTTCGAGTCCAGGAATATGGAGACCAAGTCTGAGTCCAGGAAAATACAGACCTAGTCCGAGTCTAGGAAAATACAGACCTAGTCCGAGTCCAGGAAAATACAGACCTAGTCCGAGTATAGGAAAATACAGACCTAGTCCGAGTACAGGAAAATACAGACCTAGTCCGAGTATAGGAAAATACAGACCTAGTCCGAGTCCAGTAAAATGGAGACTAAGTCCGAGTCCAGGAAAATATAGACCAAGTCCGAGTCCAGGAAAATGCAGACCAAGTTCGAGTCCAGGAAAATGGAGACCATGTTCGAGTCCAGGAAAATACAGACCAAGTCCGAGTCCCTGAAAAAGTGGACTCGAATCCTAGAGTACTGATAGCGATCACATAGTTATCGATAAGCAATAGAAAAATAACAATGTCCGTGACAATGATCAACACACACACGCCCCACCACACACGCTAAAATATATGATGTTCGTCCCGCGCCTTGCCGAGATGACCATGATGATCAAGGTTTGACAGTTTAAATAAACTAATTTATTATACATAGATTGTACAAATAGTTATTGAACTAATCAAGACACTCTCCATGGCTCAGATGATATATAGCGTTTGGTTTTCTTTAGGGGTGGAGGAAACCGGAGAACCCGCAGAAAACAACCGACCTTGGACGGGCAACTACAACCCATTCTCATGGCCACACCGGGGATCGAACCTCGGTCGCCAGCGGAGAGAGCGGCGCGTTTCACTCCTCGACTGCCAAGTGTCCTGAGATGATATCTCAGGTCAATGTGATATATACTATTTATATCAAAATCAATACTCAGATACATTATGTTATGTGTTATGTATTCAATATAAACAAAAAAATGGTTTTCAACTTATCTGTCAGATATATGTTAATACATCACAATGTTACGGTACACTTTACACATAAGAGAAAGAGTGTTAGAAATTAAATATTTTGAATATTCACGGGTCATAACCTTTCATTTCCTTAATGGCCTACCGACCATGACCACGGATTAGCACTCTTTAAATAATAAATACATATTAGTCATATTATTCTACGGGCAAAGGGTCCAACCAAGTTGAAAAGAAATTAAAAAGGAATTGTAAGGCATTTGTTTGTTGGTGCTGGGCATGTTTTATAACATTCACGCGCGTGTCACAATGGCAGTAACATACTTCAGTCCGGGTCTTGTAGCGGACAGAAAATACCAACTATAAAAAAACATACAAGTCACGGGGAAACTCCGCAGTAAAACACATACCTCTCTTTCATCATCTGTCATTAGGGAGAAGAAAAAAGCCACCGCACCAGTCATCAGTCACCAGCGAAATGCACACTAATTGTCATTAGTTTCGATTATACAGTCCTCTGGTAAGTTACGATTACATTAGAAAACATTCCCGCCGCTACATCGGCAATCCACGTCACGCCGATTCCCTCAGCGGGCCCTGCTCCCCTGCCACGAGTACACATCCAGGCTAATACCCTGTCACGTGACCAAGCACCTGTAAAAAAAGTTCTAATGTTAACAATGTGTACAAAGAGAATTATTTTCAATTCATCACTTCAAAAAGTGATAAATCAAATAACTTAGATTGACCCGTAAAATAACAATAATAACTGAATTAATGACGATGTTGACAAATACTATCATTTGGCCACAAATATTCAATAATATTTATGATATCAATAATAATAATGATAATTATAATAATAACTGAATTAATGACGATTATGAAAACTACTATCATTTTACCACAAATGTTCAATAATAATAATAATAATAATAATAATAATAATTATAATAACAAAAATATAAAAAATAAATAATAATAATAATGAATATAATAACTATTTTCATTATGATAATCAACGAACATTAATTACAAGCTTGTGTGAGGTTTCGTATATATCATATTACATCGTACCGTATTTATATAAAGTAACTTCACATGATTAGTTTCTTATAAGAACGCAGTGAGTGTATTTATTTATTATGTGTATGTTAGTCTAAAAAAAATGTTATAAAGAATAATAAAAAAATCTAATTCATGTTCTTGAGAAGAGGAGAACTTACTTATCTAGTTTTCTATGACTGGCTGTCCGAAAAGAAAAAGGTTACCGTTGTTTCCAGTATTTCTGCCTCTTGCAGAAAGAATGAGAACCATGACTTACGGGCATGAAAGAACAAAGTTCACTGACTTTTTACAGTTATATCTGATTCTAACGATGCCATCGAAGGATGATTCACCGATGGAAGAAATGCGGATTACAGTGTAATCAGACCTTAGAGACAAAACTCCAACATTGTTCACATGGTTTAATTAACACAAAGAATCCACAGGCGAGACGAGATTTTTGCCCGCAGAATACTTCGCAGCTTTTATTTTCTTTTTCTTAGTGACAGTATGGGAACTTTTATGATTTCTGCGTCACATTGCATCATATTTACCTGAAGTTTTCCAAAGTTCGATTCTGTTTTATGGTTTATTTTCCTGTATTCTTTCATTAGTTTTCATTAAGGCCATAGGCCCTTAACTAATTAATATCGGTTCTACTGAGGCGCCACTCCTATTTTTTTAGTGATAATTTTTGTAAGTTCTCATTTTTCGTAGCACTGCTAATTGCTGCTTTTTCTAGAGCCCCTTTAAAATATCATTACATGTATAACCTATGCATGCAATTTTTTCCCCATTAAACAAAGGTATAATTGAAAACTTTTTGTCATAAGCACCATTTTAAAAACTGTCACACACTCCGTTTTTCTGACAGAAATTAAAAAGTGAGATATTTTATCAAAATAAGTAATATAATAAAAAAAAAACAAATCGCGCTTGCACAATATTTTTTGGTCCCAGATTCCGTGGAACTGTTCGTATTCTGGTGTGTTCTAATTTTTTTCTAATCTAATAATATACAACCTGTCAAAGAAGCGAGTTTTTTTTGTTATTATTCAGTTGTCATCTATATCTTTTGTAATCGTACTGAGAAGGTACCGTTAAACCAAGGATTAGCATAAAAAGCACCAGAGTAGTCGACAAAGCATGCAATCTCTAGTACAGACACTGGTGTTCCAAAGTAAAATATAACCCACAGTCTCAAATTTATAGGTCACACACAACCGTGTTAGGGATATAAAAGGATATCAAAGGGACGAATAAGCCTTGAATGCCAAACACATACACTATAGACGTTAAGAGTTTAATTATCCCATTTCATGTCACAGAGCCGAGAATAGAGTGATACAGGCCAGAGGAGAACGACATTCCTATCTTGAATATGATTAATATAAATAGATGAAAATATGATATGAATGTATATGGAGAGTAAATTATGAAAAGTATATAGAGAGCAAAATGCCCAAGAGTTTAGGGTGAGTAAACTAGAAGAGTGTATATATAGATAGTACAATGAGAAGAGTATACAGATATTACAACATAAAAGAGTATATAAAGAGTACAATATGAAGAGTATATATAGAGAGTACAACATAAAATAGTATATATTTATATATATATATATATATATTATATATATATATATATATATATATATAAATATATATATATATATATGTATATTTAGTACAATATGAAAAGTATATCGAGAGTAAATGCCAATTTTTTAAAAGGAGAACTACAGATTTCCAACTGAGAAGAAATTCCGGAAATGACATGGGTTTAATCTTCCTCTTTCGACATTTTCATCTCCGCAAAGGGAACTCCTAATAAGATCGGAAAGATCTGGCGAGTAAAAAGTGTGTTGCAGCAGCAACACTGTGTACCTAGCAATGTAATCATCCCCTCACATGTTTGGCTTCAGCTGCTTACGGTTAAAGACTTGCGAATAAAAACAGTACAATAACTGCTGAAGCAGGCCGCCCGACATGTTGAAATAATATGTAGTGACGCACAGCCATAATAATATCTGATATCGTTGTATTAGTGACATTTCATCTCGGGGTTCAGCTTCAGATTAGAAAGTTTTAATAGTTTTAATCATTATCTGTGTAATACATGATGAAATGACATTGGGGGTCTTGTTTTGTGCCCTACGGAATGCAGATTCCTTTGCAATTGTTGTGATGTTGAGGATTTGATGAATTCCGGCCGCCTTTAAAAACCCCAGGCGGATTGATTGCCAAAAACCGCCCATAACATGTAAAAAATTACAATGTGCAGATGGAACTTTTAATTATACTGGCCAGAAAGCAACGTACGCTGAGATACAAGGACGCAGCATTATGATGCAGAACACATGATGCGCCCGGACGCCGTAACCTAAGGACATGCTGCAACTTCCAGCCGCGATTGGTGGAAAGTCTCAGAAAACGATTCAAAATAGCTCTTGCAGCATGTTGTTTCTATATGCAAAACTACTGCCTTTCACTGTCGACAATTTGACTTATGAACAACTTATTTCACAAGTAAAGGCTATTGGTTACAATATTGGTAAAAAAATTACTCCATAGAAACAAAATTCCACGGACCCTTCGCGATGAAAATCGCAGGTGTTCTGAATGACCTTCAAATCAATGTCTGGGTAGTGTTTCTATCCGCCGCCAGGTGTCAGAGCGGGAAAGTCCGGCTTTCCAAGAACCTAAAAAGAAATGGGAGATGCATCTCGAAAATCCTTTTAATCCAAATCTTCAACATACCGTAATATCATATTCCAATACTCCAAGGTTACTTCTGCTGTTTCAGGGTATGTGTGTCTTCCGTTACCATAAAATTCCAATAATAGTCCCTCTGCTGCCACCTAGCGCCTTGAAAAGAAAAAAGAGACCACAATTGCCATTTTCTATCACGTTTCTTTATGAATGTTCTAATATAGCACGTGTTACTATAAACCTGCATTATTATGAATGCAAGCTTACGCTATTCACTTATTCGGCCTATGTTCCCAGGTTCATTGATGCAAAAGTGACTTTACATTTGTGAATATTCTTTGATGACGTTCATGCATCCGGATCATATACCAGATCCACACATACATTGGCCCATTCCCGAAAAGCCCTGAAAAATTCATAAGATTTCGTTGATGATTGTGTAAGTTATGATGTGAACAATCAAAAACACGCATACAAACATACACATGATGAACACATCGGGGTGTTTTGATTTAGTTTCTAATTGATTTTTTTTTGAGGGGGAGTGGTTATGATTGTTCAATTTAGACAAATGGTGATTGAAAAATGTACAGAAGAACATATTTCCTTCAGATAATCACGGTCCATAGCAATCCACATCGATTAGTGAGCTTCAACCTGGATATAACCACTTGGAAGTAGTGCATTCATTTTAGTGACACGACCGCGCAGCAAAGCGTCAAGCCCTCGGGGGAGAAGGGTAAATGAAGCGCATATTGTATTACTGCGCGGGCCAAGGGCTGGGCTTTGAGAGATACAAAAACAACAGGCTTTTCTCGGACCCTGTGACATGGATCGATTGACCACCATTGTTCGTATCAGGTCTCCCAAACGTCCTATAGGTTCTGAATACTCAGTAAGACACATCAAAGACCGCTGAATCTGGGAGTGCGGTCATAACAATCAAAATAGCATCTTCACCTTCCCAAATGGAACCAGCGCAGACTTGGTCGTTACACTTAATGGCACTGAGCTGAAAATACAAAGGTATCACAGATGCAGCCGTACCAGCAGTTAGATTACGACATCACCACGCGGCAGCTCTTTTACGACAACGACCCAAGTTGCAGCTCACAAGAGAAGGACAGAGACTCATAAACGTACTGAAGGTCCACACGTGCCGGGGAAATATTGGCCAGAACAACGAGACGATATATTAAAATAAGAAAGCGAGAAAGACCATCTTCAGCTTTTAGCTACTGAAGATAACCCTCTCCAGTTAAAGGCACGGCAATAAAAAATATATAGAAAAGCCAGGCGTTAATAAGCTTATTTTTTGGAGGGGGCTGGATCGGTGAAAGAAAACGCCTGCGTGTCTTAGGCGTTGCGTGAGTGCGTGCGTGAGCGAGTACGCACGAGAATGCGTGCCTGATTGAATGCATGCGAACGTGAAAGGGTTAGTGAGTGTGTCAATCCAAGGATGTGTGTGTGCATTGAGAGTGTACGAGTGAAAGCGTCCCTGCTCATGAGAGGGAGAAATATGATAAAGAAAAGGATTAAGGGGAGAATAATGATGAAGATGATCATGATGATGATGATGCGTTAGAAGAAGCAGATGAAAAAGATGAAATACTTCATATATATGAAATACATTAGAACTACTGCTTGTGAAGAAGCGCAGACAAAATTATCATTACCACAAGGATCTGGCCGCTTTTGTCTCAAATGCTGGAAAAAACTTTTTTTGGCGTGACGTAATGTTCCTAAATGCTAATTGCATCAATTTTTGTTACTGGTATGGTCATAAAATTATTTATGTGTGGGCGCACGTTTGTTTATATTTAAGATACCTGTTTGTCTGTAATGACTTCACAGTACGAGAGAGAGAGAGAGAGAGAGAGAGAGAGAGAGAGAGATAGGAGGAGGAGGAGGAGGAGAGTGAGAGCTGAGACTCATCAGTTCGCCCTGGGGCCCATGAGGGTCGGTTCATCTTCGAAAATTTCTCAATTTATTAGCAGGTGGAACGGAGCCGGTCTTGACAAGTAACACCCCCTTTGATTTCTTTCCGTGTTTCTCTTGCTCTGCCTATCATCTTTCATTTCCTGTTAGTTTTTAAATATTTTCCCGGTCAATTCCGCTCGTTTGGCATCCTTTGTCGTGAGAGTGGACTGTTTTAACACACTCATCATCTCACCACGCCTTCTGACTGACGGGTCAACCCGAGACGTTTATTTGTTCCACCGTCCGTTCCTTTTATTCTTGCAGGACACGATTTTCGTGTGCTTCAGCTTCTTTTGACATCTATTGCTTGGCCTGACATTTGGTCCATGCGGCAGCATTCAGAGATACATGATTAGCAGTCAAGCTTACTTCACATGTTCTGTTATACATGAAGTAATCTAGTATACTTGAAATTTTGTTTTATTTTGATATGAAACAACATGCTCTCCATGTATTTTAATTGATAAACCATATCATAAAACATATTAAAATACTTTCTTTTTAAATAAGATAATATTAAATCAATTTTAATAATAATATATATATCAAAATCTCCTACTTTATAACATTCAGTTGATAACGATACTATATTTATTACAAAAGAGAAAAAATTTAGCATGAAACATGAATTAAATATGTATTTGTGTTTAGATATTTATGTAAATCTATCCCATTTTACGGCATAAATGTGTAGTGTTGAAACAACCTGGGGCAAAACTCTCTTCAGTGTATTAGATTCCGATCTCTACACATTTTATCTTAAATACCCTTTTTGTGTGTGTTTGTTTGTGTGATATTTGGCAGGTCGGGCCTAAAGTCTTCACATAAAAAAACATACTAGAAGAATGTCTTCATTCGAGTCATCAGACACGAAGTGCACGAGCAAATGCAAGGAAAATGACATTTGCAGGCTAAATTACGTCAGTATACTTTGTTAACCCTGCTTATTTGACATCTTATTTGCATTTGTGAGGCTAGAAAGTACAAGAGCCGAGATATTTTAAAACTTGACTGGTAGCAATTTTTTTTTTGTTTATGTTAAGTCTTGTTGACTCATAGCCGAGACAGTGTCTCCGTGTGGTATTCAACTGTGGCCCAGATGTATCACATGGTCTTGATAATTTTCCGATGACGTAGAAGATAAGAACCGGAAGTTCGCGTTGCCTGAGAGATAAAAAATATGGCGGACACACTGGAGACATCGAGGCAACATCGGGATAAACCGGTAAACATCGGGGTGAACAGATTACTCCCATGCTTAACGACGTTTGTCGATGTATACAGATGTGTTCTTATGCCTATATCATAATCCCTAAATCATATTGTAATTTTACTTCAAGATGTCCGACGAATCTTTTCGATCGCTTCTGAAGCGGTTCCGATGTTAGTCAACATTGGCCAACTGTGAGTCTTATTAATTTACCGTTATAAAATCAACCACACATATGCATGGTATTGTTTAAATACATTCTATCCCATTGCTGTCGCACTGAAACCAAGGCTTGTTATCATAGAGTGCTTGAACATTCTGGGTAATTTCTTAGGTCTTTCTTATAAATTATCACTTTTATAAGGGACTTATTGGAATCCAATTATTCCAACTGGAATCGTTCTAGTGGTATTGGTATTTCATAGATTTGTATTTCTTCCTCTTGACACTAGAAGCAGCCATGCTATGACGGAGTTGATGTTTAATTGATTATAGAAGGTCTTTCATCCATTTTACGACTAGTTGTTAACTACTTCGGTATATATGAATATTGAATACAGCATTGTCATAAGTTATAAGACGTAGTGAACAACAATTCGACAAAGTATAAACATACATATATAAGAACGGCTTAGGTCTCTGCACACGACACTCACAAATATCACCCCAAGATTGAACTTGTGCATTTTTGCCGTATATTCAATTAAGTGTACGACTAACTCGTTTAGAATATTACATCATGTCTCACCATTTACACAATGCAAATGGAGTCCTTTTATGTAAATTGGTTTACAAAGGCACCAGCCACTTCCCACGTGAAATACATTTTCTTGTATTATTCAGGGATATACACCTATTTAAATTGAGATTATATGTGTACTAACTACCCTTGACACAACGAAGTCGACATAAAGACCGAAACCCTCGATTACATTACAGTGTGTGTCACTCGCGTGGACGGATGAATAAAATGTATTATAAGACCAAAATAAAAAAAAGGTATGGTTCTCGGGCACTTTTTTTCAGAAATCAATGCGGGCGGGCGCTTTTTTTATTTTAAATTTTTTGGTATGTTTCGATAAAAATGTCAAATGATAAGGGAAAAGCATGAAAATAACAGTTTTATTTTGCTAAATAAGTAAAAGCACTACCAAACAAAGGAAATTGTATGGTTTTATCTTCTTGAAAGAAATTTCGGAGCGGCAGCAGCTCAAAAATGAAAATTTTTTATTGAAAATCAAAATAAAAAGTTTTGATGCGGGAGTTTAAAATTGATGCGGGCGGTGCCTGAGAACCATACCTTTAATTTTTTTTGGCCTAAGATATATTTAATATTTTTGTAACCCTGGGTGACTAGAGAGTTAAATGGCATAATAAATGTAATTTTATGTATGGTTTACTAAACTGATTTTAAATCAGGAAAAGGGGATCTACTTTAAGCATATTTCTAATAATGTCACATTTCCACATTTCCTGGATGATCGGCTCAATAAACTTTTTAAACATTTCTTTATAAAGAAATACATTTTCCGGATAGTAATTACGTATTTTTGAAAAACAATTACATTTGAGTTTTATTATTTTCTCAAACATAACCGACCATATATTTTTGTGTCTTATAAACTAGACGCAAAAGACTGTGATGTTCTGGAAGGACGGAAACTTTTGAACCATTAAAGAAAATCATGTATTTATAGTCATGTTTATAGGCTATATTTGATTCGCATTACACAGGGTCTCGTGGCCGGCCTATGTGTTCCACTCCTTTAGGAATTTCACTCTGGGCATTTTCACATTTTGCTCTTTTTTAGTTAATCTTTAGATGGGTTGCTAGATCCACAGACAGAGGTCCACGTACTTCCTTCGTTATGGCCCATCTTATCTCAATTACGCCCCGGTAGGCACAGGAAATCAAAGCAGGGACCCCACTGGGTTTTCTGTCGCCATCCACTTGGAGTTTCATCTGTCTTGCACCCATGCGAACGCAACCTTGGTCTAATAGATTTACCGCCGTCTAAGCCGGTCATACGTGGCAAAATCATGCAGCCCATGCCGAGGAGTCGCGTTTACAGACTTTCAGCAGAAGATTCTGGGCGCCATTCTTTGTTCTCACGATCTAAAATTCGGTTCTCCCAACCACTGGGGAATTCCAAACGATACCCACCACAATTAGGGTGGCCGTTCATGCATTGTTTTTATTCGAGTAATGTTTCAGATTCTTCCACAGAGCTGTGCGTGTGCCGGGGAAATATTGTGAGAATGTATTGCATGCGCAGAACGGGGACTAACTTTTTATTCTAACTGACAGGCGGACTTGCCTAAGACAAATAGAGACAAAATTTCCTTGATTGCTGGTCCTGTGAGGATAGTGGTTATGAACAGAGGCAATTCATCACTACATACCGTGTCCTGGCAAGAGGATCCCGTTTTATAAATCACAACTTTAAAGCCTTTGTAGAATGAACAGCCCTATTTCACTAATAATTATGGCCCTTTGTTTAGACACGCATGACCATTGGTGCTCAATATGGCAATAAATCGCCCCGCGTAAGAACAAAGCTACAAGAGTAACATTACACGCGCCATCAAAACAAAATATTTAATATATTTTTCTAAATTTTCAAGCGATGCATTTTCTGTTCGATACGAAAGACGCCCTGTCTTTCTAAAAATCTAAAAGATTGAATAAATATTATGGCCCTGAATTAATTTCTAACAGCATACATCGATCGAAATTTTGAAATCCGGAACTTTAAATAATAAAAAAAACAATCTATTAATAATTTACCCTCACCAAATTTCGGAAGAAGTGCCACCAACTGACCATGGACTAGTATTAAAAAAAATAAAAAATAATATCAGCTGTAATTAAAATTCTCTTTTCTCAGAATGAAACGTTTAGAATTTTATTTGGTTTGTATTACAGCATGTGCTTTGTATTGTTAGGAATATTATTTTGTTTAAATGTGCATGCTTTGTGTTTTTGGGAACACTGCTGGGTTCTGCCACTGGTTTACTGTGGCTTTCTTTTTTATTCCTCATCTTTACACGTTCGATGTCCAAGCTTTATAGACAACCGTGCCATAGAGGCTTTGCAGCAATATATCAACTATTAGCATCGCCTACTTTAATTCTAATTCAAAAGCCAATACCGCACATGGGCCGTGCAGCTGAATGTAATATAAGGAGGAACCGGTTAGCGATCATTTGCTTATGCAAATACCAGTGAATTAGTAGCTGATGAGCGGACTTGCTGCATGTTAATCTCAAGTCCCGTGACACGAGGACGTAACGTCGTTGTTGGCGTCTTGTCAGTTGATGGGATTGACCGGGCCGGTGGATAACTGGGCTAAAATTATTTCTAAATAGCCGGCCTGCTCGGCCTTTTATCACTATTCACCAGGAAATGGAGCCAATTAAAGTGACTATCATTGCAGTTCATTGACGAATGGTCGCCTCCCAGGGAAAAACGGACCATCCGTCTTCATGTCGGTGTAACAAATTATTCCGCTGGATGATACATCTACGACAACCACCATTACTGTTACTCGGATGTTAATGTTTTACCTGCGACAGGACCAACTCCGCAAGGCCCGTTATGCAAAATTACTCACCGATACATCAGTGGTAATGATGGACCTCACTTACTCCGGGCATCCTCGCTTACTCCTATTTCCTTATTGGCGGAAGACATGGCACGGGAGATGCTCTAGGAAGATGAGGTCATTAGAATTGTCATCGGAGACTGCATTCAATAACATTCACATTTGATAATAACACGTAGCAGATATATTCCCAGGATAAATTTAATTGCTTCTTATGACCATACCTAAAATATATTTATCACCCTGGAGAAAAAACAATTAAACATATTTTTCATTCAATCATAAAACGTAGTAGATAAATTTCCTCAAAAAATACTTGTGTTTATGACCATACATAGGCATATACTACTTGTTGGTAATTACAATGGTGTTTGGGTTAATTTTGATAGCGGGTATTGCAAACAATGTATGGTTATACCTGGCATCATATAGTTAAAATCAATGAAAACCATAGCAGTCCAGACATGAATCAACATAACAGCGCTATTTGGTTAAATTCATGTATTGCTCAGTGGTTACGGCCTTTTCACCTCAGATGAAATCTGTTGACATAATGACAGATCATAAATGATTCGCTCTAAGTATTGGGCAAAGTCCAGCTGCTGTTAAGAGAAGAATTGTGCAAAAAGAATGAAAGAAGCATGAAACTTGGCATAATAGTTGTCCTAAACATACTCAATATTTTCAGATATGGGGCAAAGCGAAATTCATCCTATCTTAGTCAAAATCCAAGATGGCGGCCGAGATGGCCGCCGGATTTAAAAAATACGAATGCACCCGGTTATATTTGTCGTAGAATGCATTGCAAGTGCACAATTTCTATGTTTTAGGGGTCGAGAAATTCATTTATAAACATTTCAAGTCTGTATAATTTATTTTTTTGTGTTGTTTGTATTGAAATTGGGCTAAATTTGCCATATTTACTACCACATTATAATGTATAATGCTTGAATTGTAGAACAGTTTTTATCGTAATTTTTTATATTTCTTTTTTTTATTTCCCTTTATTTACATGCTAACGAATGTAAATGCTTTGAAGAGGTGATGGGTGCACGAAACTTATCTGCCAAAATCTGGAGTAAAATAGGGAACTTCATATGTCCTTTAACACTAATCATTAGGATGTTTAAAACCGAATGGCTGTGATTTTCTACGTTACCTACGAATTCCTCCACCTCTATACACTACCGAACGCCACCACCGATCTATGGAGAGTGGCTTGTAATAGTAATTTTAATTGTACAATCCATTTAAAATATATCTAATAAGAGAAGCTCACAAATGTCAACTTCTATACCTTTAACATGTTTACGTATTGAAGTTGTGCTAAAAGGGCCTTTGAAAAGCAACGGTAAACTTGATAAAATTTGTTGAATACTGCAGTTTCAAATGAAGTGTCATTTGCTTGGCTAGGTTATATTATATTAAAATTTCAGATTTATTCTTTTGGATTCACTTTTATTTGCATGCTAACGGAACTAATAACTGTTTTGTAGAGGTGAAAGATGAAAGAAACTTAGCTAACTTGTCTGGTATAGAATTAGTGGCATGATATATCCGTGAAGAATAGTTAGGATTTTTGAAAATCTACAGACATGATATTACATTTTACGATCAACTTGGAGTTCTCGTAAACCTTTTTAGGTGCTATCAGGAAATATCAAGTAGTTGTGTTGAAATTAATATTAATGTACTAGTTACATGTTTATGATCACCATATCTGTTTCAACGGAATTACTGTTATTCATAATTTATTTAGAAACATGCGTGCATGACAGGATAAGCTCACAACTGTTTGCTTCATAGATTCTATGCTTCTTTTACCATGAGTTGATGGTACTGCTTTAAGAGTGTATGCTGGCATGAAGACGATTTCAACACATTTAGAGGCGCACAACATGTTTGATAATGTTACCGTTGTACTTATATATAGATACCTTTTGCAGATTGCTTTTTTGTGATGTGTTGATGATGCAGGCTTCAGACTGTATGTTTGTATGAAAGAATCAACAAATGTGTCAGTAAAATATCACGGCCTTAAGCTGTGGTGCTTTATTTGTGATATAGAGCTGGTACCTTATCAACGAGTTTACTTTACATGATGTGTTTTGTCAACAAAATACTTTCATTTTCTAACGTTATGCACATTTTAGATACATGTTTTCATCACACCAAATCATTGATAACTCCTAAATTCAGTAAGAACTTTTGTTTAAGTTTTCAAAAAAGTGATTGCTGATTGTGACATTTCTGTGCTTTCAGTTTCTGTGCTCTAGCAACCGTTGTACAGGTTCCTGTTTATGTCCGCGGAATGCTTGAGAAACTTGTACTCCACACCACTCGCTTCATCAAGTGAACATACATTAATGAGAAAAAAAGTATTTATAAATATTATTACTGAATATTATTATGACTGAATAGAACAGTTAATTACATAAAAGTTCATAATTTTGAAGGCAACTGTTTGATAACCTGTTCTTGAATATTAGGCAGGACAAGAACGATTTTCTTCTGGTCAAACACACAATTCCATCTTACTATCGGTTCTTTTTATCTTATGTGCAAGGCTCACTGCGATCTACAATGTTGCATCGTGTGCATATGGTGATGAATAGTGGTAAATAGTTCTTATTTCTAATATCACGTTTAAGCAAATGAAATACTTTAATACAACAACGAGAAATGCAAGGTCAATGACAGTTTATTGTTAAAGTTTATCGACCATATTACCAAAGTAGCAGGCTGCAAACTGCACAAGTATCTATACAAGTGTGCTAATTCTGATTCGAACCCCTGTCGATGTCTCATTGGCATAATTATGAAATCTTGGCAGAAACAAAGAGATTCGCTCTGATGGTTTAACGACAGTTCTTTATACGTCTTTATCGTATCGAAAAACTCATCCTCATTCAGAAAAAAAGTGATGCCAACAGACCTAAACATATCCTTTAAGAAGAAAGTGTGACTTACAGCATAATGTTATGACCCTCTATATATGTACTGATTCTGTCATCATGCAAATAAAGCTGCACCATTTCCTAAAGGAAAAAGAGACATTGAATCTATAAACCTGACAGGTGTGAGCTTCTACATTTGTGTGTATCCTACGATGCACGCATTGAGTCTTAAAAAAATATAAATAAATAAAATTAATTTTACATGAATTGTACAACTAAGTATATAGCCAATTGTTACAGGTGCTCTTTTTATTATGTGACACGGTCGTAACTCCTGTTGTGGCGCTCGTGTCTGGCCGCGTATTGCATTCTGTGTTTAATCTGTACTGGTTGATCTCTTGTTGTTATGCTGGCTTGGGGCGAGATTACGTGTACACTATGGTGTAGAGGCACGGCGATGTCTTTCTAGAGAATTCCTGAAACGCGTGTTTACTGTGAATACGCCAGATCTTATTGACTGTTCGAGAAGTGGAAAATTCTCGGCTTGGGGTGTGAAGGTATATAAAGGGGCTGTTTTCTAGAACCAGGGGGCAGAAAGCAGAGAAGATTCCAGCGGATAGAAGCGTGTGTTAGATTTTAGGATCTTATCCGTCGAATGCGACAATTATAGATTTTTAAAGACTTTCTCCTGGATTTTATGCATTTGGACTTTAGTTTACTTTCCAAGGTTGTTGCAAGAACTTTCCACTGGACTGTAATTCTCCGAGAGTTTACATTTAAAGGACTTATCGTTGTGATGGTGTTGGTATCCAGGTTCTGTGCACATACTTTATATTCTCTGTGATTGTATTGACTTGTTGCTATACCGCTGTTTTACTGTATAATTGTATTGATTTAGTGTATTGTAATGTTTTAAGAATAAATTATAGTTATTTGTTAACAAAAAAACACTGACTTCTTTATTCATTCCCCTACACATTTCACGCTGCCTAGTGTTACATAATCTGATTTTATCTCTATTACAAAATTTGTGTTCATCACGCATACGTGATCTGTTTATATTAGGATCCGTAACAAAATACAAGGCAATCTGGATGGCTCGGATAGAGGTGGGTGGAATCAGAGGGCACAGAGAAAACCACCGACCCTGGGTCGGCCACTACATACAAACTCTCATACCAACACCGGAGATGGAACCTTGGTCGCCAGCAGAGAGAGCCGAGCTTTTTACCTTTCGTTTGTACCTGGAGAGGTTTTAAACCTCAAAAAATGAAATTGAAATTCTCAGCCCAAAAAACATAGAAATAGACTACTTGCAATACTTTTTAAACACATTATAATCCAAGTCACAAGTATCCGGCGGCCATCTTGGGTGCCATCTTAGATTTCGTCCAAAATAATTTATTTTCAGGTTGGCCCCATATCTAAAATTAACCATTAAGCTCCAAAGAACACTATTGCCATCTTTCATTCATCTTTCATTTTTTTCCACAATTCCCCCGACTATGGGAGCTTAACCGCTGGACTACCAGAGGTTATGATTTTTAGATGATATCTTATATCTACCTTTAACTAAGGAGGCTTACCATTTTTATCATATGGTCATCAGGGGACCTGGACAGTCGAAGGAAACAAGGGATCGTTCCACGGCATGGCTATGAGAATGGGTAGTTGTTGCCCGTCCAAGGCCGGTGGTTTTCATGCATTTCATGTTTCATGTTTCCTGTAGACTGCCGAATGCCACCATCTGGGTCATGAAGTTATATTAGTTTTCTGGTAAAATCCGTGTAAAATGTATAAGTTTATATTTTTACCCTACCCTTATTCAACAGACAGCGCCACCAAAATGCTTTGAACAAACAGGTAATTTGATTTTAATGTATTTGACAATTTGATAGTTGGGCAAAACATAGCTTATTAAGTATTATATGGATAGATTGTATCACAAAATCTGTTAATTATGTATATTTCCAAAAAGGGTGTTTATACCAACACGGGCCAGACATAAAGGAAGAACTTTTTATTTCTCAGGTTTGACACTCAGGTATTTTAATTACACTTCAGCGAATATAACAAACTTTGTTTTGCGGTAAATATAGATGACAGATTTCGGACTTAGGCATGGTAAGACATAATTAGTGATTTAATAGATTTTAATGAGCAAATACTTTTGATGACGTGTTGTTATTCCTGTCTTATTACTGTTTATTAACGTTAAACCGAAGGCTTAGTTCTGACGGCCCAAGTTCTTGATAACTTGAATGAAACACGTCTTGGTGCTACCAGACTACAGTATATATATCTCGATAGATCCAAAGATATTCACTCTAGTATTATTAAGACTTCTTAATGACATAAAAATATCATATCATTTTTATCATGCTAACAATTAACAGAACATAGAACTATACGTAACAGATGTCGGAGGCATCAAACCCCCGCCAGGAGTCGTTTAATGCTGTATTGTATACACTGCTGTCATCAGCAGGTCATCTCCAGAATAAAGCACTTATTAATAGCCCTATTATAATGAAATAGCCGTATGTCACAATATAATAGTATCCTTTGACGTAAAACAAAATGATGAATCTGATTTTTCAAATTCAATGGATTGTTCCTTGGATGCTGTCTATAATTTAAACAAATTCTGTTCAGTACTTTTGCTGACAGACAAACCGAGGGTGAAGTATAAGATGATGACACATGTAATATGTATAATACCAGTCCCAGTAGTGACGTCACTTGGCTGGTTCCTATGATAGTGTGCTGATACACAAAGGAAGTTGGGGATCCCTCTTAGCTCAGTGGTAGAGCAGACGACCGGCAATTAGAGGGTCACGGTTTCGATTGCATACAGGGTGATCTGACTTTTCCTGTGTATTTTTGTTCTATATCTCTATGAAATGGACCAGCATGGCCATTCAAACATCTCTTTATATAACGAAAAAAAAAACGTTTAAACTTCAGGACCGTTTGTCATATAAGTTGTTAATGTATGGAATCTTGTTAGTCACGTGTGTCGTTTACCATTATCGAACGGACGTTCTTGCATTGTATGTTTATAATGACACATTAGCAAATATTGGCCGACAATTAGTAACACGAGTTTTGATCAATATTAAGATTCTGTTACTGTAATATAATCTATGCAAGAACAATTTAACATGACTCGCTACTTCCCAGTAATGCTAGAGTTCATAGGTCAAAGGTCACCAGCACTCAAGATTCACTTGATGCCGTGTGACGCACTATTGTGTCCTGTATCCTCTGTTCATCACTTTGATTTTGGAAATATGACTACATCTGCGGTGGTAGTCAAATATTGATTGCATGCCTCATTGACATAATAAAATTAAATTCCTCACATATATATATATATATATATATATATTATATATATATATATATATATATATATATACAATTTTGTTTGATCTTTTAATTCAAAGGTTTTAGGAAATCGCAAACTCATATTATACCAAAATATAGTGTGTGTTTTAGCATTAAGAAAAAGACTATGTCAAATTGTACCTAAGAAACATAATATATCATATTAGGTTAAAACTTAACTCTGTTCATAAGACCCTTACATAGTTTTGAGTCCTTTCTATAGGCCGATGGTCTAGTTGCGGCGTACCAGACATGAAAGTCGGGAAATTTAGTAATGGGAAATAAAAAGATTTAGTCTGTTTTACAGGAAATACATTGTATTGTTTTCAAACAATGAGTTACCAAATGTATTTATGGGTGCAGAGAGAACATGGAATCCAGGCAGCTTTCCAAAAGCACGTCATCAATCATAATCAGGCATTAGACAGTGCCACCTACTGGGCGTGGACCTAACCTCGTCACAAATCCCGGCATCCCCAGCTTCTGTTGGCCGGGTGACACGAGATACATGTTTCGCTTACCCTTATCTAGGGAATCCTCTGGTTGAGCCTTTACACTGTAATTGGTTAACACACTTGAGATCGGTAGGCTGTCTAACGCTGAGAAATGACAATACAACATATATTTTGTTATTTGCCCAGAAACCAATAGGGAGGGCGATCTTAGATCCCCATCCTTTGTTTTGGGGACACGCTTTCTGAATACGGGCTGGTTAGGCTTCTTCAGTCCAGCTAAGGGGGTAATGGGCCTTGCATAATGGGTCCAGCGTCTAGGAGCTTTGAGCCGTATGGGCTATCTAAACGCTCGCCTTCCTCGCTTTTCGCATCATAGATTCAGGCTCGGGGTCATCAATATCGCATTCACATTGTCTTTAGACATCGTAGATTTTCTTAGGCGAATGATGCTAGGCCCGCTGTTGTTCTGTGTGCAACAACCGTGCGTCCCTCTCCCACGTGACTCAGCTTGTTTTAGATTCAACGCCGGCATTTGACTCATCTGTTGGTAGAAATCTGTTTTGGCCGTTTGGGAAATCATCGAAGGCAAAGCATTTCACATTTTCCGGGCAGGTGAAAACTAAAGTTAACTGTCAACGTGCGGTTTAGACCGTGCAAGTAGATTATTATTTACAATTTTGGAACCATCTTCCCCAGTAATAAGATACATCCAGAGCGGGAAAAAGTGTCATATCCTCAGAATAAAACCTTGCAGACTGTCAGAGGAAAGTCCAAGTGTTTTTCTGTGAATGTTACCGAATACTTTGGAATGGTACCGCGAGTGCATGGGTTAATTTGCTCTCATATTACGCTGCAATTAGGTGCTAAACATGGCTTCTCTCTTGATGGGAGTCAGATTTATCAGTTCTTAATGAAGCTGACATTTTCGGGGAAGGCCTCATGTAAGATGTTATTGCCCAATCGATAAAAATAAGAATCGTTCAAAAAGGAAAGAAGGAGTCTCGTTACATCTCACGGGAGATCCTTATGTGAAAACGCGACAGCTGTCAAAGACACGTTTTAAGTGCTATCCCAGAAGTCCACGCATAAGAAAACCTCTTCGCTCCTGATGGGTTTAAAATACTTTTATCCGGACAATTTTTGGAAAGCAAGAGATAAGGTTACTACGGGTTACACAATGTCCAAGTGTCCACTATCACTCTGCTCTGGTGCCATTTTTGAAATATTTCCGTCGCACAAAATAACCTAATCTTAGTTTTTCGATGTTTGTGGCCACTAAAACATACGAGTCCTAAGAAAGCAATTACGCCCATTTCCGTACATAAAGAAAAAATTAATATCCTTTGTTGTCATGGCGACTGAAGTTACATCTATAACAGATTCACTTTATGTCAAAGGCAATTAAACGTGAGGACTCACGTTTTGATGTAGATTAGTGTGAATGTGGGAGGGATATGAAGGTTCAAGAACCTTAATCAGTTTCTGCATGCCGTGATGCTTGCACTAATATTTGGATATCGGTAATCATTACTTTCAAATTAATTCCAGTCCTTCTGTCAGGACAATTGATACCAATATCATAATTTCTGTATATGTTACCTTCAGTCTCCCGTAAAAATGGTGACCTTTAGAACAAAAGTATACGCAGATGTTACGTCTTACTCTATTAACAGTCCACTAAATGGAGCTGAGACCGTAGTAGCTATGGGTTTTGCTTCGGAGTAGGCGTTATATTACTGCAGTTTCTGATGTATAATAACCTGTCAGTCGGTGATAAATTGCATTTTTCTACTGACGAACTATCATCATTGTTTGCAGATGTCTCCTTTAATCCACATTGATGACTTAAAATAAGTCTTACAGGGCTAGAGAAATACTGTATCATATGATTTTTTTAATAGATATTTTATAAGCATATGTTTAAGACTGTAAAGGGACTTTTACTATGGATGTAGTTAAACTGGGTATAACGAACAACTGTCAATGGTAATTTTAGTTTTAGTTTTTCTTCTTTTTTGGGAGGGGAGAGGATAAACATTGTTACAGGTGCCCTTTTCATTGGGTAAAGCCTGTATTTGAGAAAGCCTGATATCATTGCTAAAATCGTGCAAGATCTAGTTAGCAAAGGTTTAATTGAAGAGAGTGAATTTGAAACATAAAAAAATGACAGCCTTGCTATGCAATTAGAATTTAAAATTTAGAAAGCTAGCAACATGAGCTAGCATTAAAACAGTTAGAATTAAAAAACACAGAGAAGAGAGGGAATTAGAAAAACAAAGAGAAGGGAGGGAATTAGATAAACAAAGAGAAGAGAGGGAAGAACATGAAAGGTTAGTAAGAGAAAGACTAGAAAAAGAAAAAGAAATTGAGTTAAAACGACTGGAGTTAGCAGGACTTAAACTAGAACATAGTCTAAGAGCTGCCCCAACTCACGGTTTTGATGTTACTAGGCACATTTAGACCTTTTCAAGAAAAAGAGGTTATAAATATTTCTTACACTTTCAGAAGGTAGCTGAAAATTTAAAATGGCCTAAGGAAAATTTGACTATGCTGTTACAAAGTGTATTGACTGGCAAGACCAGAGAAATTTATACAGAACTTTCAGTAGAAGCTGTTGCTGACTATGACTTGGTAAAATGGTTAATCCTTAAAGGTTATGAGTTAGTTCCGGAGGCTTACCGCCAGAAATTCAGAAATTGCGCAAAGAACAGACCAACGTCGAATTAGTTAGGACAAAAGAGCAGTTGTTTGATAGCTGGTGTAGTTCTAAAAATGTAATGAAAATTTATGACAATTCGCGCCAGTTGATTTTGCTAGAAGAATTCAAGCGCTGCATTAACGTAGATGTTAAAACTTTTCTTGATGAGAAAAGTCCTGAAACACTTGACATTGCTGCTCAATTAGCTGATGATTATTCATTAACACACACAATTTCCTTTACTAGCAAATCAAACCAGTCATTCACAAACAAGAATGTAAATCAGTATGGTCAAAAGAAGTTTAAAGCGCAGTCACCCAGTACTAGTAGCCCTGATAGTTCAGCAGAGTCCATTGGTACATCTCAGTCCATGTCCACTGTGTCTAAGGCCAGTCATTTTTAAAGAAAATCTGTAAACTTGCGAATAAACCAAATAGCAAACCTTCTGGTTTTGTTTTAAAGTCTATGCATAGCATAGTACAAGAGCCAGGCTCTTTTCATGTAAATAAGGAGTACAACTCCTTTATTGACTCTAATAAAGAGTTTGATGCTACAGAGGGCAAGTGCCGCCTGATTCCAAGGAAGAATCCGTAGCTTGCGGGGTAAAAACCTCGGTTGATTCCTGCGAGGAATTTAATAAGGCTAGGTCCTTTCAAGACTCCTGCGAGGAGTATTCTCTAAATAAGGCTAAGTCCTTTTATGACTCTTGAGTCTTTCAAATGAGGCCAGGTCCTCTTATGACAAACAGAAGTTTGTTTCTGCTGAGGAAAATTCCTCTGTTGACTCCCATGAGGAGTTTGATGATAAAAAGGATGTAGGGACACTGGTTCAGGCCAGACTCTCATGTAAGCAAACACTTTGCTATTTTCTAATAGGTCCTTTACTGGTACACATGCACTTGTCAATGGTGTGTTTTCAGACAAGCACACGTCAGTTCCGCTTCACAGTATCAATTTAAAGTCAGATTTGATTATGGGAATATTTCTGTGGGCATAAGAACTACTTTACCCTTTAAGGGAATTCAGTTGTTACTAGGCAATAATGTTTCAGGTGACAAAGTATAGCCTGTACCAATAGTGACAGAAAAGCCGTCACTTGATCAGGACACTGATCCTGAAAGTCAGGAAATTCCTGGTTTGTATCCTTCATGTGCTGTAACTAGATCTATGGCCAAGAAAACACACGTGAGGATAATGGTCCAGCTAATAACACACTGGGAGTCATTAATGACTCGTCTAATGACTCGCTCATACAGATAGCAGCATTCTCAAGGTCAGAACTTATCGCGGAACAGCATAAGGACCCTGATATATCATGTTTGTTTCCCAGGGCAGTTTCTGAAGATGAACTGTCACAGAACCATGTTTGTTTCTATGTCAAAAATGGAGTGCTTATGCGTGATTGGCGACCACCTGATGTAAGTGCTGATGATGAGTGGGCCATCAAACATCAAATAGTAATGCCCAAAAGCTTTCGCAATGAAATTCTAAGCATGGCACATGAGGCTCCTTTGTCTGGCCATTTAGGTATAAATAAAACTTATCGGAAAGTTAATACCCACTTCTATTGGCCTTACCTCAGGAAAGATGTTGTACAATATTGTAAATCATTGCATACATGCCAGATGGTAGTCATTCCAATCAGAATCCTCCTAAGGCCCCACTAAGGCCTATTCCTGCTTTCGAGGAACCATTCAGTAGGATTATTGTTGATTGTGTTGGACCACTGCCCAAAACAAAACCTGGACATGAATACTTGCTGTCAATTGTGTGCGCATCTACCAGGTTCCCCAAGGCAACACCATTGCGCAAAATTAATGCTAAAAGTGTTGCCAAAGCTCTGAAGAAGTTTTTTTTACAACTTCTGGATTACCAAAATCCGTCCAGTCTGACCAAGGGTCTAATTTTATGTCTGGCTTAGTCCAGCAAGTTATGCTTGAGCTAGGTATAAAACAGTACAGCTCTTCGCCATACCATCCTGAAAGTCAGGGCGCCCTCGAGTGTTTTCACCAGACATTAAAAAACATGATCAGAACTTATTGTTATGACACACAGAAAGACTGGGATGAAGGAATCCACCTATTGCTGTTTGCTGTCACAGAAACCTTTCAAGAATCCTTTGGTTTCAGTCCCTTTGAACTAGTTTTTGGACACTCCGTTCGCGGTCCATTGAAACTGCTTAAAGAAAACCTCTTGTGTGAAAATCCTGATTCTCTTAGTTTACTGGGGTATGTCTCGGACTTTCGCACTAAACTACACAATGCTTGTGACATTGCAAAGTCAAATCTAAAATCTGCACAAAATAAAATGAAAACGCAGTATGACAAACACACTGTAAGTAGGACGTTTGAGCCTGGTAAAAAGGTCCTTGCCTTACTTCCCATCCCTGGCAGACCTTTTCAAGCTAGGTATTTTAGTCATTACATTGTTGACAAGAAAGCCAGTAATTTAAATTACATACTGTTGACACCAGATAGGCGTAAGAAGAAACAACTGTGTCGTGTTAACATGTTGAAACCATATTATGACAGAAATAGCACATTAGATGTTGTACATAATGTTACTGCTGTAAACGGTAAACACTGACCCTTGCCCAGTGAAAGTAGACACTGATTGTAAGTATGATGTAAACATTCAGTGTGGTACAATACCATTAAAAAACTTAGACGTGCTTAACAACCTTGATGCCAAACTGTCACATCTTACCGCACAACAAAAAACAAGACCTCAAGAACCTGCTGCGGAATTATGAACATTTGTTTAGTGACATTCCAACGCGAACTAACATATTGTGCCATGACGTCGATGTTGGCGAGGCAAGCGCAGTCAAGCAGCATCCATGTAGATTGAATCCAGAGAAGCAAAAGTATCACAGGATGAGATTCAATATTTGCTGGACAATGATTTTATTGAACCTAGTAACAGTAACTGGAGTTCACCATGTATTCTTGTGCCAAAACCTGATGGAAGTTACCGTATGTGCACAGATTATCGAAAACTGAACTCTGTCACCAAGACTGACACGTTCCCGATTCCGAGGATCGATGATTGTATTGATAGAGTCGGTAGTTCTAGATATGTCTCCAAGTTTGACTTGCTAAAAGGATTCTGGAAAATTCCGCTGACAGAACAAGCGAAAGAAGTGTCCGTATTTGTAATGCCGCAAGGAATGTACCAGCAATTCTGTAAAGTTCATCAGTTTTAGCAGCTCCAGACTTTTCTGTACCTTTTAAGTTAGCCGTAGATGCTAGTGATGCTGCTGCTGGTGCTTTGTTGTTACAAGAAGGCAATGATGGCATAGATAATCTAATTTGTCATTTCTCAAGAAAGTTTAATGCAAACCAGAAAAACTCCTCCACTTTTAAAAAAGAAAGTTTGGCTTTGATTTAGGCATTGCAACATTTGGAAGTTTATGCTACTTCATCAATCAGGCCCATCATTGTCTTCAGTGATCACAATCCCCTCACGTTCATGAACAAGTTGAAGTGTATATTATCAAAGATTGTTGAGATGGAGTTTGTTCTTACAAGATTACAACCATGAAATCAAACACGTTAAAGGGAAAGACAATGTACTTGCTGATTTGTAATCGAGATGTTTATGGAATGCTGTAAACGAGATGTTTATGTAATGTTGCATATAAGATGACTTTTTATTGTTGTAATAATTTAGTGATTGTGATCGCAAAAACGTTTTGAGAAAACTTTCTTTTTTCTTACAGGAGGGGGAGTGTTACAGGTGCCCTTTTTATTGTGTGGCAGGGGCGTAACTCGTGTTTTGGCGCCTGTGTCTGGCCGCGTGTTGCACTCTCGGTTTAATCCGTACTGGTTGAACTGTCGTTGTAATGCTAGCTTGGGGCTTTCTCGCCTGGCCGGGCCGGGTCAGGCTAACGTGTGGACCCTGGTATGCAGAGACACAGCGATGTTTCTCTAGATGATTCCTGTAACGCGTGTTTACTGTGTATTCTGTTAGATCCGTTAGACTGTTCGAGAAGTGAAAAATTCTCGGCTTGGGGCAAAAGTTATAAATAGGGGACTATGTTTTAAAGCAGATAGAGAGGTGACAGAATATTCCAGCTGACACAGACGTATGGGACCTATCCGATTATCCAGTAGTTTCAGGGATTCTACTATTACTAACACTTTACAATTAGTGCTGCCTGTCTCAAGTTTACTTTCTGGATTGTTACAAGAGCTTTACATTGGACTGTTATTCTCCGGGAAAATTCGTGTGAACTGTTTGCCGGCTTATACATTTTAGGGGACTTATCGTTGTGACAGTGGTGGTATCCAGGTACTGTGCACTTTGTTTATTTTACTGTGTGATTGTATTGATTTGCTGTTATACTGTGTCATTGTATTGATTTGGTGTATTGAAATGTTAGGGTTGTTTTAAAAATAAATTATAGTTATTTGTTAACAAAAAAACACTGACTTCTTAATTCATTCCCCTAGACATTTCACGCTGCCTAGTGTTACAGAATCTGATTTTTTTTATCTCCTTGACAAAATTTGTGTTCATCACGCATACGTGATCTGTAGATATTAGGTTCCGTAACAACATATAAATATATATATATGTGTGTGTGTGTGTGGACTACTGTCTAAAAGTTTAACGACAGCCTATATGTGTGTGTGAAGTGTTGTGTGTAGGTGTAGGGGGATATATGTTCATTCCCGTTTGTGTGTGTAAACGTTTGCCCACAACATAACTCACCCAATCATGAACTTAATTTCGTACAATTTTCAGGGCTTTTCAGGAATGGGAAACGGAAGATGTTGGTGTTAATCCAGCATCTTCTCCGGATTCAGGAGGGGCATCATGGAGCATTCACAAATGCACTGTCACTAATGCACTACCACAATACCCCCCCCCCCCCCCATGGCGGTTGCTTGCATTCCATGGAACGCAGATTTCTGGTTTCACTTTGTTTCCTTGTTTGCTGATGAGAGTTAATGGACAGTATTTTAACAAGATTTCACGATGGCCTTTGAGTATGTGAACTATAATTCCACGAGAATTCAGTAGTTTCAGGTTAATAATTCAGTTGATGGATATTCATTAGAATGTAACTTTGTCCCTCTGTCTCTTGGGCAAGCGTCAGCTCATTAACGATTAAAGATACACATTATTGCTGGTGTCCCTTCTGTCATGACACCCTGACCGGCCTTTAGGACTTCGCACGCCTGCAAGCATGTCACAGTAATCTAAAGTTATCTAAAGTTAATATTCACTCTTACCATCTATACTGGGAAGAAATAGCTATGGTCAACCAGTTTTTTTAACTTTCGTGAGCAGCGGGGCAATTTTATTGGTGGTCAATTTGATTAAAATTCAATTTAAAATTAAAATGAAAATTTTCTCAGAATCGCCTCATTGATTTCAGTAAGTTTCATACTTTTGAGTGTATTTTGTCCGAACCGTTAATAGAAACGCTACAGCAAACGTCCCCATGAATTTTTATTTTTTTTTTTTTTTTTTACTTTGTATCTTCATTCCCTCGTTGTCCTTGTTGAATATGGTCTGGATCTAATGTTCCTATTTTAGAATCCATAGTTTAAGGATTCAGATAATGTTCAAAATCAAGTTTGGACTGAGTTGAAAATAGGAGGTCCTGAAAAGCTTGTACTGCAAGCCCCTAATCAAAGCCCAACTAGTCGTGCGTCATCATGCGTGATCGTGCGACGATTCGTCGACCATCGGTTTATGCCATGCGATGACCAGTATCGCCACCATTGTATGAACCAATGACGGATATTGCGACTTGCCAATGTCTCTAATGTCTCTTTTTTGTGCTATCAGTAAAGCAAATGGTTTATATATGTAGCTCTCTTGGTCAGTCTGCCGTATTGCCGCCGTCACGATACCTTTACGCAAACGCAATAAAAAATACGACTTGCGATCAGTCAAATATATAAGTTGTCTTCAACCAGTCGACAGATCACCGTACGACTACATTTAACTGATCACATGAAGTAAGAGGCAGTAATAGGTTGGTCGTGCGATAGATCGCAACAAGTCGCCCGACAAGTCACATATAGTCACAGGTGCAAAGTACGTGTGGTAGATTAAACTGAACCCTAGGCTCATGTAATTAAGGCCCGTCGTAATAAATGACAAATAATTCTCTGAAACAGTCACCTGTTTTCTGCCTCTGATCGCAGGTGATCTTGGTTTAGCCATGGACAAGGTTCCTCTCAACACAGATTTTAAGTCAACGACACTGGGCATCAATCGCTAGCCTATGCTGGGACGAGCTTACTCCTTTGGCAGCAGTTTGCGAGGATAGCAGTTTAGCTCAAGTTTGTTTATTGCTCAATTCATATATTTCGTCTAATTCATTAACAATATTTCTATCCTATTATACTACTACCATAGTAAGAATAGAATGACACTTCAACGTTTGGCTGTTAAAGAAGGTCAATGATAACTCGGTGTTCATCCCATTGGAAATATTCATATTGTTTACAACCGATCTGGGATAGTCTTATACATGTTTTGTAATTATTCCTGCTAATGATAATACAGGAATAGCAACACTAATCTCTGTTTTATTTAGTAAAAGAAATAAAGATTATAATGAATGAACATAGAAACACCTGTCACTAACTACTTTGGCCATTACACCAAACATTAGTGTTACAATAAACATACGAACTGTCGTGTAATGGCGAGACATTTTTGAAGGGCTTTATGTTAACTATAGATAAACTCTGCCCTGTGGGAGACGCTCTACGCAGTACAAAACATGCATAAAACTGGTGATGATACAAATGTTATTTCCAATATTGTTTCATTTAATGTAGGTTAGACTTGATATGGCGATCCTAGCGATATGGACATTCATGAACATGTCCATAAAGCAAGACCCAGGCTTCACCATATGATACTACATCATATTCATGTTTAACTGCCTATAACAGTTATAATGTTTTACGCCATTTTCTATGTTAAGTTTTGTTGCTGTCATGCCTCAGTGGATACATCTGATGGCGAACCCGCTGTTACATTTTACGACTGTGTATAATCACTACAAGAACTTTACAATATCCGGAGATTAAAATTTCTCTAATATTTTTTCTGTCTCAGCTGACGCGACAAAGCACCCTTCCGCTCAAATCGGTCGTTTCTGCTCAAATCTTACCTCTTCCTGTTTAGCCCTGAGGGACGGCCGGAACTACTTGTCTCAACTGTCAAACTTTAAAATCAAATTTTGTTACAGTTTAAGGAAACAATTTCGTGTACATTTTACATGCGCATGCTTAAAAAATATTACTTATTCCGTGAAGTCACTACCACAAAAAAAACCTGTGTTTATGTAATTTGCCGTGACACATTTCTTATCCAACGTACCTGAACGGACTTCATTATCCTTTTTACAACATTTATAGATACGCCATTTGTGTATGAAGAGGCACCGGTGCATTGCCGGCTGCAGAATTTGAAGTAGACAAAACCCTAATCAGCAATAATAAAAAAATTCATACTGGTCACCAAAACTAAAATGTGGCACGGAACCCAGCGACCCAAAGACCGAAAAAAGACAGTGTGGAAATAACCTTCACTTTTAGAAACAGCAAAACACCCGATGCCCCGCAAGGCTAATCGCCAAGAAAACTTCAAACCCCAACGTTTATGGATTTGTCAATTACACACAGTTATGTCCCGGGCCCAATGCTGTAGTGAATGTATTATTCACCCGGGCCTCTTTGAGAAATACATTGAATATGCCCTTTGTCTCTTTTTCAGGGAGATGTTGTTTTTTCCTGGTCGTTTCCGCCACGTTTCTTCTGCCAGTAGATCTGATCAATTATTGCAGTTACCAATCCAAATTCGTAACGAGTTCCTAGGTCGGTTAGAGCTACAAAGAAGACAGAGGTTTCCCCCGACCGGGGGCCTGATCAAGTTTGAAATAAAGGCCAGGACAAGTTGTGAGCATAGAATCTGCAAACAAGACACAAGTTTTACCAGAATGTTATATCAGTTAAAATGCATGACAGACGCCCTAGTCGGTATGAGTTACATGCCCGTGTTCTCTTTAAGATTTTCTTCCCTCGTCAGTTTGAGACTTTCTCTAATTTAATTGTATTATTTGTCCCTGATCAGTTTGAAACATTGTGTTGAGATATTTGTCCAGGGTCTTTTGAATATCTGTTTTTTTTTAAATAAGTGAACGTATACATCCTATAAGTAAAGCTTAGTTTGTCGATCTCCCCAATCTTCATCAATTCCCCGTATTATCCCAATGTAACGTCGGTTATCCCGACGTAAAGTCGGTGTTTTTCGATCTTCCCAATCTCCATCATTTCCCCGTGTTATCCCGATGTAACTCCGATGTTTGTTCTCCCGAATCTTGTTCACTTCACCGTGTTTTCCCGATGTAACGTCGATGTTTGTTCTCCCAAATCTTCTTCCCTTCCCCGTGTTATCCCGCTGTTACGTCGATGTTTGTTCTCCACAATCTTGTTCTTCAATTCTCCACATTATTCCGATGTAACGTCGATGTTTGTTCTCCCAAATTGTCTTCAATTCCCCGTGTTTTCTCAATGTAACGTCGATGGTTTAAATGTATTAACGGTGTTTCCTCGATCCTTATAAATTATAAACTTTATTTATTTTTCATGGATTGTACTAATAGTTATAATAACTAATACTAGGCACTCTCCATGGCTCGGCTGGTAGCATTCTGGAGTCTCTGGAGGTAGAGGAAGCCGGAGAACCCGGAGAAAACCACGGATGTTAGGCCATGTCCGATCGGAAAAAGTCGGGGTTGAAACCGAAGATGTGTGAGCCTTGTCTTACTTTAAATTTTAAATACGCCCGTGTGTGAATGTTTGCTTGTTCTTCTGCTAATATATATATTTAAGCCATGTGTTTCTATAAACATGTATATGAAATACCGTGTATAAAATAATTATAAACCTTCTTCGGGCCATTTATGTAAAAATAACCGCGAGTCGTCAGAACCTGAAACGGCTTTCCAGCTCTGCAACTAAAATACATAAGCGGAGTAGTAAACGTGACCTTGGCCCCTGTGGCAAGCCGTTTCTTTCATATTTGTGAGAGCCACTCATCCCAATTCTTAACTTCATAATGGCTCATCTTAGCATCATTACCATAGCCGGGCAGGCAATGAAAACAAATGCTTTGTCTTCAAGTTGCCCCTCGGCACACACTTTCAGCTAATATCCTGTGAAAAATTAATACTCCTTTCGTTCAATAGAGACGTCAAGACGCCCTGCAGTGTAGCTGGTAATTTAATATGACACATTACATTTGCAAAGGCAACTTGCTGCGTGAAAGTCTAAATGTCTTTCTTGTAGTAATTGATCGAGAGTGCGGCCTGAGGGAGAGACAAATTGCTGTTAATACGGGCACTCCTAGGAGGGGAGCCAGTGCCTTGCGGGGCGGCATCACGCCTAGAACGATGGTCGTTTTATTGCTTCAAGTCTAAACTCAGTTCCTGTGCGTAGTTTCCACTGTTTTCGAAAGACCAGTTATGAATGAAACACTCGAAACAGTCAGCTGTGTTGATTTCAAATTTCGCCATATTAATTTGCTGAGATCTGGCTCCGTTCCTGGCTTGTTTAATGAAGGGAACAATAGAAAGTCTATAACAGCTGTTCTCTAATTCCCAGTGTGCCGTATTACGGTTTTTCTATGGTTATTGTTCTGAGCGCTGACGTGATGTGGGGTAGAACCATACACACGGACGGCGGTTTATGATCGAGCTGGAGGCGATGGCACCTGCCACCCGTAATCAAACTCACTAAATTATAAGCAAGCCTGCAGAAATCCATTTGTGGCCGGACATATCCCGGGAAATGTAAGATTAACATGCTTAAGAAATCATGCCTATTTTCTTGATTACCGGCTTGGACCAATGTTGCTTCTTTCGACTAGATTCCGCTTTAGAAAGCATATTGAATTTTCAACTGGTGTTGCCGTTGTCATAATAATAGCACCACCCAAATCTGTCTTCTAAAGAGTCTCGAATTTCCGTATATCTTTTACCAAAATTTCGTGATTCCGAAATTTAAATTGAGGAACCGAAATTTACCTACATTGACAAAAATGAAGAAATGCAACATTTGGAAAATAAATATATTTTTTTCAAAATTACTGAATGTTATTCCGATGATAACAATGACTGTAAATGGTTCGCTGTTTTTCTTTTGTATATAAAAATAAAATTTAAACAAAATGTTCTGGTGAGATAACGTTATTGGTAGGATCGGAATTAGCTAGGATGAGCTAGCATTAGTATATGCTGGCACCTTGATATGCCCACCTTTAGTTATTGTTTATCTATTGGAAACCATGGTGTGCCTCGTATATCAGTTATCTCATATATCCGAACAAATTTTATGTCCCCTTAACTATTCGGATATTCGAGGTTCTACTGTAAATGTATAAACAAATGGTTCTGTATACAGTTACACAAATTTGGTTTACAAAACAAAAATATTAAAACTTGTTTTCAAAAGCCGTCAATACACGACTCAGTAGACATCCGAAATATCATTTCTCACATTTAAAATTCTATAATTTTTTATCATTTCAGTTTGATGACATTATCATGTCACACAAATCGAGATCTTGCTATTCTCTTGATTGTCCTTAATATCATACTAAGGACAGTTTTTTTTAATATGAATTAAGTGTAATCTGAAATGATTACAGAACATTTGCCCTTCAACTCTCCTCTCTGGTGCAACTAAAATGATTACTTCTTACAAACCTCGTTTTATAATGAAAGAGTCAAACTTAACCGGATTTGGTAATCCCATAGGCTGATTAATAGTTAATTATAGGTTTGTTTTATACTCTGTTTATTTTATTACGAAACGTGTATTTTCTAACAATGCCATAACAATGTATTTGACCTTAAGATCAGCTTTTGTTTCCAAAGGGGACATGTTCACATACCCGGCATGTTAACTATACATGAAATATATTGTTTTCTGCATTATGGTATATGCCAATATTTCGTTCTAAACCCGTTTGCTTACTCCTTTACACAAGTGAAAAAAGTCTTCGCCGGGCGATCGGTGGTACAACATATAAACATAAATCGCGCCCGCCACCTGGTGGACGTACCGCGCGACTTCGCAAATCTAGATTGTTCAAGTTTCCTATCGGTGTTTCTCTTTCATGCTATTTCTACTTGTTTTTGGCAGTCGTCACGCACGCGCAAGAAGGGATGTCTGGTCATGCAATCTTTTTTATGCTAAACACACATTCATGGACCTTGTTCACTAACGAACAGAACCATAATGGTGTCGAAAACGAACTAATGTTTTGAGATAATGGACATATTATTGTAAATGTTTATGTACCTCATGCATTTTTCATTATGTTATTATTGTTCCACACAAATACAATAGTATATAGTTTTACAAAGTACGTACACTTGTTTTTCTTTCTACAGACATTGAACTCAATTTGCTTTTAGATTATACAAAATTCTGGAAAGCTATCACATCTAGTTTGCAATCCTGATCCTGTCTACATGAGTAAATATACTGTTTTGCCAGGAATATTGTTGTATTATAAACTGGTTCTACATCGAGCATTCTAATGTAGACATTCCTTTTATTTAGCTGTTAATCAATACCATATCGACCACACCAACTTTTTACTCGCGTCCAAAAACTTCACTTTTTATATAACATTCCCAATACAGGTGATTCAAGTTCTCTGTTTCTAATTTACAAAAGGTACACAAATCGTTATCACTTATCTTTCATTTCTTTAACCATAGTTATTTACATACAAATCATTAAAAGATTTGTGATGAAACACAAAGGACTTTGTATCACACATAATGGTTTTGGATAACATATAATGTCTATCAATATTATCCCTCTATAAATTTAACAATCCCTGGTTTAATTTCTAAACCAGGGATTCTTCCCTTTTTTAGACATCTATACAGTGTATTTGTTTTAACTTCAGATAAACGATATTCTATAATTCTGTAATTTCTGTATTTTTGCATTAAGCAAAATAATAAGGAATACATGATATAATATTGGCTGTGCTGTTTGCAACGAAAAATACCTTATATATTAATCAGTGACGTCACGGACGTCGATGCGTGTCAGGACTTGGGTTTATTTTTTAAGGATTTAGTTTCGACTTTTACACAGACCTGAAGGCAAGACCTTTAGAAATCAGACTGTGTCAATCTCGCGTCAAGTAGGAGAAAAAATATGTCGCCTTATATTTTGCGAACTTCTCACAGAGTATAACAACAACATATTAAGCTTTAACTTTGTATCGAGAGCTGAATCTAATTAAACATTAAAGTAAAAAGCACGTGCTAACTGACATGAAAATGCACGTGGTAATCTCAAATTTCCATTTTAGATTTCTCTTTATGTCGAGATTTGTATAATAATCGGCCTTGGACCTATGTACAAAATAATTCGGACTCAAAGGAGATGGACTTGAACTGGAGCCTAAAGGACCAGCACTCGAATGGTCTGGACTACATCATGGATATAAATGAATTACTTCGAGAATCACACTTACTCTCTCTCTCTCTCTCTCTCTCTCTCTCTCTCTCTCTCTCTCTCTCTCTCTCTCTCTCGTGCCACTCACTGGCTAAATTTATCTCATAAAATTTAACGTCAGTGATACGCGTCGCATCTTAACTTAGCATCAAAGTCCCATTAATCGAAGAACTGAAGATAACAGTTTTTATGTTTTATTTTTTACATGCGTATGACATATAAGCAACAGGTAGCATCTTTACATTTCTAAGGAATGCCTGTGGGGGATCTCTGTTGTGGGATGCTCTAAAACCTGTGTTCGTATTCACTTATTCGGCCCTAATTCCCAGATTCATTCGTGCATAACTGACTCTACATTTGTTAATATTCATGACATGAATCCGGATCATGTGAAGGATCCGCACCAAAACCTGATCGATTCTTCAGTGGCCCATTCCAAAAATGCCCTGAAAATTCAATATGATTCCGTTCAAGATAGCGTATTATGTTGTAAACAAACACACAAACACACCCACACACAAACACACATACGAACGGGGTTGAACACTTACCATCCTGGTTCAGGCAGTTATGTATACAGTATGAATATTCATGACTGATAGTATTCCATATAAGGACTAAAACAACTGGAATTCCCACAACATTAGCGTCTGTCCCAAATAAGGAGATATGACCAAAAAAGAAGTAAACTTTTTATTATTCTTCAATTACATTATATCATTCATCGAAATTTAATTTTCAAACCTTTCATTATCATCAAATTATTTTGCCTACTGGCTGAACAAACCTTTCGAAATGTCACAATATCATATAGTATAAGCATTCTCAAATTTTATCACAATGTTTTATATTTTCTTTTTACGTGGTAGTTTTAATGTTTTGTTAGCTGTACGTGCGCGATATAATCAGCATTTGATGGTTTTATCTGCAAATGACTGTCACATTTGCATTTGTAAAATGCACATTGACAAATTACCATTTGAAATTGTAGAATGAAAGTTGTCCGCTTTGTCCGATTCATTCAGTGATATATAATCTTAAAATAACAGCCTCCTGTGTATGATATAAACCCATTACCATTTCTCGGGGGAAGAAGCACTATAGGCAGGACGAGAGGAAATCAATTTAATAGTAAAACACTATCCCTTTCAACATTACGGTTGTTTGTAGCTCGGGCACTGCGGTTATAAAAAGGACGGCCTGCACGGCCTGTTGTGATCTTATAACGGACTGGATAATAAGACAGAAAGGGATGTTGGTTTAGCCCGGGGCCCTAATACTTTTTCACAATTCCAGCCCGACAAACGGGTTTAACCTGCCATTATTTCAACAGTCACTAAAGCACCGAGAGCAGATGGCAAAGATGAAGCATGGTTTACCCTGGAGAGCCAGCCTCCCAGGACTTGCATTCACTCTAACTGTCAACACATCGTCCCTCCATCGCCATTTATACACCACCATTGATCACAACCGGAGGCATCATTTGTTCTGACCCCGCTGTGCCCAGTGACGTAATAGTACGGACTGTAAAAAGCCAACTTTGGTCGCTGCCTCCTTCCCGACTTTCCGCCCCGCTGCGAACGCTTCTTACAAACTTCCGTGATTCATTATAAAATTCAATGATAATGTCGCTCCCCTGGCAATAGTATTCCCGTTCAAATATTGAAAATAGCAGCTAATGTAGGTCTTTAAAGTTCAGCTGCATTAAATAATCAACATCCAGGCGCCGGGAAATGCAATAGATATATTGATTGTGATACTAATGTCTCACATAAGCTAACATATGAAGGTATTGCATGTGGTTTGGTAATTGGGGATTTTACCAAGTTTCGACCTTTATCAAGCTTATAGTAACATTTCACTTGTTTCTCTCAAGAGGCTCTCAGCGTAGTTGGCTCAAATGGGGTTTTATAATCAAAATAGCATTTTAAAATGCCACGTATTTTATTTTAACTGCACCGGTGACAGTTTGTCCATGAATATTTAATAAGGGATGCAGTTGTTCTCTGCTGATTGTAACAATGGTGAAACACCATGAAAAATATTATTACTGTACGTCTAACTTACACATGCAGTGCATTATAAGCCACAAATTCAACATTTACTACATAAACATTAAAAATTCCGGACACTTAAAGCACTTGCTGCTTAAAGATAATAAACCCCTGAAAAGAGCGGATGTACGATTTAATTATAATTAGTAATAAAAAAATAATCCATTTTCTACTTTAGACACTTCATACAGAAAGAATAAAGTTCTTATACTTAATACAGTCTTGGAAGAGAAAGAATTTGCTATTTAAACATAGAAACTCCTTATATATATAGAAAGAATTTACAACAAAAAAATTGAAACTCCTTATATAGACATTGTATATAAACTGAGAGAGGATAAAATAAAGCGAATCATTACAAGAAAATTCTTCAGATGAGATGATAAACATATATATATATATATATATATATATATATATATATATATATATATATATATCTAGTCCACTAACCATAGTCATTTGGCAAATCAACATTTCTTTTTATAAGTATTTTTCAATATTTATAAGATGTAATGTTCACTTCCTCGAAGTACAACAGTTACGACAGAAACCAGTAGCTTAATATTACTCCCTGCTTGACATGAAGATAATTTTGTAAGCGGTGTACGGTTGATCTTACATCATGGTTAGATACAAAGGTTCCTTAAAAACAACAAATGTTTTCGTCTGTTGTGAAAATATGGTGGGCATACCACAAAAGCTGGTTGGTCACATGGTACCCAGCAAAGGGGAACCAAGACCAATCGTTTAACCAGTTTATACCACACTTTCTAGCACAAAAACAGCAATGAAGACTGGAAAACAGCCCTATATTCATTCCTTTCCTTAATCAATATGTTACTTAAGTATCCTGAACATCAAACACAGTGTCACAAAATACACTCAATCTAAGAATTTTGTGAAAAGACATATAAAAATAGCATACAGATGATAAATTTATGTACATATATTAAGGCTGGGTATCGGTCAGCCTATTCAGGCACAGTATACACATTGCGACACACTTAAAACGATACCCCGCACGTGTGGCGATATGCTTATTATTATGATGATATTTAATATGCCAGATAAATAGTAATTACAAAGTTTGTATATACTTTAGGGAATACCATTAATCTCATTTGGGTTCTTAACTTCACATATTCCCTAAGGCTTTGGTTACATTTATGGTTTAACAATTAAATCGGTACGCTCCAAACGCAGCGGTTATACTGCAGTCCTCCAAGATCTCAAACCTCTGCCTTCTGTAGCACAATTCTCTGGGTTCTACCACCAGGGCTGGCACAGACCTAGACCGGTGTAATCAGACCAATGAGAGAGTGGTTTGCATTTGCTCATCCAGCTCCAATTGTTTGCATGCAACACACGATCTCGTTGGTCTGATTACATTGGTTCTGGCAGAAGGCCAGGAATCAGACCGAGAGAAGGTGTAGCATTTTGAGAAATTGCTACTTTTGGTCTAAATAAGCCAAAAATAACAAACATAAATATTTTTGGCTTTATAAATACTTTAGGTTTCAGCTTAAAATCCACATTTGTTGACAGTAATTGTGTTTCCTCGATGCGACAATAAAGCAAACAAAGCATATCGGCAACAGTATCGATGAGGGGTTTAGATATATCGGTATATTGATACAGCGCTAACATATATACAAAAACATGTACATGCAGTGACAAAACAAAATTATTATTTACAATTGGAAATATCTATTTATTACCTTCAGATACTTCCGTTTATTTTTTCCATTTTTTACAAATCAACTGAAAAAATAGTTGCTGCAATAAACTCCTGTATATTTCTGAAAAGATCAAAATTCTCTGCAATAGACACTTTAACACTTCCATATAATAAAACACTATCGGATCTGTACTCGATCAATATCTTCAGGAAGTGTTTTTTTTCTCTTTTATTTGTTTCACAGAGTAACACACCTACACAATTTTCACCTTTCTGTGATTTGGTAATACAGCAAACTATAGATGCTTTCAAATTAAATTATTTTCCTTTTCTTATCTGCAAAAGACATGATAGAAAAAAATTGTGGTTCTGGTGTTGTATTTCAGAGAGTGAATTTCAGTATTAATTAAACCCTAATTAATGGTCAACATAATTAATATACGTGTACAAAGTGATCATGAATGTATTTTAGTCACTGTGCCTAAAAGCATGAAAAAATCCAAATTTTGTTACAAATGATGGTTTAGGGGAGAAAAAAAATTCTCCTTTTTATTAAAACAGTGGAACGATATGAAATATATACTTTGCCAAGGTACATTGGGATACAAATGTATTTAAGGTTGGTAGCGTCCCTTTCTGAACCTTACGGCTTACTAATTATATCCAAATCAAAGCATACACTGGGCTCTCCATCTTGTATGGCCAGACCTTTGTCATTTTCTGTCTGATGGATCGCCCTGGCCTTCCTTCATATCGAAAATTTATTGAGATAATATGAACATAATAGAGCCTTACGGGCGGGTCGGCGTCCACGCACGTAATGATCACAAAGTCAAAAATACATCAACCGTCATCTGGTCTCTTATCAATGAGAAAAGAGGCTATGTAATGGTGCGTCTGTTTGCACATGTCTGTCTGTATAGGATATTTGTAAAAATAAATCACGGAAATTTGAAAATTAATATTTAATTGATATTTTGAGTATTGTTTTTATTTCGATCATTCTTTGAGCTGTCTCATATAAACGCTCTTTTTTGCTCTCTCATTCATCGTTTGTCAATTTTTGCTCGTTACTTTTTTTATTTTCCCTTTCATTACAGGAAATTTTGTTAACACGTACACAGTTATAAAGACATTTAAGCTTCTCCTTGTCTTGAAGTTTCGAACCCCGGCCAAGACAGTTTGAAATTAGCCACAGCAGTAGTTACCATTGTGTTGAAAACCTTAATTTCTTCAATGTACTCAGCATAATATAAACTAGAAATCTGCATTCAAAGGAATGCAAGCCTCCGTCATGGGGGGTCCCAATTGTTAGATGCTCCCCAACCTGTGTTTACATTCACCAATTTGACCCATATTCTCTGGTTCATGTGACTGTGCATTAAAGTAAATTAAGCTTGATGACGTTTCTGGCTCCGGTTCATGAAAGGTTCATAAGATTCCTTTCATAATTGCTTGAGTCATGTTGTGGACAAAAACACGAACACGCGAAAACACACGAACGGGGATTAAAGCATACCCTCCTGGCGGAGGCAATTATCATAGAGCTTCATGCTATAATAATGATAAACTGCCGAGTAGGGGACTCCGGGGTGCTGTAAAATCTTAGGAATTCGACAAGCATTTAAATATATCACGTTGGAAACAACAGGCGACGCATCAAAACGAGATGGTAACATTGGTTTAGGCCGCGCCGGTAGTCTGTCACTTATGGTTGGTTTAAATTAATGAAAATTCATGAAAACCCTTTTTTGGCTTTAACTCACAGGGAATAATTGCTTGGTCAAAGCAGAGGGACGACCATTATCATGAACGGAGGTCGCAGAATGAGAAAATGACACAGGGACGCCATATTGTGATAAATGACAAAGTAAATTTGAAGAAGCGGCAGATTGAAAAAGAGGCCTTTATCAGTTTCTTAACGCCATGTAGAGGTCAAAAAGCACTGCGAAGCCGTGTTGACGTTCTGTGTGACTCAGCTTGGCCACTGTGTCAACGTTACCCGACTGCTAAGGGTAAGGCATGAGGATTATTAATATCAATCCAAACTTATGATACACTAACCCCTCCTTCCTGAGCGGCCAAAATGGGCGCACCCACAATGACGAATCAGCGGAAATCAAACATGCCAAGTCCGACATCGATCAGTCGGGTCATGTATAAGGTTTTGATCGGCGCTGGTGTCACCTTCCTGACATATGGATATTTTACATGGATATCAATTGGCTATTTTTGTCAATATTTCTACATCATACCCTATACGCCTGTAACCAACAGTGCAACAGTCGAATCCGGCTCACGATGAAAGATAGTGGTTGCGTGGATAGCGCTAATTCTCCGCGCTCGGCGCCCCGGGCTCGTGGCCAGCCTCTGGACTCAGGGGAAATCGCTGGCGTGTACCCGAATTACCGTCAATTGTTAAAGTTGATCGTTTTGCCGAGACCACATGATCCCGGCACAGGAGTTAATCGCATCGACCTTTCACACGTGGTCAGAAACTTTCAGACACCGTTTGCCCGGCGTCTGTTTTGTTTTGGCCCAAGATATGTCTATTCATCAATTTTTTTCACTCTAAATATACAGTCGTTCATCAATTTGAATAAAAAGCCGTCCTCTCCTTGACCTAATTTTATATGTTGTTATATATTAGGGCAGAGAACACCTGCTTATTTTTGCCCCTAAGTACGACCAGAAAAGAAAAATATTTATTAACTGGTCGAACAACAGGTCGATGTATCTATTGGTTTATTCGTAGGATAAGTATTTTATTACCGCTTTAGTTCTGGGTAACAGAGACAAATAAGCTTGGTATAAAAACCGTAAACATAAGTATCAAGAATATGGTTCATCATAGATAAGCATAATGAGCCAGGGTTGTGAAAGGTAAATTTAATAAACATTATATTCAATATGGCCCTTTTTTCAGGAGAGGGGGAGGGGACATGTCCCCATCACTGTTTTAGGAATAGAGGACAAAAGGGGGACAAATACATTTCCCCCTTCACATTTGAGGAAAATAAAGGGCATAGTTTTAAATGTAGCGGTCAATCAGTGATACTTTTTTCATCCATTCAGAAACATTTTCTTCTTCTTTATATTGGGGTATATTGGTGTTTGTGCGCGCAAATTGCCTCATTGAATCATTATGTTAGCCAACATCAGAGTGAGCTATTCAGTGGCGCATATATGGGGCCAAAATAAATTTAAATTATGAAACGTAGAAAATAAAAAAAAATACTTTTGTAATTACTTAGGAAATTGACGGGGGGGGGGGGGGAGGAAAGAGGGGGTCTTTTTTCGTCCTCTTTTCAGAGCTGGATGCCTGAGTGTATGTGTGCGGGGGGGGGGGGGTGCTTCTGTCTTTACTATGGATAGTCCATCTCACAATTTTGAGGACAAGATGCCCATGTAAATATTCCATGATGACTTTCCTGAGCCCGGACCAACACACACACACACGAACGGGAATGGATGCATATACTCTCCTTGTGGAGCCAGTTCACGTTGATGTCAGAATTTATGACGTTAAACAAATTAACGATATTCATTATTTCCTCTCATTAAGATCTGGCAACCCGGGGTACTGGATAGTCGAGGGGTTAAACGCTTCGCTCTCTCAGCTAGCGACCAGGGTTCGATGCCCGGTATGGCAGTGAGAGTAGGTTTAAGTTGCCCGTCCAAGGCCGGTGGTTTTCTCCGGGTTCTCCGGTTTCCTCCACCCCTACAGCTAACCAAACACCATCATCTCAGCCATGGAGAGTGCCTCGATTAGTTTTATAACTATTTGTACAATCCATGTAAAATAAATAAGTTTATATTTAACCCCTCATTGTCTTCAACTGCCCGGAATTTGAGTTCAACGTTGTTCAAATAAAACAAATCAATATTTCGAAACAATTTTGATCAAATATAATTACATTGTTTTTAAATTAATACTTTCAGATCCTTTCCAATCCATTTCCTTTAATCATTGTTTTCAATAATATGCACGTCGGCACGATAAAAAAAATACAAAAATAAACAGAAGATTAGAAGGTTGAGGGGTAAGTTTATAACAAATACGAAATTGTTTATATTACTGGATATAAAATGTGACTTGGTTGATAAGGGGAAACTGCAATGAAAGAAATGAAGTATTGAAACGGAGTGTTTTAAATATATGTTTGTTATACACAATGATGGCCTTTCACGTGACTGTCTCATGTCCGCCATCACGTGATACGCCAGGTCAAGGACACTGTAAAGGAAACAGTTGTCTACATCCTTAGTGAGCCACCAGTATAAGGGCGTGAGGTTAAACCATCAGTTCATGTTACTTTGCTTGAATTCCACATTGTTCATAATATTTTTGATTTCGGCGGCTTATGATTATTCCAGTTAAGGTCCATTTTTCTTATTAATATTTTTTGGGTGTTGGCTTGTTTGGTTCCCCAAACAATATCGTCGCTCAACCAATAATACAAAGTGTTTCGCGTTGCGTCTCGAATATAAATATCCGTGTTCCGCCTGTGAAACTCCATGAATCATCCCAACTGTCCAAATTTTTGTGTCGTCTTTCAATCACAAGACGTGCTTCCAGCCCCCCGTGACCTTGACCTTACTTTCAGCCTGTGTTAATCTCGCATCCCGGCAGTTTGGCGTGTGAGCATGGGTGAATGTTGCGTTACCAAACATTTCAGTTGTCTGATATCACACCGTTTCTCCTGGATAAACAGCCTGTTATATCAACACCAGTGCGGGCTCTATGGTTTCAACAGAAGAACTCACGCCCCAAGGGTCCTGGGGTCAGCCGTTACGTGTGTACTGTCACGTCTTGGCATTGATTTGTATTGGGAATTCCCGTTTGAATGTTCACAGGGTCCAGTTCCATGTAAACATGACCAATATGGGCACCTATAGCCGTCTACTGACTTTCACTTCCTCAATCATACTGAATCTATATACAAGTTTCTGCTTGAAATAATGTGACAGTTTTCGTATCCAAAGTTGACTTGGTGCAGACATGACTCTTTTTCAATATTTTAGCACCCCGTGTCTTCGTATTCCTGATATACAGTTAGATTTTCATTATATGGTGCAATGTTTTTATTCATTGGGGGACCCTCCTAGAAAAGGAAACGTTGAGAGATAGGCAAAAACACGCATAATTACAAACATATGGTTTTTCAAAGTTAGATTGCAGACAATGCAAAATAAAGTGATACGATATATGTATAATGCTCATTCTTGAACGTATTTGGGTTACAATCACTTTAAATATACACATATTCTACCAGTCTCTCACAGGGTAGATCAACTGAAACTTGGTCATATGCACAATATTATACATATATTATACACAATATTGTACATGGAAATGCACCGAGATACTTGAGAGATAATATGGTTGATTAATATGCAGCACAGACACAGGACAAGGTATAATGAACTGACATGTTCAGTACCCAGGCTTAAAGGATTTAGTAAAAGCTCATTTCATTTTGCAGGTATTTGTCTATGGAACAGTCTTCCACTTTCAATCAAACAGTGTGAAAACATATATGTTTAAAAAAACAGTTGAAATTATTTTTATGGAACAAACAGAAATTAGAAGAAGACAGTATTTATATTCAATTTTAATCACTGATCAATGTACATTCATTTAATTAGATGTACAAGCCACTGTTTTCCTCTATTGTAGTAAGTAAATAACAAATAGCAGGTACAAAGAATGTCCTGTTAGGATTTTTTAGGTAACTGTTTCAGATCTAAGATTCTTAAATCAACTCATTTTATTTTTAAGTGAACTCTTAAGAAAGTTTCAACAAGTGCAGATTTTTAATGTAAACGTTATATTTCTAGTAACTGTATTTCTAGTCATAACGTGTCATGTGTTGCCGTACTATGTTTGTTCTCTCGAGGACCACATTGGAAATAAGTGTTTTTATAATCCTTTTATGTGTTATCCTCGGTAACTTTTATATGCATGTGTATACACATGTGCATACACATGTGTATGAATTTTACCTAATAAACTCTATCTATCTATCTATGTTCCCATTATCAAAACACAAAGATTATATTTAATCTTAGAAAGTAGAACAGTAAACACACCAGGGTGCGTCTTTGTGCTTCCACTCCAGTGAACTAAGCACAGGACAAACTGAAGCTTACAAAAATGCTGTTTAAAACAGGACCACAATAGTTTTGATCATGATGATGGTGGTGATGGTGAGGTTGATCCATTTGAGGTTGGTGGTGATGATGTTATTGGTAATGAAGTTGATGGGGATGATGTTATTGGTAATGAAGTTGATGGTGAAGATGTTATTGGTGGTGTGGGTGGGGGTGACGAGCCTGAGAGTGAGGAGGTTGAGAGTGATGAGGTTGGTTATGATGAGGTTGATAGTGATAAGGTTGGTTATGATGAGGTTGAAAGTGATGAGGTTGATGGTGATCAGGTTGATGGTGATTATGATATTTTATGAAGCTGAGGACGATGATGTTTATGACAATGAGGTTGATGATAATGAAGACAATAATGTGTATAGTGATGAGATTGATTGGGATGAGGTTGCTGTTGATGAGGCTGATGAGGTTGATGGTGATGAGGTCGGTGGTAATGATGTTATTTGTGATGAAGTTGGTAGTGATCAGGTTACGTTTTGTGCATTTTTTTTTGTGTTGAAAACGATCATGATGGTGAAGGCGAATACAACGCCAGGAGAGATGAAAAATTATACGGCCATGACGACTATGGCAATTTTTATCCATTTGAAGACAATAAAGATGCAAACAGGTAGAACAATGAACATGATCAACGTAAATTTGCATAAAGACAACAAATATAGACACCAAAGTACATTATACTCGAAAGGCAATTTACACAGCGCACGGTGGGGTTTTCTTTCATTGATCAAGGTGATGCGGGTTCCGTTGATGAAGTGGTATAAACAATGCATCTCTCATGGTATTTACCTGAACGTGAAGGTCAAAGGGTCAGCGGTTTCTGCCACGGACTCCGGGCTTTGAAGATCCCGTCTACCGCCGGACAAAGCCCCCATTGGTTCCTCATTGGACATTTTTATACGAGGTCCCCAGAGACCGGAGACCTTAATAAATGAGCACAGAAAATAACAGGTTCAGTTTGAAAATAAGGTTACCCTGGCTATAAACAGTGGAAAGGCCGGCTAAGTGGCCCATTGTAAAGAACCAATTCATAACCTAAATTAAAACCCAACTGCATGTTCCTTTACAATTCATTCCAAGGTTACATGATCTTACAATTAAATCCTCCCCTCTGATCACAGCCCGTCGGTAAATGTGCTTATGGTCGGTGATATTTTGTTACCGTGTAAAGCATCCCGTGCCCTTTATCTTGATGATACGAAAAATTGGAGGCCTCTGAGACATTCTGTCTTGCTCACATCAAAGCGTTGGGCGATTGTTCTTGCTCTTTATCTGGGATCCCTGCGGATTTTCGTGAAATACTGACTGTGAGAGGGCCACTTGTAAACACGCTTAGACTAGCCGGCAGAAGCAGTTCCATGGTGTGTGTGTGGGGGGGGGGTGGGGTGAGTTATCGTTAAATCCCTAACAGTAGTAAAATTTCCCGAATTACTGAGACAAAACTCGGCTTCCTTTAGTTGTCGATTTTTAGGATGATATCCCCTCGATGGAAATGTTAAACACCTCCATACACGAAATCCTGAATCCGTCTCTGAGAATGTTCTGTCCCCTCCTATGAAAAGGACAATGATCCCAGAAACAGTTATCTCCATAACTGATATAAAAAATTATAATACACTCAAAACCTACTGCTTGCGTTTCTGAAAGGTATAAGAAAGTAATCTGTATTTTACTTGACGGTGAAGACACTTAACCATTGTCACTCAACCGTTGTCTGTAACCACCTTTTTTTTGTAAATTCCCGATTTTTCCCTTAAATGTCGGTAATGATACCTAGTGGTTCCCAAAGGAGCCATTTGTCATATTTTTTTCCATACACATGAGAAATTTGACATTAATTTGGGAAGGTGCAATCGCAGCGAAAGGACGCCACTGTAACCAGTGGCTGAACTTGCAGCGCCATATATCGTATTCGGAACGAAGCTAAACTGGTCTTCAAGTGCAAAATAATGAAAGAATAATATGCCAGTTATTCTTGAATTGTAAATGGCAACGACATAGACATATAGCCAAGTGTACTGGAGTTTTGATTAATTTTCTCAGTTTTTATTGAACCCTGAGCTTTACATACAAAATAAGAGTTCTCATACTTCTTGTTGTATAAAAAGAGGTTGGAGTATCTGGTGAAGCTCTAACTTCCGTCTCAATTACCTTATTGCGTATGAAATGAGTAATTTCGTGTCAGTAGTCGTGTTTGCTTAGCAGCTGCCTAGAAAAATGTATGTGATTATCGAACGGTAATTTAGAGGAGCAATAAACCGCACCCGCAGCCACTTATAACCGAGTTAATCCTGAAAGGTTTCAAGTTAAGCCGGTCTGTATCAGCAGTAATCTGAGAATGTCATGTCGGGATCTTCATAAACATTGATTTCGGCGGAGTAATTTAGCTATTAGCATGCTTATCAATATGTACTCATCGACCATTAATATAGCGCGCCCTTCCAACAGATGACTATTTATATGACGCGAGAGTCAAAACACCGCGAGATTTGGGCTCTCGCTGAAAATGTGATTGTTTTGTGCCTGTATCAACACATCATTTGTTGCCGGCACTCATAACTACTAACGGGCAGCAAAGAAGACGGGTAATGCCATTCTTTCTTCTTGTTTCTGACTTAGTGTTTCATGCTCGCGGGTTTCAGTGCCCCCTCACCGGGATGTCAGCTAAGCCGAGACAATTAAAGCTCGCAGCAAAAATCGATGCACAGTTCGTAATCAGGATGCAAAAACACACGGTCCCGTGCTTTTTGCCGGCGTATCTAGCTCGGCATCATTTAGAAGGAAGCAGAAAATGGTCGCAAACCTTATAATCACTCCTTGGGGAGAAGTGTCTGACATTTTAAGAACCAGAGACACGGACTCAACTCGCTACGCTGTACGCTGGACTGGGATAAAATGTCCCAGTTATGATATTTCGGGTCGATTTCGCCCGGCCATCAATTAGGGGACGGATACGCTTTGACATTTAGAATCGGTTTACTTTCCAAACACGTCCCCCGTAGCTAGTACAGACCCTCACTGGTTGCAAGTCATGAATTTTATGCCGCGCCTGTTCCTGCGTTATAGAATACATGAATGGCGCTTGGCCTATCAAGTAGCAGCGTCGTAGGTATAATTCTTCTTTGTGCCCCACAGCCAGCAGACAAGTCGATCCCATCTTAAAGAAAATCCCGGAAACACTTTTCTACTCGCCTATTTATTGAAGCCGAGCCCCTGTGTGCCGTTAAAAACAGCTTAAGGCCGTCCCCAATGACCCAAAGACGAAAAAAATGCTACAATTGTTGACTGTGACGTTTCGCTTGGGAACGCTTAGGGACTCTTGAGAGAGGCTTTGTTGATAAATCCACCGGTCTCGACTAATTCCAGGGTATTTTCAAGAGTTAAATGAACCTCCACTTCCTTCCAGCTGATGTGTCTCGTGTACTGGATGTCTTTCAGTAGTGACTTTATGCTCCTATAGATTTTCCTTCGTTTCCAGGTACGAAGAACGCCGGTAAAAAAGGTCTCATCGGGCTGTTGTACTTGAGAATGTTGTTTCTGACAGTCGCTATCGGATGGCTCGTGGGGTATGGCACTTCAAAGCTATTAGCCCCCAGCAGAAACCGTGAATGCGATGTGTTTCTAATCCACGGCGTATCGATGGCATTGGGAGAAGACGCCCTACTCCCCCTGAAGGACTTGTTAAACCAATCCGTTGCTCTCACCCTCAAGAGCCTTCTAAACGACTGTCCCTCTCTTGCTCAATGCATGACTGTTCCTCTAAACACACTATATTCATCGATATTAGTGTTCATGAGATTCATTTACATGACTGTAACTTGAAAAAAACAGCATACCTAGTGAAGCTGGTACACAAAGAAAGCTAAATAGGTGTACTGTTCCAACAGAGAACTCGTGTATCTAATACAGACATGTAACATTACACAACATCAGGAGGTTTATGAACTTAGTGATTTATTTGGAAAATCCTCAGTGTTAGAGTCTAGGTTGTTCCTAATTGCCAGCCCCTTCCTATCCGGTCGTTTTTTGATGAACAACACAAGTACATGCGCTTGTGGCTCCCCACAGACAAATAACTCTCGTTTTAAGCCCAGGTCCCATGTACAGCAGGCAATGGGACCAGAGATTTTAGTATGACCGGGGGAACGTAATGTTGCCGGGCGTTAGGCCCCGACATGATCAACAGTCCCACCACTCGAAGAAGAGACGATTTAGGATTATTTTATGTGTCTGGAACCAACTGCAAAGATAGTGTGTCCAAGAAGTGATTTGGTCAGTGATACGGTAATGACACACGCTGTTCCCCCATTCTGGTCAATTTGTTCATTACACCGGCTACATACAAAGTCCCCTGGTCTTATAGCATCAAGTTAGTTAACCGGTAGGACGTCTGATAAGTCTGGTACGGTACCCGTCATGATTCTATCTCCGAGTTAACCGTTACGTTTTAACTATAATTTACTTTAGTAGCAGATTCAGCCCTTAGCCTTTTAAGGGAGTTCACAGAGCATTTATCACTGAGCTAAAACACAATTAACCACACTATAGAGCCAACCGTGTACATTTACTAGTTTGTGTGCCTTTGTTTGAGTCATGAATTGATCGCCACGTTTTATCTGTACCATCAATTATTGGTTCTGCAGCTGTTTTGTCATTTCGCCCATCATTGTCTCAGTATGTCACATGCACGGCTTTATGCTGTATTTAACTCAATGTGTGGATGTGTTTTAATCTGTGTGTGTGTGGGCGTTAATCTGTAGTCAGGTATACGTTGTTACTCAATCAAAGACTTTGTAGGGACTCATTTTGTTAATAATTTTAATTTTTATCAATTAACTGTGAGCATAAATACACCTAGCCTGGTAACCGCACATTACTTTTGAACAGAAGAACATTTTCTTCCCATGCATCCATCTGCACTGCTCGGCCGGCATCTCTTACTACTTCAGATCAGATCATTTTGGGCACGGGAGCTAACCAACCATCTACACTGCTCGGCCGACTTCTCTTACTTCTACAGATCAGATCATTTTCGGCATGGGTTCTATCCGACCATCTACACTGATCGGCCACCATCTCTTACTTTAACAGATCAGATCATGTAGGGCACAGGTTCTACCCGACCATCAACACTGCTCACCCGCAATCTCTTACTCAAAACAGATCATGTAAGGCACGGGTTCTACCCCATCATCTACACTGCTCGGCCGCCATCTTTTACTTCTTCAGGTCAGATCATGTAAGGCATGGGAGTCGACCAACTATACTGCTCAGCTGCCATATTTTACCACTTCTGATCAGATTTTGTAGGGCACGGGTTCTACTCGACAATCAACACTGCTCAACCGCCTTTTTTTAACTTTTACAGATCAGATCATGTAGGGCACGAGTTTTACCCGATCATCTACATTGCTCGGCCGCCATCTCTTATTTTTTAGATCAGATCATTTTGGGCACGGATTCTATCCGACAATCACACTGCTCGGCCGTCAACTCTTACTTCTACAGATCAGATTATGTAGGGCATAGATTCTATCCGACCATCTACACTGCTCGGCCGCCATCTCTTACTTTTTTTTCAGATCAGATCATGTAGGACACGGGTTCTTACTTCAAAATCTCTTACTACAAAACAGATCATGTAAGGCCCTGATTCTACCCTAACATTCAAACTGCTCGCCCGTCATCTCTTACTTCTTAAGATCAGATCATTTTGGGCACGTGTTCTATCCGACCATCTACACTGCTCGGCCGTGATCTCTAACTTCGACAGATCAGATCATGAAGGGCACAGGTTCTACCCGACCAACTACACTGCTCAACCACAATCTCTTACTCAAAACAGGTCATGAAAGGCACGGGTTCTACCCCACCATCTACACTGCTCGGCCGCCATCTTTTACTTCTTCAGGTCAGATCATGTAAGGCATGGGAGTCGACCAACTATACTGCTCGGCCTCCATATCTTACTTCTTCTGATCAGATTTTGTAGGGCACGGGTTCTGTCCGACCAGCTACGCTGCTCGGCCTCCATCTCTTACTTTATTCAGATCAGATCATTTTGGGCACGGGATCTATCCTACAATCTACACTACTCGGCCGTCATCTCTTAATTCTTCATATGAGATAATTTTGGGCACGGGATCTAACCGACCATCAACACTGCTCGGCTGTCATCTCTTAATCCTCAGATCAGATCATTTTGGGCACGGGATCTATCCGACAATCTACACTGCTCGGCCGTCAACTCTTACTTTTACTGAACAGATTATATAGGGCATGGGTTCTATCCGACCAGCTACACTGCTCGCCAGCAATCTCTTACTTTCAAACAGATCATGTAAGGCCCGGGTTCTACCCTACCATCCAAACTGCTCGGCCACCATCTCTTACTTCTACAGTTCAGATCATGTAGGGCACGGGATCTCTCCGACCATCTACACTGCTCGGCCGCCATCTCTTACTCAAAACAGATCATGTAAGGCACGGGTTCTACCCCATCATCTACACTGCTCGGCCGCCATCTCTTACTTCTACAGTTCAGATCATGTAGGGCACGGGATCTAACGACCATCTACACTGCTCGGCCGCCATCTCTTACTTCTACAGTTCAGATCATGTAGGGCACGGGATCTAACCGACCATCTACGCTGCTCGGCCGCCATCTCTTATTCAAAACAGATCATGTAAGGCACGGGTTCTACCCCATCATCTACACTGCTCGGCCGCCATCTCTTACTCCTACAGTTCAGATCATGTAGGGCACAGGATCTAACCGACCATCTACGCTGCTCGGCCGCCATCTCTTACTCAAAACAGATCATGTAAGGCACGGGTTCTACCCCATCATCTACACTGCTCGGCCGCCATCTCTTACTTCTACAGTTCAGATCATGTAGGGCACGGGATCTAACGACCATCTACACTGCTCGGCCGCCATCTCTTACTTCTACAGTTCAGATCATGTAGGGCACGGGATCTAACCGACCATCTACAGTGCTCACCCGCAATCTCTTACTCAAAACAGATCATGTAAGGCACGGGTTCTACCCCATCATCTACACTGCTCGGCCGCCATCTCTTACTTCTACAGTTCAGATCATGTAGGGCACGGGATCTAACGACCATCTACACTGCTCGGCCGCCATCTCTTACTTTTTTACACAACATATCATGTAGGACACGGGTTCTATCCGATCATCTTCACTGCTCGGCCGCAATCTCTTACTTCTACAGATCAGATCATTTTTGGCATGGGTTCTATCCGACCATTTACACTGCTCGGCCACCATTTCTTAATTCTTTAGATCAGATCATGAAGGGCACCGGCTCTACTCAACCAGCTACAAATGTCGGCCATTCGGTTCATACTTCTTCCTTAATGCTTCGATTCTTTAAGACTTTTAGTTTTCCATATGCCTAAATACACAATTTCATTCTGTATTTTTTTAATAAAATAGACACATGATGACATACATACATGAGCGCACACGTTTCCCCTTTTTACCTTCAATCGGGATGGCCTTCACGCTAGCAGGTTGTGTGCTGAGATATTATCAATGTGTGCATATGTCACTTGAAGTAACTCACGGCATTTAATTACTTTTGTAAGATATCTTCTGCTTCAGAGTCAGGTGATTTTGCTAAAGTTTCAGAAGATTTAATTTTACCAAAAAAATATGAACGAAAGAAGTCATTTCACCCAAATTCACATCGACGAGGAGAAGTTCCTGCTGGAATTGTTCTGTGAAAGAAGCGAGTGGGAGCATAAAGCCCTGTGAAGGATGAAATGATAATGCTAATTAGAATGTTTTATAAGCCCTGGCACATTGCTGCATACAATTGCGAATCCTAAACACGTATTCCCCGACAACCAATACTATTTTAACACGTAAAATTATGTTTTGATGTGGATTTAATAAAGTAATTATAATAAAAATTGTGTCTCCATCAGCGCTTCAATTTCCTGCATAATAACGCTTGGTCAGCAGTTAAATAGGCAGTGGAAACAATCACAATACATCAGTCCGGATAAAACTTGAAATATCAAAGGTGCACGTTCATGGACATACTATATAATTTCAAAATGTTATTATGCTATTATGTAATTATCAGCTATTTCTATACACTTAAATACCGGTTCATTAATTGAAGTAACTGCGATGTTGTCTCATTTATATGCAATATACTGAAATTAAATCAGATGTTTTTACCGGCTTTACTCATCGACGCCATAAAAACATTTAAGATACAATAATATACTACATCATAAAAATCATGAAGCTGATACAGAGAGACCCATTTGCGCCGCCTATAACCCTCACTCCAATACATTCACCTTAAATATGCTTGGAATATTACATGGATTGTTCAACTATTTATAATAAAATAATACAAGGCACTCTCCATGGCTCGGATGGTGGCGTTCGGTACTCTGTAGGGGTGGAAGAAACCGGATTTCACGGAGAAAACGACACAGCTTAGACGGGCCACCACAACCCAAGCACCGAGGATCGAACCCGGGTTGCGAGCGGAGGGGAGCCATGCGTTTTACTCCCCGGCTGCCCATACATGTCCGTATTTGAGCTACGTTTTCAATTAACACACCAGTGGCAATTAATCCTTGCAGTCCGCGGCATGGATACTCGTCGGCATGTGAAAACCCTCATAAACAAGCGTATCTTTGTAGTGCTGTTGTTTTAGCGGTACTTCAGACAGGAAGTATGGAGTCCGACATGTTTTATCTTGGTCTGATTCCATCTCTTTTAGACAAGATTAAAGCCCTGGAACACTTCAAACAGTAACTTATGGACACGATCCGACGTACTTCTACACGACTGTGGATATCGAATTGTATCTATCATACAATCCATGAACAACAGAACGACATAAACTTGTGCTAATTTCCCTAATGCTTTATTTGATATTGATTTTCAACGAGATTTGATAACTGTCTGTTACTGTGTAGCAAAGTGTAGATCGTTCAAAGATTCCTTTGACGCCACGAATTCCGTACAAATCACAGGAGTCGTAAACCGTTAATGTTTTACCTTATATTAGTCTTTCCAGATGCTCCTTAATTTATATACTTAATTCATTTGCAGCAAATTCCAAGACAATAGAGACATCTAGATAGCACTCAGGAAGTTCAGGGAAAGTTTATATTTTGTATTATATTGTGCATTTTTTTAAAACATTCCTAATAATCTCAAGATATGTTATTTATCAACACAGGAACAGAAATATGCATTCTTAAGTATGCAGGCCTCCGCCATGTGGACTGTCTTTAATATGGGGTACTCATTTACAAATTCCCAGGTTCCTTCGCCATATGTTTTCCAATAAGTGTTTGCATTCACTTGTTGGCCCATATTCCCATGTTCAATCGAGCATTTGTGAATATTCCTGTAAGTCCTTCCCGAATCCGGATCATGGACTGTTCCCGAGGTGCCCTTAAAATGTCATGGGATTCCGTTCAAGATTGCGTAAGATATTGTGAACAAACACACACACACACACCAACACACACACACGAACGGCAATTCATCCTTCGTCTCAACCGTATCAAACTTAGTATCAGGATTCAACAGTTCTTTTTAAAGCGTAATTAACATGGTTCGTCTCAATGCGCTTCATAGTAATGTTTGAAAAGTTTTTTCTTACTATATTGTGTTAGGAAAAAAGAGCGTTGGCTTTCCTGGGTACATATGGAAATATATTCCATGTTGCATGTGTCAAATTGACGGGTGCCCTGTCTTCACACACCTTATGAGATCTAGAAATACATTGATGGCGTTCGTCTGGTGAGCGTAATCATATATAAATGTACTTGGTTTATATATTAACCATTTGATGTATATACTCTGGCAAAGATGCGTCGTAAAGTGACTTGTACAATGGAACTAGAACTTTGTACGCTATACTTCACGGGAGGCAAATGTAGTCTTTCAAGGAGAGGGGTTATGTTGCTCAGTTCGCTTTTTTCGCGTTAGTAGCGAGCTGAAGTGTTGTGTGAAGTTTGTAGACATGGATATTTGACTGGAATGTTTCTGCATGGAAGCTATTGTTCATGTCAAGTCTCGATATGATGAATGCTCTAACAACTATCATGGCGGTATCCTGATCAAGGTGAAAGAGAATGCTTTAGACTGTCATGTTTATGTGGGGTCCCATGGACATGCTGGGATCAAAAAAGGCTGCAGGGGCGTAGCCAGGATTTACGGAAGGCTGCTTCAGTAATAGCCTACTAATCAGCCTAAATCGATATCCTTGTACCATTTTAAGACTTAAAACAAAAGGAAACGTTTGTTACCTGCATATGAAAAGGTACAGCAGTGTAGCCTGAAGTAAATGTGACTGATGACTTCTATGTTTTGATATTTTATATCTAATTTGATGTTTTTAATTTCTTGGTAGATATTACTGTCTAGAATGTTTCCACCAATATTACATGCAAAGGTTGGTGGAGGGGGGGAGATGGGGTCATGGCCCCCTTGCGGCACCACCCTGTATACGCCCCTGGGCTCCCATGTTGCGTACTTCTAAGGATGGTGCGATTTGTGATTGGCCGAGGGTGATCGTAGGCTAGGTTTACGATTGCCTTTATAATTGGAACTTAGAAATAATACCCATAGCTCAGTCTCCGCCTTGAGTTTGTTCTTCATCATCCCCTCCAGGGTAGTACTGCTAACGCACAATTTTCAAAATGTATGATGGCTGCAGACAGACTGTCTATCCGTGACAATGTGACGCAGTTGTACAAGTGCAAGTCATCAGCATAGCTGTATCTCCACACATCGAAGTTCTCTATAATCCTTCTCATGTGTAACACTAGGATTGCATATGCACTGAATGCGGAATGCGGATAAAACTGTTTTACTCCAATGTTGAGATCAGATGGATTTGAGAGGGTGCTGCAGTTCCCTGATGCTGCTTTATAATTTATTTGATCACACAAAGGAAAATGAGTCAATAATTCGTGAATGACAATAAAATTATTAATGCTGACGAGTTGGTTTTGTTGGGACTTTTCACTAGTTCTCATTGATGATTAGAACGGCCCCGATAAGCATGTATGGCGCAAAATTAAAATATGATAAGAGTTGCTGAAACGGACACAGGTCCTGGGACTTCTTGGGTTTAAAGTAAAGCCCATTTCTTGTAAACATAGTATAACAGTCATGCTCTTTGTTTATGTGTATGTATCGGACCAACAGCAAATATGTTTGGGACCAGAATCCCAACATTCCTTAACTGAGCCAGGCCATTGCTTAAAGCTTTGCTTCGGTCTATTTATACCTAGTTAAACCCAACAAATGACTCCCTCACGCTGCTTGTACTCACCGAACAAAACAAATATGTTGCTATATTTAGATCAGCGGTCTTTAAATTAATAATATCACGAATCTGACCAGTCAAATAAAGGCTTGCAAATCAATTCAGTATCCGGTAAGCGTAATGGGTTTTGAAAAACTATTTTTGTATTCTTGGATTTTCTCGTGACACTATGAAAGAACAAAAAATATACTACAATCATACAGTGCACAAAACTGTCATACACTTAATAAATTCTACATAGGTTACTGCATAAGCTCCCTATGACCAAATGTATTCTATTCCTTCAGTCCTTCATGTTTTTAAGGGTTTGGAAAACTAAGACAAACACAAATATAAAAGTCCGCTATAAAGTGCCTAACAGGTAAACATAGTTATCATAATTTAATACAGGAAAAACCAGGGAAAAGTAATATCACATACTGAATTTATACCTATATTCCAAATGAAAGCGATATAACATTCTTTGAGTAATATTCATCAAAGTAGTGTTCTTGACCCAAATGTATTGCAAATGATACGAACGCATCACCATACCCTTGATTATCAGTTTTTCACTAATGTCATGGTATTTTAGCATTTCAGTGTTTGGTCCCGTATACTATTATATGATATATACATCAGGGAAGGGTTATTATGTAAGTAAATTGAATACAAGTGCTGTAAACTGTGTTTTCATCCACTTTTAGCAGCTCTACTGGGTAATTGACGCATATCTAGGACTTTTATCCTGCAAATTGCAGCAGGTCATTACCAGGTACTTGTGTATAATAAGCAAGCCATGGTTAAGTACATCACGTGTACATCGTACGGGCTGACCTCCTGGAATATTAAAAAGATACATACAAGATTTATGTAGACACTGGCTCTATTGAAGACCAGATCTTGTAACATATCAAATCAAACTATGCGCATCCTCTGAAGGGCCCGGGTTTTTTTTACAGTATAAAGTACTTGTGCGCGAATATGCGTGAAAATAAATGTTCAGCTGGTTTAGTACCAGCAAGTCTTCTGTGTACAGTAGCGTGTATGCGGACGTGCGAAAATGCCTGAAACCGCAACAAGGGCTGCCTGTACTAGATCCAGCATGTTTTATTCGATAACATGCGGCCTCCTCTGTCTTCTTCTCACTCGATAATAAAATGAATTCCGTATTTATTTGTTTTACTCTGTATATTTCTTACTAGATAAAACCTCTGCATTTTGGTTGTATTGCTTTGTTTTCTTCTCACTTGATAAAACCTGTATTTGGTTGTATAACTCTGTTTTCTTCTCACTTGATAAAAACCTTCGTTTTTGGTTGTATTACTCTGTTTTCTTCTCACTTGATAAAAACCTTCGTTTTTGGTTGTATTACTCTGTTTTCTTCTCACTTGATAAAACCTCCGTATTTTGTTGTATTGCTCTGTTTATTTCTCCCATATAATTACATGTCCTCCCTATTTGATTGTATTGCTCTGTCTATTTCTCCCTCGATAATTACATGTCCTCCCTATTTGATTGTATTGCTCTGTCTATTTCTCCCTCGATAATTACATGTCCTCCCTACTTGGTTGTATTGCTCTGTCTATTTCTCCCTCGATAATTACATGTCCTCCCTACTTGGTTGTATTGCTCTGTCTATTTCTCCCTCGATAATTACATGTCCTCCCTACTTGGTTGTATTGCTCTGTCTATTTCTCCCTCGATAATTACATGTCCTCCCTACTTGGTTGTATTGCTCTGTCTATTTCTCCCTCGATAATTACATGTCCTCCCTATTTGATTGTATTGCTCTGTCTATTTCTCCCTCGATAATTACATATCCTCCCTATTTGATTGTATTGCTCTGTCTGTTTCTACCTCGATAATTACATGTCCTCCCTATTTGGGTGTATTGCTCTGTCTATTTCTCCCTCGATAATTACATGTCCTCCCTATTTGATTGTATTGCTCTGTCTATTTCTCCCTCCATAATTACATGTCCTCCCTATTTGATTGCATTGCTCTGTCTATTTCTCCCTCGATAATTACATGTCCTCCCTATTTGATTGCATTGCTCTGTCTATTTCTCCCTCGATAATTACATATCCTCCCTATTTGAATTTATTGCTCTGTCTGTTTCTCCCTCGATAATTACATGTCCTCCCTATTTGAATGTATTGCTCTGTCTATTTCTCCCTCGATAATTACATATCCTCCCTATTTGATTGTATTGCTCTGTTTATTTCTCCCTCGATAATTACATGTCCTCCCTATTTGGTTGTATTGCTCTGTCTGTTTCTCCCTCGATAATTACATGTCCTCCCTATTTGATTGTATTGCTCTGTCTATTTCTCCCTCCATAATTACATGTCCTCCCTATTTGATTGCATTGCTCTGTCTATTTCTCCCTCGATAATTACATGTCCTCCCTATTTGATTGCATTGCTCTGTCTATTTCTCCCTCGATAATTACATATCCTCCCTATTTGATTGTATTGCTCTGTCTATTTCTCCCTCGATATTTACATGTCCTCCCTATTTAGTTGTATTGCTCTGTCTATTTCTCCCTCGATAATTATATGTCCTCCCTATTTGATTGTATTGCTCTGTCTATTTCTCCCTCGATAATTACATGTCCTCCCTATTTGGTTGAATTGCTCTGTCTATTTCTCCCTCGATAATTACATGTCATCCCTATTTGGTTGTATTGCTTTGTCTATTTCTCCCTCGATTATTACATGTCCTCCCAGTTTTGATTGTATTGCCTCGTCTATTTCTCCCTCGATAATTACATGTCCTCCCTTTTTGATTGTATTGCTCTGTTTATTTCTCCCTCGATAATTACATGTCCTCCCTATTTGATTGTATTGCTCTGTCTATTTCTCCCTTGATAATTACATGTCCTCCCTATTTGATTGTATTGCTCTGTCTGTTTCTACCTCGATATTTACATGTTCTCCCTATTTGGTTGTATTGCTCTGTCTATTTCTCCCTCGATATTTACATGTCCTCCCTATTTGATTGTTTTCCTCTGTCTATTTTTCCCTCGATAATTACATGTCCTCCCTATTTGATTGTTTTGCTCTGTCTATTTTTCCCTCGATAATTACATAACCCCCCTATTTGGTTGCATTGCTCTGTCTATTTTTCCCTCGATAATTACATGTCCTCCCTATTTGATTGTATTGCTCTGTCTATTTCTCCCTCGATAATTACATGTCCTCCCTATTTGATTGTATTGCTCTGTCTATTTCTCCCTCGATAATTACATGTCCTCCCTATTTGATTGTATTGCTCTGTCTGTTTCTCCCTCGATAATTACATGTCCTCCCTATTTGGTTGTATTGCTCTGTCTATTTCTCCCTTGATAATTACATGTCCTCCCTATTTGGTTGTATTGCTCTGTCTATTTCTCCCTCGATAATTACATGTCCTACCTATTTGATTGTAATGCTCTGTCTATTTCTCCCTCGATAATTACATGTCCTCCCTATTTGATTGTATTGCTCTGTCTATTTCTCCCTCGATAATTACATGTCCTCCCTATTTGATTGTATTGCTCTGTCTATTTCTCCCTCGATAATTACATGTCCTCCCTATTTGATTGTAATGCTCTGTCTATTTCTCCCTCGATAATTACATGTCCTCCCTATTTGATTGTATTGCTCTGTCTATTTCTCCCTCGATAATTACATGTCCTCCCTATTTGATTGTATTGCTCTGTCTATTTCTCCCTCGATAATTACATGACCTCCCTCTTTGATTGCATTGCTCTGTCCATTTCTCCCTCGATAATTACATGTCCTCCCTATTTGATTGTTTTGCTCTGTCTGTTTCTACCTCGATATTTACATGTCCTCCCTATTTGATTGTATTGCTCTGTCTATTTGTCCCTCGAAAATTACATGTCCTCCCTATTTGATTGTATTGCTCTGTCTATTTCTCCCTCGATAATTACATGTCCTCCCTATTTGATTGTATTGCTCTGTCTATTTCTCCCTCGATAATTACATGTCCTCCCTATTTGGTTGTATTGCTCTGTCTAATTCTCCCTCGATAATTACATGTCCTCCCTATTTGATTGTATTGCTCTGTCTATTTCTCCCTCGATAATTACATGTCCTCCCTATTTGATTGCATTGCTCTGTCTATTTCTCCCTCGATAATTACATGTCCTCCCTATTTGATTGCATTGCTCTGTCTATTTCTCCCTCGATAATTACATGTCCTCCCTATTTGATTGTATTGCTCTTTCTATTTCTCCCTCGATAATTACATGTCTTCCCTATTTGATTGTATTGCTCTGTCTATTTCTCCCTCGATAATTACATGTCCTCCCTATTTGATTGTATTGCCCTGTCTGTTTCTCCCTCGATAATTACATGTCCTCCCTATTTGATTGTATTGCTCTGTCTGTTTCTCCCTCGATAATTACATGTCCTCCCTATTTGGTTGTATTGCTCTCTCTATTTCTCCCTCGATAATTACATGTCCTCCCTATTTGATTGTATTGCTCTGTCTATTTCTCCCTCAATAATTACATGTCCTCCCTATTTGATTTTATTGCTCTGTCTATTTCTCCCTCGATAATTACATGTCCTCCCTATTTGATTGTATTGCTCTGTCTATTTCTCCCTCGATAATTACATGTCCTCCCTATTTGATTGTATTGCTCTGTCTATTTCTCCCTCGATAATTACATGTCCTCCTTATTTGATTGTATTGCTCTGTCTGTTTCTCCCTCGATAATTACATATCCTCCCTATTTGGTTGTATTGCTCTGTCTATTTCTCCCTCGATAATTACATGTCCTCCCTATTTGATTGTATTGCTCTGTCTATTTCTCCCTCGATGATTACATGTCCTCCCTATTTGATTGTATTGCTCTGTCTGTTTCTCCCTCGATAATTACATGTCCTCCCTATTTGGTTGTATTGCTTTGTCTATTTCTCCCTCGATAATTACATGTCCTCCCTATTTGGTTGTATTGCTCTGTCTATTTCTCCCTCGATAATTACATGTCCTCCCTATTTGATTGTATTGCTCTGTCTATTTCTCCCTCGATAATTACAGGTCCTCCCTATTTGATTGTATTGTTCTGTCTATTTCTCCCTCCATAATTACATGTCCTCCCTATTTGATTGTATTGCTCTGTCTATTTCTCCCTCGATAATTACATATCCTCCCTATTTGATTGTATTGCTCTGTCTATTTCTCCCTCGATAATTACATGTCCTCCCTATTTGATTGTATTGCTCTGTCAATTTCTCCCTCGATATTTACATGTCCTCCCTATTAGGTTGTATTGCTCTGTCTTTTTCTCCCTCGATAATTACATGTCCTCCCTATTTGGTTGTTTTGCTCTGTCTATTTCTCCCTCGATAATTACATGTCCTCCCTATTTGGTTGTATTGCTCTGTCTATTTCTCCCTCGATAATTACATGTCTTCCCTATTTGGTTGTATTGCTCTGTCTATTTCTCCCTCGATAATTACATGTCCTCCCTATTTGATTGTATTGCTCTGTCTATTTCTCCCTCGATAATTACATGTCCTCCCTATTTGGTTGTATTGCTCTGTCTATTTCTCCCTCGATAATTACATGTCCTCCCTTTTTGATTGTATTGCTCTGTCTATTTCTCCCTCGATAATTACATGTCCTCCCTATTTGATTGTATTGCTCTGTCTATTTCTCCCTCGATAATTACATGTCCTCCCTATTTGATTGTATTGCTCTGTCTATTTCTCCCTCGATAATTACATGTCCTCCCTATTTGATTGTATTGCTCTGTCTATTTCTCCCTCGATAATTACATGTCCTCCCTATTTGATTGTATTGCTCTGTCTATTTCTCCCTCGATAATTACATGTCCTCTCTAGTTGATTGCATTGCTCTGTCTATTTCTCCCTCGATAATTACATGTCCTCCCTATTTGATTGCATTGCTCTGTCTATTTCTCCCTCGGTATTTACATGTCCTCCCTATTTAGTTGTATTGCTCTGTCTATTTCTCCCTCGATAATTACATGTCCTCCCTATTTGATTGTATTGCTCTGTCTATTTCTCCCTCGATAATTACATGTCCTCCCTATTTGGTTGTATTGCTCTGTCTATTTCTCCCTCGATAATTACATGTCCTCCCTATTTGGTTGTATTGCTCTGTCTATTTCTCCCTCGATAATTAAATGTCCTCCCTATTTGGTTGTATTGCTCTGTCTATTTCTCCTCGATAATTACATGTCCTCCCTATTTGATTGTATTGCTCTGTCAATTTCTCCCTCGATATTTACATGTCCTCCCTATTAGGTTGTATTGCTCTGTCTTTTTCTCCCTCGATAATTACATGTCCTCCCTATTTGGTTGTTTTGCTCTGTCTATTTCTCCCTCGATAATTACATGTCCTCCCTATTTGGTTGTATTGCTCTGTCTATTTCTCCCTCGATAATTACATGTCCTCCCTATTTGGTTGTATTGCTCTGTCTATTTCTCCCTCGATAATTAAATGTCCTCCCTATTTGGTTGTATTGCTCTGTCTATTTCTCCCTCGATTATTACATGTCCTCCCAGTTTTGATTGTATTGTTTTGTCTATTTCTCTCTCGATAATTACATGTTCTCAATATTTGATTGTATTGCTCTGTCTATTTCTCCCTCGATAATTACATGTCCTCCCTATTTGATTGTATTGCTCTGTCTATTTCTCCTTCGATAATTACATGTCCTTCCTATTTGATTGTATTGCTCTGTCTGTTTCTACCTCTATATTTACATGTCCTCCCTATTTGGTTGTATTGCTCTGTCTATTTCTCCCTCGATAATTACATGTCCTCCCTATTTGATTGTTTTGCTCTGTCTATTTTTCCCTCGATAATTACATGTCCTCCCTATTTGGTTGTATTGCTCTGTCTATTTCTCCCTCGATAATTACATGTCCTCCCTATTTGATTGTATTGCTCTGTCTATTTCTCCCTCGATAATTACATGTCCTCCCTATTTGATTGCTTTTCTCTGTCTATTTCTCCCTCGATAATTACATGTCCTCCCTATTTGGTTGTATTGCTCTGTCTATTTCTCCCTCGATAATTACATGTCCTCCCTATTTGATTGTATTGCTCTGTCTATTTGTCCCTCGATAATTACATGTCCTCCCTATTGGGTTGTATTGCTCTGTCTATTTCTCCCTCGATAATTACATGTCCTCCCTATTTGATTGTATTGCTCTGTCTATTTGTCCCTCGATAATTACATGTCCTCCCTATTTGATTGTATTGCTCTGTCTATTTCTCCCTCGATAATTACATGTCCTCCCTATTTGTTTGTATTGCTCTGTCTATTTCTCCCTCGATAATTACATGTCCTCCCTATTTGATTGTATTGCTCTGTCTATTTCTCCCTCGATAATTACATGTCCTCCCTATTTGATTGTATTGCTCTGTCTATATCTCCCTCGATAATTACATGTCCTCCCTATTTGATTGTATTGCTCTGTCTATTTCTCTCTCGATATTTACATGTCCTCCCTATTAGGTTGTATTGCTCTGTCTTTTTCTCCCTCGATAATTACATGTCCTCCCTATTTGGTTGTATTGCTCTGTCTATTTCTCCCTCGATAATTACATGTCCTCCCTATTTGGTTGTATTGCTCTGTCCATTTCTCCCTCGATAATTACATGTCCTAACTATTTGGTTGTATTGCTCTGTCTATTTCTCCCTCGATAATTACATGTCCTCCTTATTTGATTGAATTGCTCTGTCTATTTCTCCCTCGATAATTACATGTCCTCCCTATTTGATTGTATTGCTCTGTCTATTTCTCCCTCGATTATTACATGTCCTCCCTATGTGATTGTATTGCTCTGTCTGTTTCTCCCTCGATAATTACATGTCCTCCCTATTTGGTTGTATTGCTCTGTCTATTTCTCCCTCGATAATTACATGTCCTCCCTATTTGATTGTATTGCTCTGTCTATTTCTACCTCAATAATTACATGTCCTCCCTATTTGATTGTATTGCTCTGTCTATTTCTCCCTCGATAATTACATGTCCTCCCTATTTGATTGTATTGCTCTGTCTATTTCTCCCTCGATAATTACATGTCCTCCCTATTTGATTGTATTGCTCTGTCTATTTCTCCCTCCATTATTACATGTCCTCCCTATTTGATTGTATTGCTCTGTCTATTTCTCCTTCGATAATTACATGTCCTCCCTATTTGATTGTATTGCTCTGTCTATTTCTCTCTCGATATTTACAATCCTCCCTATTAGGTTGTATTGCTCTGTCTTTTTCTCCCTCGATAATTACATGTCCTCCCTATTTGGTTGTATTGCTCTGTCTATTTCTCCCTCGATAATTACATGTCCTCCCTATTTGGTTGTATTGCTCTGTCCATTTCTCCCTCGATAATTACATGTCCTAACTATTTGGTTGTATTGCTCTGTCTATTTGTCCCTCGATAATTACATGTCCTCCTTATTTGATTGAATTGCTCTGTCTATTTCTCCCTCGATAATTACATGTCCTCCCTATTTGATTGTATTGCTCTGTCTATTTCTCCCTCGATAATTACATGTCCTCCCTATTTGATTGTATTGCTCTGTCTTTTTCTCCCTCGATAATTACATGTCCTCCCTATTTGATTGTATTGCTCTGTCCATTTCTCCCTCGATAATTACATGTCCTCCCTATTTGATTGTATTGCTCTGTCTATTTCTCCCTCGATAATTACATGTCTTCCCTATTTGATTATATTGCTCTGTCTATTTCTCCCTCGATAATTACATGTCCTCCCTATTTGATTGTATTGCTCTGTCTGTTTCTACCTCGATATTTACATGTCCTCCCTATTTGATTGTATTGCTCTGTCTGTTTGTCCCTCGATAATTGCATGTTCTCCCTATTTGATTGTATTGCTCTGTCTATTTATCCCTCGATAATTACATGTCCTCCCTACTTGGTTGTATTGTTCTGTCTATTTCTCCCTCGATAATTACATGTCCTCCCTATTTGATTGTATTGCTCTGTCTATTTGTCCTTCGATAATTACATGTCCTCCCTATTTGATTGTATTGCTCTGTCTATTTCTCTCTCGATATTTACAATCCTCCCTATTAGGTTGTATTGCTCTGTCTTTTTCTCCCTCGATAATTACATGTCCTCCCTATTTGGTTGTATTGCTCTGTCTATTTCTCCCTCGATAATTACATGTCCTCCCTATTTGGTTGTATTGCTCTGTCCATTTCTCCCTCGATAATTACATGTCCTAACTATTTGGTTGTATTGCTCTGTCTATTTGTCCCTCGATAATTACATGTCCTCCTTATTTGATTGAATTGCTCTGTCTATTTCTCCCTCGATAATTACATGTCCTCCCTATTTGATTGTATTGCTCTGTCTATTTCTCCCTCGATAATTACATGTCCTCCCTATTTGATTGTATTGCTCTGTCTTTTTCTCCCTCGATAATTACATGTCCTCCCTATTTGATTGTATTGCTCTGTCCATTTCTCCCTCGATAATTACATGTCCTCCCTATTTGATTGTATTGCTCTGTCTATTTCTCCCTCGATAATTACATGTCTTCCCTATTTGATTATATTGCTCTGTCTATTTCTCCCTCGATAATTACATGTCCTCCCTATTTGATTGTATTGCTCTGTCTGTTTCTACCTCGATATTTACATGTCCTCCCTATTTGATTGTATTGCTCTGTCTGTTTGTCCCTCGATAATTGCATGTTCTCCCTATTTGATTGTATTGCTCTGTCTATTTATCCCTCGATAATTACATGTCCTCCCTACTTGGTTGTATTGTTCTGTCTATTTCTCCCTCGATAATTACATGTCCTCCCTATTTGATTGTATTGCTCTGTCTATTTGTCCCTCGATAATTAAATGTCCTCCCTATTTGATTGTATTGCTCTGTCTATTTCTCCCTCGATAATTACATGTCCTCCCTATTTGCTTGTATTGCTCTGTCTATTTCTCCCTCGATAATTACATGTCCTCCCTATTTGCTTGTATTGCTCTGTCTATTTCTCCCTCGATAATTACATATCCTCCCTATTTGGTTGTATTGCTCTGTCTATTTCTCCCTCGATAATTACATGTCCTCCCTATTTGATTGTATTGCTCTGTCTATTTCTCCCTCGATAATTACGTCCTCCCTATTTGATTGTATTGCTCTGTCCATTTCTCCCTCGATAATTACATGTCCTCCCTATTTGATTGTATTGATCTGTCTATTTTTCCCTCGATAATTACATGTCCTCCCTATTTGATTGTATTGCTCTGTCTATTTGTCCCTCGATAATTACATGTCCTCCCTATTTGGTTGTATTGCTCTGTCTATTTCTCCCTCGATAATTACATGTCCTCCCTATTTGATTGTATTGCTCTGTCCATTTCTCCTTCGATAATTACATATCCTAACTATTTGGTTGTATTGCTCTGTCTATTTCACCCTCGATAATTACATGTCCTCCTTATTTGATTGAATTGCTCTGTCTATTTCTCCCTCGATAATTACATGTCCTCCCTATTTGATTGTATTGCTCTGTCTATTTCTCCCTCGATAATTACATGTCCTCCCTATTTGATTGTATTGCTCTGTCTATTTCTCCCTCGATAATTACATGTCCTCCCAATTTGATTGTATTGCTCTGTCTATTTCTCCCTCGATAATTACATGTCCTCCCTATTTGATTGTATTGCTCTGTCTATTTCTCCCTCGATAATTACATGTCCTCCCTATTTGATTGTATTGCTCTGTCTATTTCTCCCTCGATAATTACATGTCCTCCCTATTTGATTGTATTGCTCTGCCTATTTATTCCTCGATAATTACATGTCCTCCCTATTTGATTTTATTGCTCTGTCTATTTCTCCCTCGATAATTACATGTCCTCTCTAGTTGATTGCATTGCTCTGTCTATTTCTCCCTCGATAATTACATGTCCTCCCTATTTGATTGCATTGCTCTGTCTATTTCTCCCTCGGTATTTACATGTCCTCCCTATTTAGTTGTATTGCTCTGTCTATTTCTCCCTCGATAATTACATGTCCTCCCTATTTGATTGTATTGCTCTGTCTATTTCTCCCTCGATAATTACATGTCCTCCCTATTTGGTTGTATTGCTCTGTCTATTTCTCCCTCGATAATTACATGTCCTCCCTATTTGGTTGTATTGCTCTGTCTATTTCTCCCTCGATAATTAAATGTCCTCCCTATTTGGTTGTATTGCTCTGTCTATTTCTCCCTCGATAATTACATGTCCTCCCTATTTGGTTGTAATGCTCTGTCTATTTCTCCCTCGATAATTACATGTCCTCCCTATTTGATTGTATTGCTCTGTCTATTTCTCCCTCGATAATTACATGTCCTCCCTATTTGCTTGTATTGCTCTGTCTATTTCTCCCTCGATAATTACATGTCCTCCCTATTTGCTTGTATTGCTCTGTCTATTTCTCCCTCGATAATTACATATCCTCCCTATTTGGTTGTATTGCTCTGTCTATTTCTCCCTCGATAATTACATGTCCTCCCTATTTGATTGTATTGCTCTGTCTATTTCTCCCTCGATAATAACGTCCTCCCTATTTGATTGTATTGCTCTGTCCATTTCTCCCTCGATAATTACATGTCCTCCCTATTTGATTGTATTGATCTGTCTATTTTTCCCTCGATAATTACATGTCCTCCCTATTTGATTGTATTGCTCTGTCTATTTGTCCCTCGATAATTACATGTCCTCCCTATTTGGTTGTATTGCTCTGTCTATTTCTCCCTCGATAATTACATGTCCTCCCTATTTGATTGTATTGCTCTCTCCATTTCTCCTTCGATAATTACATATCCTAACTATTTGGTTGTATTGCTCTGTCTATTTCTCCCTCGATAATTACATGTCCTCCTTATTTGATTGAATTGCTCTGTCTATTTCTCCCTCGATAATTACATGTCCTCCCTATTTGATTGTATTGCTCTGTCTATTTCTCCCTCGATAATTAAATGTCCTCCCTATTTGATTGTATTGCTCTGTCTATTTCTCCCTCGATAATTACATGTCCTCCCAATTTGATTGTATTGCTCTGTCTATTTCTCCCTCGATAATTACATGTCCTCCCTATTTGATTGTATTGCTCTGTCTATTTCTCCCTCGATAATTACATGTCCTCCCTATTTGATTGTATTGCTCTGTCTATTTCTCCCTCGATAATTACATGTCCTCCCTATTTGATTGTATTGCTCTGTCTATTTCTCCCTCGATAATTACATGTCCTCCCTATTTGATTTTATTGCTCTGTCTATTTCTCCCTCGATAATTACATGTCCTCTCTAGTTGATTGCATTGCTCTGTCTATTTCTCCCTCGATAATTACATGTCCTCCCTATTTGATTGCATTGCTCTGTCTATTTCTCCCTCGGTATTTACATGTCCTCCCTATTTAGTTGTATTGCTCTGTCTATTTCTCCCTCGATAATTACATGTCCTCCCTATTTGTTTGTATTGCTCTGTCTATTTCTCCCTCGATAATTACATGTCCTCCCTATTTGGTTGTATTGCTCTGTCTATTTCTCCCTCGATAATTACATGTCCTCCCTATTTGGTTGTATTGCTCTGTCTATTTCTCCCTCGATAATTAAATGTCCTCCCTATTTGGTTGTATTGCTCTGTCTATTTCTCCCTCGATAATTACATGTCCTCCCTATTTGGTTGTAATGCTCTGTCTATTTCTCCCTCGATAATTACATGTCCTCCCTATTTGATTGTATTGCTCTGTCTATTTCTCCCTCGATAATTACATGTCCTCCCTATTTGATTGTATTGCTCTGTCTATTTCTCCCTCGATAATTACATGTCCTCCCTATTTGATTGTATTGCTCTGTCAATTTCTCCCTCGATATTTACATGTCCTCCCTATTAGGTTGTATTGCTCTGTCTTTTTCTCCCTCGATAATTACATGTCCTCCCTATTTGGTTGTTTTGCTCTGTCTATTTCTCCCTCGATAATTACATGTCCTCCCTATTTGGTTGTATTGCTCTGTCTATTTCTCCCTCGATAATTACATGTCCTCCCTATTTGGTTGTATTGCTCTGTCTATTTCTCTCTCGATAATTACATGTCCTCCCTATTTGATTGTATTGCTCTGTCTATTTCTCCCTCGATAATTACATATCCTCCCTATTTGGTTGTATTGCTCTGTCTATTTCTCCCTCGATAATTACATGTCCCCCCTTTTTGATTGTATTGCTCTGTCTATTTCTCCCTCGATAATTACATGTCCTCCCTATTTGATTGTATTGCTCTGTCTATTTCTCCCTCGATAATTACGTCCTCCCTATTTGATTGTATTGCTCTGTCTATTTCTCCCTCGATAATTACATGTCCTCCCTTTTTGATTGTATTGCTCTATCTATTTCTCCCTCGATAATTACATGTCCTCCCTATTTGATTGTATTGCTCTGTCTATTTCTCCCTCGATAATTACATGTCCTCCCTATTTGATTGTATTGCTCTGTCTAATTCTCCCTCGATAATTACGTCCTCCCTATTTGATTGTATTGCTCTGTCTATTTCTCCCTCGATAATTACATGTCCTCCCTATTTGATTGCATTGCTCTGTCTATTTCTCCCTCGATAATTACATGTCCTCCCTATTTGATTGCATTGCTCTGTCTATTTCTCCCTCGAAAATTACATGTCTTCCCTATTTGATTGTATTGCTCTGTCTATTTCTCCCTCGATAATTACATGTCCTCCCTATTTGATTGTAATGCTCTGTCTATTTCTTCCTCGATAATTACATGTCCTCCCTATTTGATTGTATTGCTCTGTCTGTTTCTCCCTCGATAATTACATGTCCTCCCTATTCGGATGTATTTTGCTCTGTCTATTTCTCCCTCGATAATAACATGTCCTCCCTATTTGATTGTATTGCTCTGTCTATTTCTCCCTCAATAATTACATGTCCTCCCTATTTGATTGTATTGCTCTGTCTATTTCTCCCTCGATAATTACATGTCCTCCCTATTTGATTGTATTGCTCTGTCTATTTCTCCCTCGATAATTACATGTCCTCCCTCTTTGATTGCATTGCTCTGTCTATTTCTCCCTCGATAATTACATGTCCTCCCTTTTTGATTGCATTGCTCTGTCTATTTCTCCCTCGATAATTACATGTCCTCCCTATTTGATTGTATTGCTCTGTCTGTTTCTACCTCGATATTTACATGTCCTCCCTATTTGATTGTATTGCTCTGTCTATTTGTCCTTCGATAATTACATGTTCTCCCTATTTGATTGTATTGCTCTGTCTTTTTCTCCCTCGATAATTACATGTCCTCCCTATTTGATTGTATTGATCTGTCTGTTTCTACCTCGATATTTACATGTCCTCCCTATTTGATTGTATTGCTCTGTCTATTTGTCCCTCGATAATTGCATGTTCTCCCTATTTGATTGTATTGTTCTGTCTATTTATCCCTCGATAATTACATGTCCTCTTCTTGGTTGTATTGCTCTGTCTATTTCTCCCTCGATAATTACATGTCCTCCCTATTTGATTGTATTGCTCTGTCTATTTGTCCCTCGATAATTAAATGTCCTCCCTATTTGATTGTATTGCTCTGTCTATTTGTCCCTCGATAATTACATGTCTTCCCTATTTGGTTGTATTGCTCTGTCTATTTCTCCCTCGATAATTACATGTCCTCCCTATTTGATTGTATTGCTCTGTCCATTTCTCCTTCGATAATTACATATCCTAACTATTTGGTTGTATTGCTCTGTCTATTTCTCCCTCGATAATTACATGTCCTCCTTATTTGATTGAATTGCTCTGTCTATTTCTCCCTCGATAATTACATGTCCTCCCTATTTGATTGTATTGCTCTGTCTATTTCTCCCTCGATAATTACATGTCCTCCCTATTTGATTGTATTGCTCTGTCTATTTCTCCCTCGATAATTACATGTCCTCCCTATTTGATTGTTTTGCTCATTTGGACATGTAATTATCGAGGGAAAAATTTGATTGTATTGCTCTGTCTATTTCTCCCTCGATAATTACATGTCCTCCCTATTTGATTGTATTGCTCTGTCTATTTCTCCCTCGATAATTACATGTCCTCCCTCTTTGATTGCATTGCTCTGTCTATTTCTCCCTCGATAATTACATGTCCTCCCTCTTTGATTGCATTGCTCTGTCTATTTCTCCCTCGATAATTACATGTCCTCCCTATTTGGTTGTATTGCTCTGTCTATTTCTCCCTCGATAATTACATGTCCTCCCTATTTGGTTGTATTGCTCTGTCTATTTCTCCCTCGATAATTACATGTCCTCCCTATTTGATTGTATTGCTCTGTCTATTTCTCCCTCGATAATTACATATCCTCCCTATTTGGTTGTATTGCTCTGTCTATTTCTCCCTCGATAATTACATGTCCTCCCTATTTGATTGTATTGCTCTGTCTATTTCTCCCTCGATAATTACATGTCCTCCCTATTTGGTTGTATTGCTCTGTCTATTTCTCCCTCGATAATTACATGTCCTCCCTATTTGGTTGTATTGCTCTGTCTATTTCTCCCTCGATAATTAAATGTCCTCCCTATTTGGTTGTATTGCTCTGTCTATTTCTCCCTCGATAATTACATGTCCTCCCTATTTGATTGTATTGCTCTGTCTATTTCTCCCTCCATAATTACATGTCCTCCCTATTTGATTGTATTGCTCTGTCTATTTGTCCTTCGATAATTACATGTCCTTCCTATTTGATTGTATTGCTCTGTCTGTTTCTCCCTCGATAATTACATGTCCTCCCTATTTGATTGTATTGCTCTGTCAATTTCTCCCTCGATATTTACATGTCCTCCCTATTAGGTTGTATTGCTCTGTCTATTTTTCCCTCGATAATTACATGTCCTCCCTATTTGGTTGTATTGCTCTGTCTATTTCTCCCTCGATAATTACATGTCCTCCCTATTTGGTTGTATTGCTCTGTCTATTTCTCCCTCGATAATTACATGTCCTCCCTATTTGATTGTATTGCTCTGTCTATTTCTCCCTCGATAATTACATATCCTCCCTATTTGGTTGTATTGCTCTGTCTATTTCTCCCTCGATATTTACATGTCCTCCCTATTTGATTGTATTGCTCTGTCTATTTCTCCCTCGATAATTACATGTCCTCCCTATTTGATTGTATTGCTCTGTCTATTTCTCCCTCAGTATTTACATGTCCTCCCTATTTAGTTGTATTGCTCTGTCTATTTCTCCCTCGATAATTACATGTCCTCCCTATTTGATTGTATTGCTCTGTCTATTTCTCCCTCGATAATTACATGTCCTCCCTATTTGGTTGTATTGCTCTGTCTATTTCTCCCTCGATAATTACATGTCCTCCCTATTTGCTTGTATTGCTCTGTCTATTTCTTCCTCGATAATTACATGTCCTCCCTATTTGATTATATTGCTCTGTCTGTTTCTCCCTCGATAATTACATGTCCTCCCTATTCGGATGTATTTTGCTCTGTCTATTTCTCCCTCGATAATAACATGTCCTCCCTATTTGATTGTATTGCTCTGTCTATTTCTCCCTCAATAATTACATGTCCTCCCTATTTGATTGTATTGCTCTGTCTATTTCTCCCTCGATAATTACATGTCCTCCCTATTTGATTGTATTGCTCTGTCTATTTCTCCCTCGATAATTACATGTCCTCCCTCTTTGATTGCATTGCTCTGTCTATTTCTCCCTCGATAATTACATGTCCTCCCTCTTTGATTGCATTGCTTTGTCTATTTCTCCCTCGATAATTACATGTCCTCCCTATTTGATTGTATTGCTCTGTCTGTTTCTACCTCGATATTTACATGTCCTCCTTATTTGATTGTATTGCTCTGTCTATTTGTCCTTCGATAATTACATGTTCTCCCTATTTGATTGTATTGCTCTGTCTTTTTCTCCCTCCATAATTACATGTCCTCCCTATTTGATTGTATTGATCTGTCTGTTTCTACCTCGATATTTACATGTCCTCCCTATTTGATTGTATTGCTCTGTCTATTTGTCCCTCGATAATTGCATGTTCTCCCTATTTGATTGTATTGTTCTGTCTATTTATCCCTCGATAATTACATGTCCTCTTCTTGGTTGTATTGCTCTGTCTATTTCTCCCTCGATAATTACATGTCCTCCCTATTTGATTGTATTGCTCTGTCTATTTCTCCCTCGATAATTACATGTCCTCCCTATTTGGTTGTATTGCTCTGTCCATTTCTCCCTCGATAATTACATATCCTCCCTCTTTGGTTGTATTGCTCTGTCTATTTCTCCCTCGATAATTACATGTCCTCCTTATTTGATTGTATTGCTCTGTCTATTTCTCCCTCGATAATTACATGTCCTCCCTACTTGGTTGTATTGCTCTGTCTATTTCTCCCTCGATAATTACATGTCCTCCCTACTTGGTTGTATTGCTCTGTCTATTTCTCCCTCGATAATTACATGTCCTCCCTACTTGGTTGTATTGCTCTGTCTATTTCTCCCTCGATAATTACATGTCCTCCCTATTTGATTGTATTGCTCTGTCTATTTCTCCCTCGATAATTACATGTCCTCCCTATTTGATTGTATTGCTCTGTCTATTTCTCCCTCGATAATTACATGTCCTCCCTATTTGGTTGTATTACTCTGTCTATTTCTCCCTCGATAATTACATGTCCTCCCTCTTTGATTGCATTGCTCTGTCTATTTCTCCCTCGATAATTACATGTCCTCCCTGTTTGATTGTATTGCTCTGTCTGTTTCTACCTCGATATTTACATGTCCTCCCTATTTGATTGTATTACTCTGTCTATTTGTCCCTCGATAATTACATGTTCTCCCTATTTGATTGTATTACTCTGTCTATTTATCCCTCGATAATTACATGTTCTCCCTACTTGGTTGTATTGCTCTGTCTATTTCTCCCTCGATAATTACATGTCCTCCCTATTTGATTGTATTGCTCTGTCTATTTGTCCCTCGATAATTACATGTCCTCCCTATTTGATTGTATTGCTCTGTCTATTTCTCACTCGATAATTACATGTCCTCCCTATTTGGTTGTATTGCTCTGTCTATTTCTCCCTCGATAATTACATGTCCTCCCTATTTGATTGTATTGCTCTGTCTATTTCTCCCTCGATAATTACATGTCCTCCCTATTTGGTTGCATTGCTCTGTCTATTTCTCCCTCGATAATTACATGTCCTCCCTATTTGGTTGCATTGCTCTGTCTATTTGTCCCTCGATAATTACATGTCCTCCCTATTTGATTGTATTGCTCTGTCTATTTCTCCCTCGATAATTACGTCCTCCCTATTTGATTGTATTGCTCTGTCTATTTCTCCCTCGATAATTACATGTCCTCCCTATTTGGTTGTAATGCTCTGTCTATTTGTCCCTCGATAATTACATATCCTCCCTATTTGATTGTATTGCTCTGTCTATTTCTCCCTCGATAATTACATGTCCTCCCTATTTGGTTGTATTGCTCTGTCTATTTCTCCCTCGATAATTACATGTCCTCCCTATTTGATTGTATTGCTCTGTCTATTTCTCCCTCGATAATTACATGTCCTCCCTCTTTGATTGCATTGCTCTGTCTATTTCTCCCTCGATAATTACATGTCCTCCCTCTTTGATTGCATTGCTCTGTCTATTTCTCCCTCGATAATTAAATGTCCTCCCTATTTGATTGTATTGCTCTGTCTGTTTTTTACCTCGATATTTACATGTCCTCCCTATTTGATTGTATTGCTCTGTCTATTTGTCCTTCGATAATTACATGTTCTCCCTATTTGATTGTATTGCTCTGTCTTTTTCTCCCTCGATAATTACATGTCCTCCCTACTCGGTTGAATTGCTCTGTCTGTTTCTCCCTCGATAATTACATGTCCTCCCTATTTGATTGTATTGCTCTGTCTATTTCTCCCTCGATAATTACATGTCCTCCCTACTCGGTTGTATTGCTCTGTCTATTTCTCCCTCGATAATTACATGTCCTCCCTATTTGATTGTATTGCTCTGTCTATTTCTCCCTCGATAATTACATGTCCTCCCTATTTGGTTGCATTGCTCTGTCTATTTCTCCCTCGATAATTACATGTCCTCCCTATTTGGTTGCATTGCTCTGTCTATTTCTCCCTCGATAATTACATGTCCTCCCTATTTGATTGTATTGCTCTGTCTATTTCTCCCTCGATAATTACGTCCTCCCTATTTGATTGTATTGCTCTGTCTATTTCTCCCTCGATAATTACATGTCCTCCCTATTTGGTTGTAATGCTCTGTCTATTTGTCCCTCGATAATTACATATCCTCCCTATTTGATTGTATTGCTCTGTCTATTTCTCCCTCGATAATTACATGTCCTCCCTATTTGGTTGTATTGCTCTGTCTATTTCTCCCTCGATAATTACATGTCCTCCCTATTTGATTGTATTGCTCTGTCTATTTCTCCCTCGATAATTACATGTCCTCCCTCTTTGATTGCATTGCTCTGTCTATTTCTCCCTCGATAATTACATGTCCTCCCTCTTTGATTGCATTGCTCTGTCTATTTCTCCCTCGATAATTACATGTCCTCCCTATTTGATTGTATTGCTCTGTCTGTTTCTACCTCGATATTTACATGTCCTCCCTATTTGATTGTATTGCTCTGTCTATTTGTCCTTCGATAATTACATGTTCTCCCTATTTGATTGTATTGCTCTGTCTTTTTCTCCCTCGATAATTACATGTCCTCCCTATTTGATTGTATTGATCTGTCTGTTTCTACCTCGATATTTACATGTCCTCCCTATTTGATTGTATTGCTCTGTCTATTTGTCCCTCGATAATTGCATGTTCTCCCTATTTGATTGTATTGTTCTGTCTATTTATCCCTCGATAATTACATGTCCTCTTCTTGGTTGTATTGCTCTGTCTATTTCTCCCTCGATAATTACATGTCCTCCCTATTTGATTGTATTGCTCTGTCTATTTCTCCCTCCATAATTACATGTCCTCCCTATTTGGTTGTATTGCTCTGTCCATCTCTCCCTCGATAATTACATATCCTCCCTCTTTGGTTGTATTGCTCTGTCTATTTCTCCCTCGATAATTACATGTCCTCCCTATTTGATTGTATTGCTCTGTCTATTTGTCCCTCGATAATTACATGTCCTCCCTATTTGGTTGTATTGCTCTGTCTATTTCTCCCTCGATAATTACATGTCCTCCCTATTTGATTGTATTGCTCTCTCCATTTCTCCTTCGATAATTACATATCCTAACTATTTGGTTGTATTGCTCTGTCTATTTCTCCCTCGATAATTACATGTCCTCCTTATTTGATTGAATTGCTCTGTCTATTTCTCCCTCGATAATTACATGTCCTCCCTATTTGATTGTATTGCTCTGTCTATTTCTCCCTCGATAATTACATGTCCTCCCTATTTGATTGTATTGCTCTGTCTATTTCTCCCTCGATAATTACATGTCCTCCCAATTTGATTGTATTGCTCTGTCTATTTCTCCCTCGATAATTACATGTCCTCCCTATTTGATTGTATTGCTCTGTCTATTTCTCCCTCGATAATTACATGTCCTCCCTATTTGATTGTATTGCTCTGTCTATTTCTCCCTCGATAATTACATGTCCTCCCTATTTGATTGTATTGCTCTGTCTATTTCTCCCTCGATAATTACATGTCCTCCCTATTTGATTTTATTGCTCTGTCTATTTCTCCCTCGATAATTACATGTCCTCTCTAGTTGATTGCATTGCTCTGTCTATTTCTCCCTCGATAATTACATGTCCTCCCTATTTGATTGCATTGCTCTGTCTATTTCTCCCTCGGTATTTACATGTCCTCCCTATTTAGTTGTATTGCTCTGTCTATTTCTCCCTCGATAATTACATGTCCTCCCTATTTGATTGTATTGCTCTGTCTATTTCTCCCTCGATAATTACATGTCCTCCCTATTTGGTTGTATTGCTCTGTCTATTTCTCCCTCGATAATTACATGTCCTCCCTATTTGGTTGTATTGCTCTGTCTATTTCTCCCTCGATAATTAAATGTCCTCCCTATTTGGTTGTATTGCTCTGTCTATTTCTCCCTCGATAATTACATGTCCTCCCTATTTGGTTGTAATGCTCTGTCTATTTCTCCCTCGATAATTACATGTCCTCCCTATTTGATTGTATTGCTCTGTCTATTTCTCCCTCGATAATTACATGTCCTCCCTATTTGATTGTATTGCTCTGTCTATTTCTCCCTCGATAATTACATGTCCTCCCTATTTGATTGTATTGCTCTGTCAATTTCTCCCTCGATATTTACATGTCCTCCCTATTAGGTTGTATTGCTCTGTCTTTTTCTCCCTCGATAATTACATGTCCTCCCTATTTGGTTGTTTTGCTCTGTCTATTTCTCCCTCGATAATTACATGTCCTCCCTATTTGGTTGTATTGCTCTGTCTATTTCTCCCTCGATAATTACATGTCCTCCCTATTTGGTTGTATTGCTCTGTCTATTTCTCTCTCGATAATTACATGTCCTCCCTATTTGATTGTATTGCTCTGTCTATTTCTCCCTCGATAATTACATATCCTCCCTATTTGGTTGTATTGCTCTGTCTATTTCTCCCTCGATAATTACATGTCCCCCCTTTTTGATTGTATTGCTCTGTCTATTTCTCCCTCGATAATTACATGTCCTCCCTATTTGATTGTATTGCTCTGTCTATTTCTCCCTCGATAATTACGTCCTCCCTATTTGATTGTATTGCTCTGTCTATTTCTCCCTCGATAATTACATGTCCTCCCTTTTTGATTGTATTGCTCTATCTATTTCTCCCTCGATAATTACATGTCCTCCCTATTTGATTGTATTGCTCTGTCTATTTCTCCCTCGATAATTACATGTCCTCCCTATTTGATTGTATTGCTCTGTCTAATTCTCCCTCGATAATTACGTCCTCCCTATTTGATTGTATTGCTCTGTCTATTTCTCCCTCGATAATTACATGTCCTCCCTATTTGATTGCATTGCTCTGTCTATTTCTCCCTCGATAATTACATGTCCTCCCTATTTGATTGCATTGCTCTGTCTATTTCTCCCTCGATAATTACATGTCTTCCCTATTTGATTGTATTGCTCTGTCTATTTCTCCCTCGATAATTACATGTCCTCCCTATTTGATTGTAATGCTCTGTCTATTTCTCCCTCGATAATTACATGTCCTCCCTATTTGATTGTATTGCTCTGTCTGTTTCTCCCTCGATAATTACATGTCCTCCCTATTCGGATGTATTTTGCTCTGTCTATTTCTCCCTCGATAATAACATGTCCTCCCTATTTGATTGTATTGCTCTGTCTATTTCTCCCTCAATAATTACATGTCCTCCCTATTTGATTGTATTGCTCTGTCTATTTCTCCCTCGATAATTACATGTCCTCCCTATTTGATTGTATTGCTCTGTCTATTTCTCCCTCGATAATTACATGTCCTCCCTCTTTGATTGCATTGCTCTGTCTATTTCTCCCTCGATAATTACATGTCCTCCCTTTTTGATTGCATTGCTCTGTCTATTTCTCCCTCGATAATTACATGTCCTCCCTATTTGATTGTATTGCTCTGTCTGTTTCTACCTCGATATTTACATGTCCTCCCTATTTGATTGTATTGCTCTGTCTATTTGTCCTTCGATAATTACATGTTCTCCCTATTTGATTGTATTGCTCTGTCTTTTTCTCCCTCGATAATTACATGTCCTCCCTATTTGATTGTATTGATCTGTCTGTTTCTACCTCGATATTTACATGTCCTCCCTATTTGATTGTATTGCTCTGTCTATTTGTCCCTCGATAATTGCATGTTCTCCCTATTTGATTGTATTGTTCTGTCTATTTATCCCTCGATAATTACATGTCCTCTTCTTGGTTGTATTGCTCTGTCTATTTCTCCCTCGATAATTACATGTCCTCCCTATTTGATTGTATTGCTCTGTCTATTTGTCCCTCGATAATTAAATGTCCTCCCTATTTGATTGTATTGCTCTGTCTATTTGTCCCTCGATAATTACATGTCTTCCCTATTTGGTTGTATTGCTCTGTCTATTTCTCCCTCGATAATTACATGTCCTCCCTATTTGATTGTATTGCTCTGTCCATTTCTCCTTCGATAATTACATATCCTAACTATTTGGTTGTATTGCTCTGTCTATTTCTCCCTCGATAATTACATGTCCTCCTTATTTGATTGAATTGCTCTGTCTATTTCTCCCTCGATAATTACATGTCCTCCCTATTTGATTGTATTGCTCTGTCTATTTCTCCCTCGATAATTACATGTCCTCCCTATTTGATTGTATTGCTCTGTCTATTTCTCCCTCGATAATTACATATCCTAACTATTTGGTTGTATTGCTCTGTCTATTTCTCCCTCGATAATTACATGTCCTCCTTATTTGATTGTATTGCTCTGTCTGTTTCTACCTCTATATTTACATGTCCTCCCTATTTGGTTGTATTGCTCTGTCTATTTCTCCCTCGATAATTACATGTCCTCCCTATTTGATTGTTTTGCTCATTTGGACATGTAATTATCGAGGGAAAAATTTGATTGTATTGCTCTGTCTATTTCTCCCTCGATAATTACATGTCCTCCCTATTTGATTGTATTGCTCTGTCTATTTCTCCCTCGATAATTACATGTCCTCCCTCTTTGATTGCATTGCTCTGTCTATTTCTCCCTCGATAATTACATGTCCTCCCTCTTTGATTGCATTGCTCTGTCTATTTCTCCCTCGATAATTACATGTCCTCCCTATTTGGTTGTATTGCTCTGTCTATTTCTCCCTCGATAATTACATGTCCTCCCTATTTGGTTGTATTGCTCTGTCTATTTCTCCCTCGATAATTAAATGTCCTCCCTATTTGGTTGTATTGCTCTGTCTATTTCTCCCTCGATAATTACATGTCCTTCCTATTTGGTTGTATTGCTCTGTCTATTTCTCCCTCGATAATTACATGTCCTCCCTATTTGATTGTATTGCTCAGTCTATTTCTCCCTCGATAATTACATGTCCTCCCTATTTGATTGTATTGCTCTGTCTATTTCTCCCTCCATAATTACATGTCCTCCCTATTTGATTGTATTGCTCTGTCTATTTGTCCTTCGATAATTACATGTCCTTCCTATTTGATTGTATTGCTCTGTCTGTTTCTCCCTCGATAATTACATGTCCTCCCTATTTGATTGTATTGCTCTGTCAATTTCTCCCTCGATATTTACATGTCCTCCCTATTAGGTTGTATTGCTCTGTCTATTTTTCCCTCGATAATTACATGTCCTCCCTATTTGGTTGTATTGCTCTGTCTATTTCTCCCTCGATAATTACATGTCCTCCCTATTTGGTTGTATTGCTCTGTCTATTTCTCCCTCGATAATTACATGTCCTCCCTATTTGATTGTATTGCTCTGTCTATTTCTCCCTCGATAATTACATATCCTCCCTATTTGGTTGTATTGCTCTGTCTATTTCTCCCTCGATATTTACATGTCCTCCCTATTTGATTGTATTGCTCTGTCTATTTCTCCCTCGATAATTACATGTCCTCCCTATTTGATTGTATTGCTCTGTCTATTTCTCCCTCAGTATTTACATGTCCTCCCTATTTAGTTGTATTGCTCTGTCTATTTCTCCCTCGATAATTACATGTCCTCCCTATTTGATTGTATTGCTCTGTCTATTTGTCCCTCGATAATTACATGTCCTCCCTATTTGGTTGTATTGCTCTGTCTATTTCTCCCTCGATAATTACATGTCCTCCCTATTTGATTGTATTGCTCTGTCTATTTCTCCCTCGATAATTACATGTCCTCCCTATTTGATTATATTGCTCTGTCTGTTTCTCCCTCGATAATTACATGTCCTCCCTATTCGGATGTATTTTGCTCTGTCTATTTCTCCCTCGATAATAACATGTCCTCCCTATTTGATTGTATTGCTCTGTCTATTTCTCCCTCAATAATTACATGTGCTCCCTATTTGATTGTATTGCTCTGTCTATTTCTCCCTCGATAATTACATGTCCTCCCTATTTGATTGTATTGCTCTGTCTATTTCTCCCTCGATAATTACATGTCCTCCCTCTTTGATTGCATTGCTCTGTCTATTTCTCCCTCGATAATTACATGTCCTCCCTCTTTGATTGCATTGCTCTGTCTATTTCTCCCTCGATAATTACATGTCCTCCCTATTTGATTGTATTGCTCTGTCTGTTTCTACCTCGATATTTACATGTCCTCCTTATTTGATTGTATTGCTCTGTCTATTTGTCCTTCGATAATTACATGTTCTCCCTATTTGATTGTATTGCTCTGTCTTTTTCTCCCTCCATAATTACATGTCCTCCCTATTTGATTGTATTGATCTGTCTGTTTCTACCTCGATATTTACATGTCCTCCCTATTTGATTGTATTGCTCTGTCTATTTGTCCCTCGATAATTGCATGTTCTCCCTATTTGATTGTATTGTTCTGTCTATTTATCCCTCGATAATTACATGTCCTCTTCTTGGTTGTATTGCTCTGTCTATTTCTCCCTCGATAATTACATGTCCTCCCTATTTGATTGTATTGCTCTGTCTATTTCTCCCTCGATAATTACATGTCCTCCCTATTTGGTTGTATTGCTCTGTCCATTTCTCCCTCGATAATTACATATCCTCCCTCTTTGGTTGTATTGCTCTGTCTATTTCTCCCTCGATAATTACATGTCCTCCTTATTTGATTGTATTGCTCTGTCTATTTCTCCCTCGATAATTACATGTCCTCCCTACTTGGTTGTATTGCTCTGTCTATTTCTCCCTCGATAATTACATGTCCTCCCTACTTGGTTGTATTGCTCTGTCTATTTCTCCCTCGATAATTACATGTCCTCCCTACTTGGTTGTATTGCTCTGTCTATTTCTCCCTCGATAATTACAATTCCTCCCTATTTGATTGTATTGCTCTGTCTATTTCTCCCTCGATAATTACATGTCCTCCCTATTTGATTGTATTGCTCTGTCTATTTCTCCCTCGATAATTACATGTGCTCCCTATTTGGTTGTATTACTCTGTCTATTTCTCCCTCGATAATTACATGTCCTCCCTCTTTGATTGCATTGCTCTGTCTATTTCTCCCTCGATAATTACATGTCCTCCCTATTTGATTGTATTGCTCTGTCTGTTTCTACCTCGATATTTACATGTCCTCCCTATTTGATTGTATTACTCTGTCTATTTGTCCCTCGATAATTACATGTTCTCCCTATTTGATTGTATTACTCTGTCTATTTATCCCTCGATAATTACATGTTCTCCCTACTTGGTTGTATTGCTCTGTCTATTTCTCCCTCGATAATTACATGTCCTCCCTATTTGATTGTATTGCTCTGTCTATTTGTCCCTCGATAATTACATGTCCTCCCTATTTGATTGTATTGCTCTGTCTATTTCTCACTCGATAATTACATGTCCTCCCTATTTGGTTGTATTGCTCTGTCTATTTCTCCCTCGATAATTACATGTCCTCCCTATTTGATTGTATTGCTCTGTCTATTTCTCCCTCGATAATTACATGTCCTCCCTATTTGGTTGCATTGCTCTGTCTATTTCTCCCTCGATAATTACATGTCCTCCCTATTTGGTTGCATTGCTCTGTCTATTTGTCCCTCGATAATTACATGTCCTCCCTATTTGATTGTATTGCTCTGTCTATTTCTCCCTCGATAATTACGTCCTCCCTATTTGATTGTATTGCTCTGTCTATTTCTCCCTCGATAATTACATGTCCTCCCTATTTGGTTGTAATGCTCTGTCTATTTGTCCCTCGATAATTACATATCCTCCCTATTTGATTGTATTGCTCTGTCTATTTCTCCCTCGATAATTACATGTCCTCCCTATTTGGTTGTATTGCTCTGTCTATTTCTCCCTCGATAATTACATGTCCTCCCTATTTGATTGTATTGCTCTGTCTATTTCTCCCTCGATAATTACATGTCCTCCCTCTTTGATTGCATTGCTCTGTCTATTTCTCCCTCGATAATTACATGTCCTCCCTCTTTGATTGCATTGCTCTGTCTATTTCTCCCTCGATAATTAAATGTCCTCCCTATTTGATTGTATTGCTCTGTCTGTTTTTTACCTCGATATTTACATGTCCTCCCTATTTGATTGTATTGCTCTGTCTATTTGTCCTTCGATAATTACATGTTCTCCCTATTTGATTGTATTGCTCTGTCTTTTTCTCCCTCGATAATTACATGTCCTCCCTACTCGGTTGAATTGCTCTGTCTGTTTCTCCCTCGATAATTACATGTCCTCCCTATTTGATTGTATTGCTCTGTCTATTTCTCCCTCGATAATTACATGTCCTCCCTACTCGGTTGTATTGCTCTGTCTATTTCTCCCTCGATAATTACATGTCCTCCCTATTTGATTGTATTGCTCTGTCTATTTCTCCCTCGATAATTACATGTCCTCCCTATTTGGTTGCATTGCTCTGTCTATTTCTCCCTCGATAATTACATGTCCTCCCTATTTGGTTGCATTGCTCTGTCTATTTGTCCCTCGATAATTACATGTCCTCCCTATTTGATTGTATTGCTCTGTCTATTTCTCCCTCGATAATTACGTCCTCCCTATTTGATTGTATTGCTCTGTCTATTTCTCCCTCGATAATTACATGTCCTCCCTATTTGGTTGTAATGCTCTGTCTATTTGTCCCTCGATAATTACATATCCTCCCTATTTGATTGTATTGCTCTGTCTATTTCTCCCTCGATAATTACATGTCCTCCCTATTTGGTTGTATTGCTCTGTCTATTTCTCCCTCGATAATTACATGTCCTCCCTATTTGATTGTATTGCTCTGTCTATTTCTCCCTCGATAATTACATGTCCTCCCTCTTTGATTGCATTGCTCTGTCTATTTCTCCCTCGATAATTACATGTCCTCCCTCTTTGATTGCATTGCTCTGTCTATTTCTCCCTCGATAATTACATGTCCTCCCTATTTGATTGTATTGCTCTGTCTGTTTCTACCTCGATATTTACATGTCCTCCCTATTTGATTGTATTGCTCTGTCTATTTGTCCTTCGATAATTACATGTTCTCCCTATTTGATTGTATTGCTCTGTCTTTTTCTCCCTCGATAATTACATGTCCTCCCTATTTGATTGTATTGATCTGTCTGTTTCTACCTCGATATTTACATGTCCTCCCTATTTGATTGTATTGCTCTGTCTATTTGTCCCTCGATAATTGCATGTTCTCCCTATTTGATTGTATTGTTCTGTCTATTTATCCCTCGATAATTACATGTCCTCTTCTTGGTTGTATTGCTCTGTCTATTTCTCCCTCGATAATTACATGTCCTCCCTATTTGATTGTATTGCTCTGTCTATTTCTCCCTCGATAATTACATGTCCTCCCTATTTGGTTGTATTGCTCTGTCCATCTCTCCCTCGATAATTACATATCCTCCCTCTTTGGTTGTATTGCTCTGTCTATTTCTCCCTCGATAATTACATGTCCTCCTTATTTGATTGTATTGCTCTGTCTATTTCTCCCTCGATAATTACATGTCCTCCCTACTTGGTTGTATTGCTCTGTCTATTTCTCCCTCGATAATTACATGTCCTCCCTACTTGGTTGTATTGCTCTGTCTATTTCTCCCTCGATAATTACATGTCCTCCCTACTTGGTTGTATTGCTCTGTCTATTTCTCCCTCGATAATTACATGTCCTCCCTATTTGATTGTATTGCTCTGTCTATTTCTCCCTCGATAATTACATGTCCTCCCTATTTGATTGTATTGCTCTGTCTATTTCTCCCTCGATAATTACATGTCCTCCCTATATGGTTGTATTACTCTGTCTATTTCTCCCTCGATAATTACATGTCCTCCCTCTTTGATTGCATTGCTCTGTCTATTTCTCCCTCGATAATTACATGTCCTCCCTATTTGATTGTATTGCTCTGTCTGTTTCTACCTCGATATTTACATGTCCTCCCTATTTGATTGTATTACTCTGTCTATTTATCCCTCGATAATTACATGTTCTCCCTACTTGGTTGTATTGCTCTGTCTATTTCTCCCTCGATAATTACATGTCCTCCCTATTTGATTGTATTGCTCTGTCTATTTGTCCCTCGATAATTACATGTCCTCCCTATTTGATTGTATTGCTCTGTCTATTTCTCACTCGATAATTACATGTCCTCCCTATTTGGTTGTATTGCTCTGTCTATTTCTCCCTCGATAATTACATGTCCTCCCTATTTGATTGTATTGCTCTGTCTATTTCTCCCTCGATAATTACATGTCCTCCCTATTTGGTTGCATTGCTCTGTCTATTTCTCCCTCGATAATTACATGTCCTCCCTATTTGGTTGCATTGCTCTGTCTATTTGTCCCTCGATAATTACATGTCCTCCCTATTTGATTGTATTGCTCTGTCTATTTCTCCCTCGATAATTACGTCCTCCCTATTTGATTGTATTGCTCTGTCTATTTCTCCCTCGATAATTACATGTCCTCCCTATTTGGTTGTAATGCTCTGTCTATTTGTCCCTCGATAATTACATATCCTCCCTATTTGATTGTATTGCTCTGTCTATTTCTCCCTCGATAATTACATGTCCTCCCTATTTGGTTGTATTGCTCTGTCTATTTCTCCCTCGATAATTACATGTCCTCCCTATTTGATTGTATTGCTCTGTCTATTTGTCCCTCGAAAATTACATGTCCTCCCTATTTGGTTGTATTGCTCTGTCTATATCTCCCTCGATAATTACATGTCCTCCCTATTTGATTGTATTGCTCTGTCTATTTCTCCCTCGATAATTACATGTCCTCCCTATTTGATTGTATTGCTCTGTCTATTTCTCCCTCGATAATTACATGTCCTCCCTATTTGGTTGTATTGCTCTGTCTATTTCTCCCTCGATAATTACATGTCCTCCCTATTTGATTGTATTGCTCTGTCTATTTCTCCCTCGAAAATTACATGTCCTCCCTATTTGGTTGTATTGCTCTGTCTATATCTCCCTCGATAATTACATGTCCTCCCTATTTGATTGTATTGCTCTGTCTATTTCTCCCTCGATAATTACATGTCCTCCCTATTTGATTGTATTGCTCTGTCTATTTGTCCCTCGATAATTACATGTCCTCCCTATTTGGTTGTATTGCTCTGTCTATTTCTCCCTCGATAATTACATGTCCTCCCTATTTGATTGTATTGCTCTGTCTATTTTCCCTCGATAATTAAATGTCCTCCCTATTTGATTGTATTGCTCTGTCTATTTGTCCCTCGATAATTACATGTCCTCCCTATTTGATTGTATTGCTCTGTCTATTTCTCCCTCGATAATTACATGTCCTCCCTATTTGATTGTATTGCTCTGTCTATTTGTCCCTCGAAAATTACATGTCCTCCCTATTTGGTTGTATTGCTCTGTCTATATCTCCCTCGATAATTACATGTCCTCCCTATTTGATTGTATTGCTCTGTCTATTTCTCCCTCGATAATTACATGTCCTCCCTATTTGATTGTATTGCTCTGTCTATTTCTCCCTCGATAATTACATGTCCTCCCTATTTGGTTGTATTGCTCTGTCTATTTCTCCCTCGATAATTACATGTCCTCCCTATTTGATTGTATTGCTCTGTCTATTTCTCCCTCGAAAATTACATGTCCTCCCTATTTGGTTGTATTGCTCTGTCTATATCTCCCTCGATAATTACATGTCCTCCCTATTTGATTGTATTGCTCTGTCTATTTCTCCCTCGATAATTACATGTCCTCCCTATTTGATTGTATTGCTCTGTCTATTTGTCCCTCGATAATTACATGTCCTCCCTATTTGGTTGTATTGCTCTGTCTATTTCTCCCTCGATAATTACATGTCCTCCCTATTTGATTGTATTGCTCTGTCTATTTTCCCTCGATAATTAAATGTCCTCCCTATTTGATTGTATTGCTCTGTCTATTTGTCCCTCGATAATTACATGTCCTCCCTATTTGATTGTATTGCTCTGTCTATTTCTCCCTCGATAATTACATGTCCTCCCTATTTGATTGTATTGCTCTGTCTATTTCTCCCTCGATAATTACATGTCCTCCCTATTTGGTTGTATTGCTCTGTCTGTTTCTCCCTCGATAATTACATGTCCTCCCTATTTGGTTGTATTGCTCTGTCTGTTTCTCCCTCGATAATTACATGTCCTCCCTATTTGGTTGTATTGCTCTGTCTATTTCTCCCTCGATAATTACATGTCCTCCCTATTTGGTTGTATTGCTCTGTCTATTTCTCCCTCGATAATTACATGTCCTCCCTATTTGGTTGTATTGCTCTGTCTATTTCTCCCTCGCTAATTACATGTCCTCCCTATTTGGTTGTATTGCTCTGTCTATTTCTCCCTGGATAATTACATGTCCTCCCTATTTGGTTGTATTGCTCTGTCTTTTTCTCCCTCGATAATTACATGTCCTCCCTATTTGGTTGTATTGCTCTGTCTATTTCTCCCTCGATAATTACATGTCCTCCCTATTTGGTTGAATTGCTCTGTCTATTTCTCCCTCGATAATTACATGTCCTCCCTATTTGGTTGAATTGCTCTGTCTATTTCTCCCTCGATAATTACATGTCCTCCCTATTTGGTTGAATTGCTCTGTCTATTTCTCCCCCGGTCAATTATTTCTTATGCGTTCGGTTGTTATACTCTTTCTACATTCTTCCCAGTTGACTCCAGTTGACCCAGTAAAACACGACCTTGATTGTTACTCTGTCATCACCAACGGTAAACAAGGCCCCGTATTCGGTTCTTTCTCGCGCCTACAATTATTTCCATCCCATAAAAACGTTACCATGATTGTAACTGCATACCTATATTTGTAGAGAGCATATCATATATAGAGAACAGAAAATAATCAAATATTGGGCATTGTTTAATCATTTGAGAAGATAGACTAATGCAGCCAAATACGGGGGCCGTGTTATACCGAATGAGAAGAGAAAATAATACAGTCAAATACGGATGTCGTGTCCTGCCGAGTGAGAAGATAGAATAATATGTAGATCGTGTTACGAAGAGTGAGAAGATATGTAGAAAACACAAAACAACCATAAGGAGGCCGTGTTTTATCGAGTGAGAACACAATTGAGTATGTATATAAAGCTGACCCGTCTAGTTCGATGAAACACGAGTTCTTCATATTATCATGTTTGTAACCTCTGTTTGTAAGCTTGCCACCTTTTATAACACTGCTTCCGTATTTGGTTGTAGCGCTCTGCCTAAATTTGTCTCAACCCAATAAAACACGGCCCGTATTAGTTTGTAATTCCCTGTCCTGCGTTTGCCTTGTCCCAATAAATAAGCCCGTTGTCGTGCGGTAATGCATGACAACGCCGAAGCCTTCCCTGAGACGTTCTCTGTCACAGTTTCTTTGGCCCTGTGGCTGACAGATCACGTGATTTGTAAGGTTTATTGCAGGCATAATAGACAATAGATAACGCTTGGGTATGGGAGCACTTGAGCAGTGTCATTTGTCGAATACTTTTTTCTGGATCAGATTTATCACTAGCCCTCATTTAACTGAGGACAATATTTCTTCAGCGTTAAAAATTATACCCGTCATTCCATATAAATAAACACTGTTACCAGGAAACGTTTTACGCCTAGGTTAATAAAAGTACCATTTAGCAAAATGAATTTTGTGTTTGTAGTGTTTTGTATTCACTTTTCATCTTGCACGGCAGGATAGAAAGTATGCAGGGACACCATTTATGACAAATTGTTAAATGTTATTAATCTTTCATATTGCTGTTTCTTAATGACATAAGCGGCCAGATTCAGTCAGTAATAAAACTCAAATAATAACAGTTGATTTATAATGTGATTATTTGTATTGTTAACACAATAAAGGGAACAATTACTGTCACATATTTCACACAGAAACAATTGGAATTATAACAATAATAAAATCAATTACTACTAAAGTTATTTTCAGTGAGAGGAATTGCTTACCACAAGACAATGGAACAGTAAAATTCTTGGATAGTTATCAGCTACATCATACCACAAAAACTCTACCGTTATGTCTCATCAAATGAAATAGTGAATATGTTTATAATTCACCTCAAATTAGATTTTTGCTGAATGATTTGGCTAGGAAATAAAAGTAAATATCAGAAATCTTATAATAGTCTAAAGGTTCTATCAGTAAATGACACCGGGCAAGAACCCTTTAAATGTTCTTCAGAGTGGACTGGGTGGGAAAACCTTATAACCTTAAATTCTTGATTCTTTTTGGAGTCTCTAGAAACGTTATTCAGTGGAACCCTTAAGGTTCCTTGTAGAATCTCTACCTTGAATTCTTGAAGAATCATTCATGGTTCTAAGCCGCTGACTATATCATCATATAAAACTCGAAATCTGTTTCTAAGGAAAACAAGCCGCCGCCAAATCCTGAAAATGGAATTTTGTGGGATGCTCCAAAAACCGTGTCTGCATTCACTTATTCGGCCCATATTCCTAAATTCATTCGTGTATAAGTGACTGCACATTTGTGAATGTTCCTTGATGACGTTCATGTGCCTGACCTGCACCAAAATCTAACAAATTTTTCATTGGTCTATTTTAATAATGTCCTGAAAATTTCGTGAGATTCAGGTCATGATTGTGTTAGTCACGTTGTTGAAACTGACAAACACACACACACGCATGAACAAACATAAAAGCATACTCTCCTGACGGAAGAAACGCTACTGACACATCATCAAAATCTTTGTCTGAATGAACCGTCACTATTTACTCCTATCAAAATTATAGATATTACAAAATGCATTCTTTATTCCGGCAATACGGTTGAATTAATGGACAATATTTTATTCTACCAAATGACCCCGTGGCCCATTAGGCTCAGAGTCAACCTATAAATTGCCTGGTATCATATGAGAACAAAATTACAAGATACAAGATACAAGATTTATTCCATGCCAATACAGGAATTTGCCTAGGCCTGTACCCTTCAACCTGATTTTAACCAGACAATATAATCACCGTGCACGCATACTGCCTTCAACCACGCTTTCATCATATTCATGGCTTACATTTCATAAGTAATATTTGCATCATCTAAATTAAAACCAGGTATCCCAGACATCCTTTCGTGTAAACGCTGCTTTGTATGGCAAGGTTTTCTGGGTTCGAACACCAGGAGGGAAGTATAACCGCTGCTTGAAACCAATACAAAAACAGTGTGAAACCAATAACCTTTTCTGCTATTTTTCTATCAATTCAAATTTCTATTTCTTCTTTAAAGTCAGATCCCCCCTCCAACCTAAAAAATAAGATATTACACTCTGGATCATCTCAGAATAGAATAAACCATGTAGTTCACTATCCATATTAGACGATTTAATTTTGCTTAGAAAGTATAGACGCTGCTTCCCATTACGGTATACTATGTTTACATTATTATCCCATTTAAGACTATCATCTGAAACTACCCCTAAGTCTTTATACTCTTCTGCATTTATAATATATTTACACTGTTCTTTTCATCACAACTATAAATTAATCCAACATCAGTACAGTGATATTCCAACTTTCAGTTTACAGATGACTGGGGCATATTCCTGACTATAACACATTATTTCCGTGTTCTGGTCCAATGAAAAATATGTGATTTTACATATTGCACATCTCGATAATGCCTTACTAAAGTTCTGTACACAAGATTTCTCAGATATTGTACAGTGATTAAATGCGCATGAATCGCCCAGCAACAGATCATTCTTTTGGAACTGTTACGATTTACCTGGGCATCGATACATCGCGATACAAGATCAGATATCGTATCGGTATCTTAGGATATCCTTGTATTGATAAATTGTCGATATTTCATCATCCAGTGAAAAGCCACATTAGACATTTACAAATAGTTTTCAGTGCCATGTCAAGCACCTAAGGTGTCATGTGATTAGTGAGAAACAAGTTAAAAACGCCTTCTGACTGGCTAATTGTTTTTAAAATCATTTTCATTGATGGTTTGAAAAACCAAAAGTTATATAAGTTAGCATTTTCATGTTTCTATTAATATGATAGAAAGTTATCATAGATTCATAAATAATAATATATTATATATATATCGTATCGTGAGTAACTTATGTGTTAAGGTGGCGTTAAAGCCCTGATTGACCTGACGACAGCAGATCTTTTGCTCCGCCCCTTTGTCATAATTATGCACAGGAGCCTTTCAATGTCTATGGTTGCGACAGCTCTTTATAAGACAATAATGACGTCTCAAAGACATTACAAAGGACGGTCATGCATGACGTCGCATTTACTGACGTCATCAGTTGTAATTGCTATAGCTCTGTTATCCACTAATGAATATTTCGTAATCATTGTGAAGTGTTTTGAATTATTTTTATTGTCTCATCTAATTCTGTGCAGAAAAGCTCCTGCAACCTTTGGCCTAGAACTTTTGATGCGCTTTCTTTTTTAAAAATATATGTTTTGATGGAGGTAGCCACTGCTGTGTTTTTTTTTTTTTTTTTTTTTTTTTTTTTTGCTTGCATTACTAAATACTCTGAACGTCTAGAGAATTCCCTTCAGGTTCGGACAGGGGTTTACACGCGATAATCCTGATGTTAACCAGACTCGGTGTACCACTTTATCGGGGCCTTTGGTTTGTGTTACCCCTCTTCATGGGTCTTAACCCCGAGGAACTTCCGGAAGGCGCTCTCGTTTGTGGGTGAAACGCGGCTGTTTGCAAAGTCTCCCCATTAAGATTGTAAATCATGCAAATTTTGCGTTTGTCGGGTGGCTTACGGTTTACAGTAAAATTGCCAATGGTAACTTGATTGGTTGCTCGTAAATGCTCTGCAGATTCAATTTTTTCCCATAGTTCAAATACAGCAGTGATGTCGTCAATATATGAGCTGCGTGTATATCATATGTAAGGTACTAGTGAATAAGTGAAGAATTGTAATTTAAATGCTATTGTAAATAATCCTTTTTTCTCAAATCTTTCGCAAAAATGGAATGCAACCAGATCAACGCTCACATTGACAAATGGATGTATGTATGTCCTTCTTGATGTATTATGTATTATGTTATGTGTATGTCTTAGTATGTGTCATATCTTTTTGAAATAGATAACTATTTAAGAAAATGCTAACTAATGCTAACATTGGTTGCCATTTAAATACAGACGTTGGGAAATAACAATAACAGACATGGGAGAGGAAAAATCAGTTTGCCTTTGGTAATCTGGACATTTGTTGTTTAGAAAGTTCCTCAGTGAACGGGTTATTATATTCACCGCTTGTCAAAGCATTTAAAGCATTAACGGTTCAAATTACTCTTTATTCGGACACCTTGTTTAACTAAAATACATCTGAAGACGACTGACTCTATAACTATGTCAATGCCTGCTGATCGGATATCAATAAGGTAGTCCGTCCTGTGATCTCCTTTCTCCATACAATGTGTGTTCATCATTAAATGAAAGCGCGACCAGGCATTAAATTGTAGAAAGAAGACAATCGAATTGAGTAGAGTCTTTAAGTAAATACCCTTAAGGTATTAAAAGTTTCCACGTCCCTAGCCGATGATGTCACTAAGTGCTTCTACGCCCATCTGCACGGAGGCCTCAGATTTCACATACATTTGCCGTCCAGATGGAATGAGAAAACAGAAACATTTTAATTTTAAACAATTAAACATAATGTTCAACTATCATGTTAGTCGACGTTTCTTGTCAAAGTGTTTGATAATGAAATTTTCCTTTTGTTTCCATCCGTTCTTGTTTTAAACCAAAACCAGATGAAGTCGGTTTCCATCAATGTTCCGTATATATGCTGAGGCTCTGTTTATTCTATGCAGGAATTTATTTTCTAAACTTTGTAAGGATACAAGGTACAATTAAATCACTGGGACATAGATGATACTGAATTAAAATAGTAAACGAAGATGTTACAAATTTGGGTAGAAAGTGAAATAATCTTTATAAATGTTTTACGCCCTAATAATCATTAAGACACTGATATAATCGTATGCTATGCCCTTCGACGCATAACACGTTAAGATAAACATTGACAGCCTCACGACTATATACATAAATAGACCATTGTATAATCAGTCATAAGCTATACACCATTTATATACATCATCTAAAATGATATATATATATATAATATATATATAAAACATTTATAAATATATACAAGTAAGGGTTCAGCTGCAGGAAAAAGACAAAAAAGGTATTCTATGGAGAGATATGTAAATTTTCCTTACTTTGAAGTTGCGGTTCGGGGATACATTATCTGATTTTATAGTTACAAATTGGGATCCAAAGAAAATTTGAAATACGATTGCATCCTGAGATCTGCTGGTATGTATTTTCAAATATTGTGTATTATTTCTTATCAAAGTACAACCTTATTTTTAAACTATATTTTTAATGTTATAAAGTGGGATATCAATATATTGTCTAATATACAAATCTTAAATTACAAATAAAGGCAAAAAGTTGTATTTACACAAAAAAGCTAAAAGATATCAAGGATATTTTGGTCATTTTTCACATAATGCTAACTTTCAAATGTCACGGGTGCAAAAATCTTGGAAAACATATTGTATGGACATTTCTGCCGTCCATACATGGATGAAGACATCGAATGTGATAAATGTGGTTTGGTTTACTTGGTTTACTTGAGTGAACTCTCATGTCCCTGTTTGCTTTCGAGGGAATCCCAGAAACCAGCCCCTAGCACGGCCTGGTGACATTTTAATCAGATTTGGTGTTGTTAATGAGAGATGCGAGGTGTGATTCACAATGACAAATGATGACAGTTAGTACCGTCGGCTGTAACTTTTTTCCTTCCTCACTCCGCCCAGAGCATTCAGCCATAAAGATTAAACCGGCAGGCCCCATATTCTTAGCGGTAACTACAGTTATAGATGTCAACGTATTTGCTTACTTTAATGAATGTTATAAATTTGCCTAACTCCACTGAAACATTGAGAGATATATTCGTTTGTGCACAATTTCTTGTGTAGGCGACCGTGTAGAAATGTAACCTCTATCCCGGTATTATAAGACTTATAAAAAAGGGAGTTAATGATTACTGTTAAACATCGAAATTAAACCGCAAACATCTGACTGAATGTTTGGCAAATGGGTCATTCCCATAGTGTATTGAATACACTTATTACAGGACTCGTTTTGAGTCCGCGTGTTACACCAAGAATTGAAAATACTAGGACCGTTCACCGCCTATAACTTTCGTATTCCAATATATTGCCATATGTGAAGACGTATTGCGATACGTATCGCGTTATTTTTCAGTGTATCAATCAACAGTAAATAAGTTTGCTTTCGGGCATATATGACACGTTGAATATTTTATTATCTTTAAAATGACACAATGAAAGTATATTAAGATCATTTTATCTCATACAGGAAATATTGCATCATTACTGAGTAAAGTATTAATTTGTTGTTTTTTATCCCTTACATGTGTCATTTGCAATTAGATAATTTTGTACTGTTTTATGCATGGATTCGCAACAAATTTAGATGTCTAAAATTGTGACAGAAACCTTATTTTTACTACAACAGATCAGTTTCAGGCACATTTGACCAAATATCGATATATATGAAAACGATATCGCGGTATGCATTATGGGAATCACCGTAGGTTCCGTCTACGCTGTGCAGAAGCTAGTTTTGGTTAAGCCGACTGGCTATAGTAGACGTTAAGGTCAATTTGACCAATCATATAAAGGCGTTTAAACCCGGTGAGTTTCCGGTGCATGTGTTCTTGTTGATAAGGCGTGTGAATAGATATTGATGGCTGTTTGCTGTTCACTACCGTAACAATGAATTTGATTGGCCGATATGATTTCGCGCCTGTCACATGCGCCCATTCAAAATTCATGATACAGCAAGCCAGAAGGGCTGGTGAAGCAAGGTCTTTGCTCATCAGAGAGATACCTGGCTCTTCGGAAGCTGCACGAAGTACTCTGCTGTGTCACAGTCTAATGAATCCTGCATTTTTTTTCAAACATTAGCACTGATATCAAGCTCATTGTTTAAATAAATGAGTTTTGTTTGAGGAAACCGCCTCCATGTTCTTAATGTTAGCTTAATTAAGTATTTCCCTCAGTATATATCCTGGTGTTTACCAGGCCCGGTAACTACCGTCTGTTCCACCTGGGTTCACGTGATTTACAAGTTTTTGTTTTGAATATATAAATCGCTAACATTTGAATATACGTGCATTATTCAAGTAAACAGAAGGACAAATGTGACACTTCCATATGTTGAACATCAGAAAATATAACAATGTTAGGAATACAAGAGGTGTCTCAAAGTAGCGATCATGAATCTGCCCAATATATCAGTGCAATGTCCAGAAACGTGCCAAACACAGGTTATCTTAAATTCTAACAATATAGCAACATAGATAACCCTCTATTTGATCTATAATGAATCCATTAGTTAACTGTACAGTTTAATTGAAAGAAGATCTCCATAAAGTTTTGTAAACCTCTTCCTTTGCATGGTTGATTCATATATCGAATCCTGCAAACAGTATAAATTTACCATTCTATAAAAGAGTTATAAAACAAGCGGATAGTATAAGTGTAATTTAATATCATCCATGAAAAATCAAATGATTCGGAGATCATCAATACGAAAGCCAATGTTCTTAGGTTCCCCTGATTTTATATTTTCGTCTCACGAAAATCATCTAACCATTAATCTTTGCTCAAACATTATCTTCAAATTTCCATATGCCAAAGACTATTTTGATTCTACTGTTCAAGTTTGACTTTTTATGACAGCATCAGTCTCTTTAAATGCAGCTGAAAAGGCTACAACAAAATCTTTACTATACAACTGATATGTTTATATGCAAAATGCTTTAGGTTTATCAATAACCCTAAAAATATATACGTTTGTGGCTAAAAATCATCTCTTCAGCGTTGGTCATTGCATTATACACCCATCACAAATAGGCCCGGTAATGTTATTAGAGATGGGTGAATTCGGATTTACAGTAACTGTAGAATCGTCCCGTCTGTAATTAAAAAAAATGGTAAATTTAAAATAATGGTGAGCTGATCACGTGACAGGATTAGTTTACGCAGTGTTGTGGTTTAAACTTCTGTAAACGCCGCATAAGCACGTACTCACGGCCATGACAACCACGACAGCAATAAGAACCGTTGGTAGCTTGATGCCTGGCAGTCTCGATTCAAGCAACACCTGGAGCACGCTTTTTATGACATTCTCCAATTCAATTCAGCACGCATACGGCAGCTAAAGAAGCGTAGAATAAAAAGTTTTAATCTAATCACAGTCATGTTTATTATACGTTTGACTCGTATCCATAATAGCTGTTCGTAAAACACCTGAGTCAAGAGGCCGCCAGGCATCACGGCTCCGAAGCAAAGAAATGAACTCTTACAAACTGACTGTCATAACGTCAACACACCTTTGCAATTAGCGACGGTAATAAGTTAATCTAACAATTAACACTCTCTTTACAGGCGAATTTCAATCACCAATAAGGCACTGTACACGTAAACCTGACACAAATCGACACAACTATTTCAACATTATAATCAGGAACATCAATTCCTACTTCCTGGCTCAAATGGCAGTGATGTTTTAGCAATTATCTAAGCTACAAAATCTACCTGGGCTTGAATATGAGAAACCCGGGGCGTTGCTTCTTGGTCTACTTTAGTCGACCATATTATCATATAATATTATAGCCTTTGCCTTAAATAAGCGTGTTCACGAGGTGAAGAAGAAAAGAATACTGGGTCCGTTTTATAATTCAAAGAAAAAGACAGAACGGAGCGTATTGAAAAAAAAACTCCATATACGGGGACGCAAAACCTGCACGGAGATAGTTTTTAAAGGTGTTGTCATGGAATGTTAATTAAACCTGCGTTTTCCTGATTTTGTCTTGAAAATATCTTGGGGAAAACATCCCTGTATCATGTAATACTGCTGCCCTTGATTACATACAGTTAAACAAAGTGGAATCCTTATACAGAAAAAGCCAAAACCATGTTTCTTGCCGGACCCATCTGAGTTCGAGGACCACCTTTCTTCTGACAGACAGAGCTTAACTGTGAAGCAACCATATGTCTGGATATATATATTTGGTGTACTTACGTGCTATGCAAAAAAGTTTGATTACGATCCGGATCATATCTCTTCATTGGTTATCCAAATGCTAACGGAGGCATAAATGTGGTCTTTGACTGTTTTTTTTTTTATTTCTTATATTGACTAGCAATAAGCATCAACGATATTTATCACATTTTTTCTCACATTTGGAACAATTTAATAGATCAGGTTAGGTAAAGGAGATTTTATAACGTTATGTATAACACAGAAAGATCTTCGAAGGAAACGTGTGCTTTTGTGTTTTTCGCAAATTACAAAAGAATCAATAATGCGATCCTTGAAAATCATCTTTATTCTAAGAATTACAATTAATAAATGTAACTAGATATATGCATTCTCAGAAATGCAGGCGGACGGTCCTTAATATAAGGTATTCCGCAACCCGGTTTTTTTTCATCCATTTATTGGCTCCATGTTCCCAGGTTCATTGGTGCGTAGGTTCCCAAAACAGTTCTACTTTCACCTATTCGGCCCACATTTCCATGTTCGTTCATGCTTATGCGACTGCACATTTGTGAATGTTCCTGAAAGTCCTTCCTGGATCCGGATCTTGAGCCGGACCCACACCAAAATCTAATCGATTCTTCACTTGCCCATTCCCGAGGTGCTATGAAAGGTTCATGATTATTTGAGTTATGTTGAGAACAAACACACTAACACCCACCCACACGAACGGGAATGAACGCACACCCTCCCAGAGATCCATATTCACAATTGTGGCCGTCATTATTATGAAAGTGTAATTACATAGCACAGTGGGATTAAATATATCGTGTAGAGCCTGTCTTCGTTGTACATGACAGAATGTTGAATGCCCTGAAAACGGATGTTTTCATTAGATGTTCCAAACCTTAGGCGTAAAGTGATTCCAATAATAGCATGTTGTGGCAAAGAACAGAAGTCGTTTACGTGTAAGTATTACGGGTCGCCATTCTTAATTTAACCCCGCAGCCTCCGGTTTTGATGTAAGTGTCAATGGGCTTTCGTTTCGGGAATATTATGGCCTGTTCCCGCGGAATCTTACAACTCTGTGCTAAATACAGATTGGACGACCCTCATTTGTGAGTGAAAAGACTATACGACCAGATAGCAGATTAACTACAGCCTTAATGGTAGCGGCTTGTTTCATTCCAGACTTGTAATCGTAGAACAACACATTTTCTTGAAAGATTACATATTACCCCCAGCTGAGCCTGATAGTACGGGAGAGACGTGATGAGTTGAGGTATGATGAAAGATTAAAGAAAAAAAACAATTAGGCCGCCCATATCATGTGGTAAAACATGACGCAACGCATGTTCTGTTACAGTAATTTCGAGCTTCATTTTACATGTGCTTTCTTTCATCACATATTAGAGTATTATGCTATGTTATTTAAACCTAGGGTCCTTGTAATTAGTCAGAACTTAACGGCACTGTTAGTCACAGACTTGAAAATGTACCGAGATATAAAATTGCTACAACATATCATTACGAACACTGCTCTGAATATCTCGAATAGGAAAGAAATATTTTCGAGATTTTTTCACAATTGTTTTACTGTTTTTATCGTGTTTCATATAAAATTAAGCAGAACTAATAAAATATGTATTTTTGCTTTCTCAATAACGTGCAAAAACATATGCAAGTACGGCTTATATAAATCTCCCGGCTTGTTTGTTGACAATGTACAAGCATGGTTCCCGCTGGTTTGTGGGATCTTCACCAATGCGGTATAGTTGTTTTTGCATGACTTGTGTTACGGCTCGGAGTAGGCCCTATCGGCTGAGTAGTGTTTTCACGGCTAGACAGGACTAGGTTAAATGTTCCTCTTGAAAGATCACATTGAGCGTAGTCTTTCTAAACCTCCTGTTTGGTACAAAAGGGTTTGCTGCTCATCAACAATTCCCAAACCCTGTATCTTATTCCGCGAATGAAGGGCTATTGCCTCCGCCAGGAGGCATGTGTTCATCCCCGTTCGTGTGTGTGTTTGTGCATGTTTGTGTGTTTGTTCACACCATAATTCACGGAATCATAAACGAATCTCATGAATTTTCACGGCATTTCGGGAATGGGCACAGGAAGAATCGTTGAGATTTTGGCCTGGATCCACCTGACGATCCTAGTCCAGGAAGGACTTCCAGGAATGTTCACAAATGTACAGTGAACATTATCCTCGAATGAAACTGGGATTATAGACCGAAGAGGTTAAGGCAAACCCGTTTTGGTGAGCATCCCATATTAAGGACCACCCTCATGGCGGAGGCCTGCATTTCTTTAGAAAGCCTATTTCTACTTTTTTATTTTGTTTAATCATCAACCGTGCTTTGAGGAATCTACTGACCAAAAACCATCACCATCTACAAATTTCGTGATTTTGGTAAATATAATACAAGCCAGCTCGGCTTTTTAAACATGTAATTATAATGGAGGAAAACGGATCGTGTATGATCAAACTGAAAATACTATCACAAGGTCATATAAAGGTCATGCGGGCAGGGATATTGTCATGACATTCCACACGTGTTAAAAAATTGAAAACCAAGATTCGAAAGTGTATACAGATACTGAATTAATACGGAGCATCTCAAAGTTTTTGTATTTACAAAGGTCATATCTTATCAAATATCAAATATCTTGTAATATGTGCATAACAACAGGTAAATATAATTAAAAAAGAACTAAACGAACCAGGAAATCATGCGAAAAGGAAACCAGTCCAGGGAATAGCGAGAAAAGCTGTCTATATATATTCTGTGTATAAACTGGCTGGGCGGTGCGATCTACCCGAAAATATTATAACTGAACCACGTTTTAATTCCTTTTGACATGCAAGAATGTTGCCTACATGTCAATCATGACAGGAAGTTTAGTGAACACTAGCGCCTTCTGTTGCCGATTACAGACACTAACCGTTCGGGTTCGTATATGTATCGGATTATATTTCTGTTGATAAAGGCAAAAAAAGTAATTCCTTAAAAGGTGAGGCAGATGTTTGAATCCCTGGCACCTATTCCTTTCAAAGCGCCCAGAGATAATCAAGACTTTTACTTCCGTGATTAGAATATTTAAAATCCGGTAATCGGGTATATATAAATTCCGAATATCCTAAAATATTTAAGAGTTTGAATTTTGTAAAGTTCCGATTCATCGAATGTTGGGTTTATGTTTGATGGAATTGCAAAGATCAGGAGAGAATTGTGGTTTGATTTAGGAATTTCGACCAAAGCATTAAAATTCATTATTGCTTATCGTAATTATTCAATATTTTTAACTTGAAGACCAGTTATGTTTCCTTCCAGATACGACACTGATGACTGGCTAAACTATTCTAAAACCAATTCAGAGTAACAGACTTCTTCATGCCTTGATACACATTTATACTTCGATAAATAATTTGATATATCTCTGGACTTAATGAGAATTAAGTAAATTGACCCCCCTTAGGACACACTTCATTCCCCATTGTTCAAAACGTGCATATCTGAGGCCTGACTACTGAGGAGTTCCATGCTAAAATCCCAATGCGACAATCATCAATTATGCATTACTGCACGGATGCGAACCGGATAGCGTTGATTGTTGACCTGAGATTTCATCGTGTTTCTATTTATTCGGTTTCCTCTGGGCCACTAGTGTGGTCGGCCATCTTTCAGATCTATCTGTTTGTCTGACCAACAGGACCAGTAGGACGCAGACTTAAATTCATGGCAGTACGTTATTGTACGTGTGTCCTCGTGTTTGTTCAATAAATAAACCAATGTTATCATAAGATGTACTGTACCGTGAGGCCATACCAAAATGAATTGTTCTACGTTATATGGGACCAAAAAAAGTTAGTGAACAGAACATGTGGGTATATGCCAATTTTCACTAAGAATTAAAAATTGTAGTTTATTTATTAAATTGCTACATTTGAATTGAACAACACAATATATATTATATGTTTCATGAAACCTTTGTGAATACTTCGAGGTCTTCATGACAAAAGCACATATATCATGTGCATATGTTTTTAATATCATAGTCTATTGTATAACTAGCGCAGTAGAGACCTTTTTATGATGATTAGCGCTATATAAAAAATAAACTATCTATCTATCTAGCACTAATTAGGAACATTATCGAAGACCTGGTGCCAAAAATATGTAGGATCGGCTATTCCCTAGAATCCTAGAACAGATAATACTTTTGTGCTGCCTTAATACTTTTTTTAGTACGTCTGTGAGATATATATATTAATATATATATATATGCACAATTGTTCCATCGGTATAGGCTGTATGTTGATTGGATTGGTAGGTACAGCTGCAGGCCGTGTTATACATATTTAATGATTTCTCGTCGTTATTAGCTCAGACAATGTAGCGAGGACGACGAAATCTCAAGTTGTGAAAATCAATAGTGGATGAAGTAAGATCAAACTAGAGAAAAGAAAAGTAATTTAAAATGCAGCATACAAGTGTTCATAAATTCAAATGTGTAACAATAGAATGTCGTAAAATAACTCGTAAAAATGCGTGTATAATTAACTGGTTGTAAAGATGAACCATACGATAATTGAAGCATGAATGGTTGCTACAGTAAAAAGAAGTATAATATGGCGGATACAGGACTTTACAAAGGAGGGGGGGGGGGTGCCCCCCCCCCTAACCTAGTGAATAGTGTGTCCAGGAATGCAAAAAGACTGCAGAAGCGTAAACATCCAGATAACATTTTGAAACAGACGACATTTTTGTAAACATATATTTAAGGTTGAAGTATTAAAGCCAGCTATACGCCTACCTTTCTTGTGGAATTGTTGTGATTTCTAGCTAACTCTGAGTACATACTAATAAAGTGTAGGTAATTCCTGTTCAGAATTTTTTATAACGCTTCTGTGAAGGAAGTGTGAGCTTGTTATGTACATCCTGTCAGTAAACAGGGGACATGCGCCAATGTTGACAAACAGAAAGACAAAACAGAAAGACAACATTACCTAAGATGATTGGTTGCATATGTGCAGATGTTGAAAAGTCATTTGTTAAAAAAACGCCCTTTGCTAAACTCTTGTTCATCTGACGTGCCACAAGAAACTCCTGTTGAATCTGTTTTCTTTTTTTTAACGGGCCAATCAAATGCTATAAACATATGGATATAAACAAAACGAACAGGCTGTGGGCGATGGGAACGGCGTTTTCTGGCTTATTCTTAAAAAGCTACAAGGGGTTATCTTTAGTTAACAGACGTCATGTATCATAACATTCCCCTTTATATTTTGCTTATTAGAAAGCTACTTTGGTAACAAGATGGAGCCTGTACAACTCCGGCTGGGTCACCTGGTAAGGATGTATGACGTTGAAAGACCCGACAACTACAACTAGTTGAAAATTCCATCTTCCCGGATCAGAAGAAAAAGTTAATTTTGCAGGGTATGAAAACTGAAGATATAGGCTAATGAAGTCTCTCGCCTTTTTGGGGGGGGGGGGCTACAGGGGTTAATGTGTTTATTCATATATCGATACTTATGTCCATTTTTGGGGGTAGGGAAGGGGCGGGCATTCTTAACTTAAATAGTGAAAAACCAATTGACAAAAAAATTGTTAATTTTTCCCTGTCTTTTTTTTGCCTGTGTTTGCGTTAGATCTGCAATACGGCTGATTTTAAATCCACAGGTTACAGATTTGTACCTGATATTTATTTTATACTATCACCTAATTCTAAAATTAGGCGACCGCTCGTCGAATGCAGACTAATTGTTGAAATATGATACTGAAACCAAAGTCTATGAAGCTTGTTTCGTGTAAACAGCTCAAATGTCGTGGCGTTACTTTTGGCTGCTGTGAAAACCATTGCATAATTTCATTGTTTTTGATTGAATCTTCTGGCTCTTGTCATCGCATTTTATCTTATCGAAACCCTGGATAATCTTGCTGTTCTTGTCAGAGCCATCGATGATCATTTTAGTCCTCTTGGAGCAGTCGTAACAATTTACGAATGACCGCGCCGGCCCTGCGGGTGTTAATATTGGCTGTACTTGTGGTCAGGTCTCTAGAAGGAATTAATCTGATACGGTAAGGGATTAGAACCACGCCTCACGTGACTGCTTCAGACTGCTTCCTTCCCCGCCATCAGACAGGGATGCTTTGAATTGGGAATGTTATGAAGCTGATTTCTTTCATGTAACCCTGCAGGTCAGGAGAACCGGAGCGCCCCGCGACTGTCTGCTCTGCGGGAGAGCTCAGGCGCACGTAATGCGAGCCGTGAAGCGCGCATTACGGTGATTCAATATGATTACTAAATTACAGAAGTCAGCCTTACTGCGCATCAACACCCCTGTCTGACCACGCCCTCAGAAGTATCATTAGACAGTTAATGTCAGGTTGACTTGCGGTGCTAATGGGCTTGCCAGGTGCTTGCTGAGAAATAAATTGCTTCACGGGCTGAGCCGGCAGGTTTAATGCTTATTTCTAAAGCAAAGGTTCCCACACATTAAAAACTCACTTAACCTCTTAGTTGATTTTTTTTAACGAGGCAATCAAGGGTATTTTAATTTAATTGATCTCTAGTGTTGTCAGTCCGGATACAGTAATATTAGGTTAGAAAAAAATAACGAGACATGTGACAACGGTGATAATTCGTTTATTGAAATTAAATCAATATCTTTGGTTTACCATGCTTGTTTGGTCCCAGAAAGATGTTTGCATTCACTTATTCCCAGGTTAACTCGTGCATAAAAGACCACATCTGTTGCTATTTCTGGATGATGTCCCTGAAGCCGGATCATGTGCCGGATACACACCAAAGTATAAGCGATTCTTCATTTATCTTATTCCCTAATTTCCTGAAAATATCATGAGATTCCGTTGATGGTTGTGTTGAGTTATGTTGTGAACGACACACACACATACACACACGAACGGGGATGAACGCATGCCCTCCTGGCGGATACAACAGACAGGCCGTCAGAATTAAAGCTTATCCTAAATGGACATACATGCGTATGTGCGTATATGCGTTGTCACTTAAACTGACAGATAGTTGCAAATTGGACCTAATGGGCCTTCCCCAAGAAAAAACAGAAAGACGCTCGACGGACACAGCTTTTCCTTATAATACCCGGTGCGTGGAAACTGCTCTTGCGATTTTCTTGCCCGCTGTTGGATGCATGGGTTGGAAGCATAGACAGAAACTCATGTATTCGAATTATCAGGCATATATGAGGAACTACATGGGTTCCAAACTTTACAATATCATGTTACTACGAGCGATCTAATAAACCCTTCCCTTAGAGATAGGGTTGCTGGGCTCCACTCCAACCTCCGTAATAGATCGATATATATTGTTATTGGAATATCATATTGGAATATCACATGTTTTCCATGTGTACAGTACACACACAAAAAAAAAAGAAAAATCAAACCTAAATCGATAATTATAACTAGTAATATCAATAAATATTAATTACGTTTATCATTCCCTGTTGCTAAAAAGTGTTGGGGGAGGGGAGGGAGTATAGATCTTCTCCAACCCCAACTCCCCACTCCTGTATTGACGCCGCGGATTCTGGATGTGTCCCTGCGGATTCTGGATGTGTCCCTGTGTCTCCTGTGACACCCTCATCTGTGACGCTCTATCACTGTCGTCAAAATTAGACCAGCGTCCTTTTTGACTGTCATCTAAACGTTATGAACAGTTAAGTAACCGTTTCATTATTCTGTCAATAAAATTACAAAGGGAATTAGTCTTCGGCGTTATCATCCCTCAAACTGGAGGCTCCTAATTATCAACATTCCATAAAACTGCATCGAAAAATGTTCCACACTGGCCTAAACCTTGATTGGTACATCGGAAATACTGCTGTCTGCCAAGTCCAACATTCATTGCCACCAGGCTTTAAAATTGAAGAATTTCTGGGAATTTTTCGTTTCTTTTCATGGCATGCACTACGTTTAAAATCGAAAGTCCATGATACACGACCCATCCACTCAGTCAGAGGATTTTATCGTTAAAATCTAACATTTTTCGTGATATAATATAGGCAAAATTGGTACTTTGTTGACAAAAGGAAATATTTAAAACCAAAAAGATGCTGATCTATATTTTAATCGGGAAAGAATAATTTCTACCAAGAAACAACTACCTGGAAAAAAGTATAAAAAAATATTTATATCAGTGGCATATTGACTTGTGTAACTTTATTAAAGTTTACTGTATATAAATATATTCGTCTAATTTCTGGTTTCACTCACCATGCAGCTTTCGCATTCCATTCCTGTAATCAATTTCATGTCGAATGAAATGTATTACAGGAATGGAATGCGACCGCTGTGTCAGGATTGCAGCTCCAGGTTTAACGTTAGCAATTATAACACACGAATCTTCGGTATTTTATATTTTCAATCTGACTAAATCGCAGAAAATGGTTGCTCTATAAAATACCATTATCATTAAACATTGTCCCAGCTTGTCCATCACTCTGACTGAGCTCTGAAAAACAAGTGTAAACCGGCAGAAATCATGACCTTGAAAATGAAGATTTAGGCAAGAAAACAGGTACATGTATAGAAAAACAAGAAACAAGATACCTGTATACAAATGTATACCTGGCTGTTGTACGGGTTTAATTCTCCAGGTACTGTCCTTAATAGGGTTCTACAATTTAGCGGACCGTAAAAGTATATTTACTAATGATGGTAAACTATGAAAAAAAATGGGAAACGTTACCTTTAATCAAATGGATATTATCCATTTGATGTGGAAGGAACCCTGTTTCCATTTGAAAATAACCAGAGTGTGTTTTACAGGGCAGAACACTGATCTATATCCCGTGATAGATCAATCACAATCAAACATCAAATAAAGTACCCAAGTTCTCTGAATGTTTCTGTTTGATAGTTCTTCTTTTAGACCTATTCTGTTTTCATTAACTATTGACTATATCTTCACATTTTTGTTCTCATTGTTAGACAGATTGTAACATTTGCTCTATCAAACCTTGCCGTGAGTTTTTTATAAAAGAAAATTGCTAGACTGACTATATCATACTATAATACATAAACTCTTGCCGTCTGTTTGTTATAAACGTTAACTAAAAGATAGCTCAAGACAATTCGAAAAATAAACAGATCCGGTTTTTTTTTTGTCGCAAATATTGTGGTTTCCTCGAAATTGCTTTTCCAAACATATGAACATGAACTATTATGAGTCTGGCTCCTGGTCATTCGACCGAATTTTTATTGCTTGTAATCAAATTCATAAGTTTCTATGTCGGCCATGTCAGATCTTTTTTCAGTCCCACTGCATTAAGCTCAAATTCTTTATGTCTTCTGTTACAGGTATCTGTTTTATTGTGTGCAGGAGTGTTACATATGCCTGTTAGGCCGGCATAGTTCCTTGCCATTGGAGACGTGCGAGTTGGTCTGGCACGCATGTGGGGTCTGAAGTGTAGAAACACAGCGTTCTTTGTTCTAGATCTTTCAAATCTGTTCCAGTAACATGTGTATTGTTCTTTGGGATTTTCCATTTTCTAATATTTTCAGATGAAAAAGCTATAAATTAGAGTCTGTGTTTAGAGCCGAAAAAAAGAGAGAGAAACAAAAAATTTCCATCGAACACGGAAGAGTGTGAGTCAGTTTTGGGACCTTTCCAATAATTGCAGAACTTATAGATATTCTCAGTTTGCCTTTGGGATTATGACCAGAACTTCACTTTTGAGTTAAAACAGATTGATTCCGGGATTGAATTGGACTTTTATCGAGAAGATTTGCATGAACTGTTCATCTAGAATATTTATGTTAAAAGACAGATGTTAAAGCCTAGGACCCGGGCACTCTTGTACTGTACATTTTTATTGTTTTACTGTGTTATTGTATTGATTTAGTGTATTGTAATGTTAGGATTATATTAAGAATAAATTATAATTTTTCTTGACAAAAAAAACCCACTGACTTCTTTGTTCTTTTCCCTAGACATTTCACGCTGCCTGGTGTTACAAAATCTTATTTTTATTTATCTCCGTACAAAAATTTATGCTCGTCACGACTACGTGATCGGTTGTATTTAGGTTCCGTAACACTTCATAACGCTATATAGTTGCTTTCGAACCAAACTTTACAACATCACTACATATAAAGTACATGCTTACATAAGCCTTACAGAACACAACCTTAACCGGCATCAACAATACACGGCTTTTCTTCGGAGAGAGTGAAGGTGATTCGATCTGTAACATTACGGCAGAATCATGATTCTCCTTGTAATAATTTCGCATTAATCCTCAGATATAAGGATTTATTTGATTCATTTTACAGTGACAATATTACGTGCGACTCTCTTATTCCTCTCATCAGTTTATTCTCAATATATCTTACAAATTGAGTTTGTTCTTGCTCTTGTTGTTCTAACTGGCATATTATTTTCGCCTGGACCCTTTTGCTATTGAAAATATATAATTTTCTCTTCACTTACCTATGTTCTTTAGTACTCCTTTATCGTACCTTACATGTTTGTTTTGTCCGAGTCCTTTTGTTCTACCTTACATATTGTATTATCTCACACCTATTTCCATAACGTACAAAGTGCCTCATTTTTTTGTCATACCTTACATATTTGTTTTGCGTGGTTCATTTTGTCAAAACTTGCATATTGACTTTTTTCCCAACTTTCTATGTTCAAACTTCACATATTCGTTTTGTCCCAGCCCTTTTATCACACCTTTAATATTTTTGCTGCTGGTCGAACACATTCAATATGATTCTTCAAGCGGGTATAATGCCTGTGTGACCTGAACGAACTTGTATTTCTATAATGACCCTCTTACGTTATGAGTAGCTCGGAAATCAATGGCCTGTTCTCCAGATCAATCCTTCACAGAGCTGCCAAGTTTCTGATAGCTACTTGTATCTTGTCGTGGCGGGGTGGCGGGATACACGTAGGAAACAGCGATAATCGACCAGATATATTTTCACAGGTCTGATGGGTTACTTCCATTTACTGGGAAAATATTTTTTTTTTATTTTGTCATTTCATTAAAATTCATTAAATTGTCGTTCTTTGTCCAAATAGCATTATAACTGTTTACCATAGCTTTAATCTTACATTCTCGATCTCTCTCAGAACCTGATTGTACACACATTTAATCATAACACATGTAAAATATAAACACATACATACACATATAATATATATTATAATACAAACATGTGTAGACAAAAACATTAATGATTAAATATAAACGATTTATACAAACATACCTGCATAGTCAATACATTGAGTAGATACACCCAAGCATATAGACACACGCTTATAGAAACAAACACGTAAAATACAGATTAAAGACATGAAAGTACACACACATATATAAAAAATAAATCATAAAACTTTGCTAACAAATCATTGAAAAATTATTTAAAAGTCAGTTTATTTTATCTAATAAATATTCTGAAATATTACTTTACATAAAAAATCTAATAAATATAATTTCAAGAACCTCCCCCCCCCCCCCCCCCCCCCACCTTCCGCGAACCTTTCTTTATTAATCGGGAGATGACACCCGCCTTAACGTGCTACTAAGGATTAAACAGCGACACTCGCAGCACTAATCACATAAACACGATGCGACTGTCATATGATCTGACTACTGGTGGATTAAGTGTCACGTGCCCTTGTGAGCGTATGTAAATGTATCATGCCTGCGTAAAATCCAGATCGAAATCAAATATTATATTCCTTCTATATTTCATTCACATTACCAGAAAAGGAGAAATGGAGATTACATTGTTTTCCTTTTACATCATATTTCATTGATTTGCCCCGTTCGATACAACAAACTACCATTTTCTTATTAAGATTTCACTCAAACGGAAGCCCGAACTTCTCATATTTAACGTGTTAATTTAAGTGCGTTCGACCGCGCATCAATGCAAGACAAGGACTTAACGTTTTTCTTGTGTCAAACTATCAGGCTCAGACGACGGTTGGGCCAGCCCGCGTCAAAGCCTGATAAGCTAGTAACAATGTTGACACAGACAGACAGATAGCAGCCCCGAGTACCTGCTAATACCCATTGGTGTATCGTTTTGCCCCATCACAGACCACATGACGTCAGATGAAGCATTGTTTTGGAGCTATTGGCGGGTCGTTTGTGGGTCGTTTATCCTGACATATACGACAAGTCTATTCCGTGTCCACTGATAGGAAATAGATTTTGCTTGCCCGGGCTAATTTACGGATCATGCGTTTTTCATCACGCTTGAGGGTACAGGGTAGGACCGATTGTTTAACGCTGACTGATTCTCCCGATCCTCAAAGACACCTGAGGAACCGGTCGATGGGGCCGGAAGACCGGCAAGGGGAGCTGCACGCCCTAGCATGGCGTGTATCTTTTGGCCTAGAGGAACAAGAAACAAAAGCGGATCAATTTGGGTTGAGCCATGGGCGTCCCCACTTGATCAGTGGAACGCGAGACTTGTTCTGCTACTTTGGTGAGCCCGGTGGAACGTGTTTGCCGAGTGGAGATTCCCCAACGGGCTTGTTATATCAAGTGTTACGCTCGCAGCTTTCCGCTTGGGACAAAAACCATCCGAGCGATCTAGGCGTGAAGACATCTCACAGATGAGACGGAGTCGTCACGGCCCACGAGCTCTCACAAGGGAGTCTATTAAATGCGAATCATTAAAGAGCGCGGTGATAGAACTTGCGGACTCCTCTCCAGCGACTGATTATGGCAATTTGCCTCAGCCGTGTGAGAGATCGATTCACGCTGTCAGCCCGCGACTTGCTTCATACATACTAAGGTTAGCCCGACAGACAGGCCCACATAGTCCGTCAGGATCAGAAGTGGTTAACTAACGTTCCGAACCGCAGCGGTACTATACAGCGCTACAGCCCGGTAAATAAGCCACGTATTCAAGTCTATCAGAAAATTCATGTTGACTGCAAGTCTGATACTGGCACAGCATGTTGACTGTGCTGTTGCTGAACTTACAAGCTGCCAGAACTGCTCCGTGGCATTAAAACACAAGCGGTGGCACAAGTTACAGGACATGAACGAGAAATTTCCCTGCGGGACCCGATTTGTGGCTTTCTCTCTTGCCGGCCGATTTTATATGCTGAGATTTAACCAGTGATCTGAAGAAACAAAAACAATTATGATAGATTGGTATCGACCGCCATCACTAGTAACGTGCTGAGAGAAACTTAGCCGTTTACTATTCACGCGCGCGGGTAGCCCGGTCTTTCCGGACTGCTCACGACATGATGAACTACTGTGCCGGTAACGTTCATGATATTACTATGAAATATCTCTTACAGCAACAGACGAAGCGCTGAATTCACACGACCCCTACTGCTCTCGGGGTAATGACTTAAACAACAACACTAACTTCGCTTTTTTTCAGAGGAGCGCCCCAACTGGATACCCAATGTTCTGACTTGCGCTGTCAGTGTGTGCTCGATGCATTACAACTCACTTGCATCTAACAGCCATTAATACAGATGGCTTAAACAGCTTTCAGGGGAGAGTCGGCGGAAACTGAATGTTTGCCTTATATTTTTTGGATTGTTGTAACACGTGCTGTGCTGAACGTCGCTCCGTCTTGATTCATTTGCCAATTTCGTTCATGCAGTTGCCAAGCAAGGCTCAATATTTCAACAGTGGGTATGTATAAAAACTTACAATGCAAGAATATATATTTAATATTAGATATAAAACCATTATTGTATGACGGAAAAGTCCGATTCTGCATGGCAGAGCGCTGATATATGCGCTTTATTAATTATGAAAAATATCTAACGGGGATGTGTCTGTTGGAAAAATCTACACGAAAATAATGGAAAAAGTACGTCGCCTGATATTGGCAGAGTTCAGAATGGTGTACTCGTGGATGTTGGTGGGTGTTGCGATCTATCTGCTTATTTCACCAGTGACTTGTAAAGTATTAAAGTATAGAATTCGAGAGGAAATGCCGGCGGGAACTCTTGTTTCTAATGTACCAGCGGACGCGCAGTTAGCTGCCCACCTTGAAGCAAACGTCTTGCAGGAAGTACGTTACGCATTTCTGCGGGATGACGCAGACGGATATCAGAAACTGTTCGCTATTGGTGAAGACAACGGTCACCTGACTACTCGAATGAAGATCGACAGGGACGCTCTCTGTCCAGGAAAAGTTGATTGTGTGATTAAGCTTGACATAGTGACCAAGCCTAATAAACACTTCCACATGATTAAAGTTGAAGTGACGATTCTGGATATCAATGATAATTCTCCGTATTTTCCTGATCGTATCGTAAATCACACACTAGTTGAATCCGCTCCGAAAGACACAAAGATCGCTTTGCCATCAGCTATTGACATCGACAGTCCAGAAAATGGAATAAAAGAATACAGACTTGTAAATCATCGCGATGTATTTGAGTTACTAGACCACGAGCATATGGCTGCATCGGCCGCACTAAACCTTAGATTAAAAGGCGTGTTAGATCGGGAAAAATGTGATCACTATTTGTTGAATGTTCAAGTGTTCGATGCCGAACAGATAAAAAAAAACGGGGAGCTCCTTGTTAATCTAACTATAGAAGATGTGAATGATAACAATCCCGTATTTGAGGACACAACTTATGAACATTACATATTCGAAAACGCACCGATAAACTCAACAGTACTCACAGTGAGAGCAACGGATGTAGATGCGGGGCTGAACGGAGTCGTAGTGTATGAACTGGCAAACTCTGCCAAACCCGGTTACGGTGCTTTATTTGGCGTCAAGGAAACAACTGGCGAAATTTACTTAAAAGGAAACCTGGACTTTGAAGAAGGATCGGATTATCATCTTGTGGTGCTTGCTAAAGACTTGGGCCAAGGGTCAATCCCAGCTCAAGTTCTCGTCAACATCCACGTGTTAGACGAGAACGATAACAGGCCCGAGATAACCGTAAGTACTTTATACAAAGAATCTGAAGTAGCGAGAATATCCGAGTCCTCGATCCGAGGTACGTTTGTCGCCCATATTTCAGTGGCAGATAAAGATAGCAGGCAGGGCGGACAGTTTACTTGTAGTTTAGGCAACACTCTGGGCAAATTTAGACTCAAGCATTTATCCATGACCGAATTTCAGATTGAAACATACAGTGTTATAGATCGTGAGATTTATTCCAGATTTACACTAGAGTTTCAATGTGAAGATAAGGGCACTCCATCCCTACGATCAACTGTGACAATACCAGTCATCGTGGCCGACGAAAACGACTTTGCTCCGCTGTTCAGTGCCAACCCTCTGATCATTAACTTTAAAGAGAACAACAACATCGGAGACGTGATAGCCCAGGTAAACGCAACGGATAATGATGAAGGAAAAAACGGCGAAGTGCTGTATTACGCTAACGACTCAACGGTGACTGTGAACCAGCGAACTGGTATTATCACAGCGGCGGTAGTGTTTGATAGGGAAGTCACACAGAGAAGCCAGTTCGTTATTCTAGCCTCAGATCAAGGGACCCCGCCAAAGTCAAACAGCGTTACTGTGGTTATTAACATCGAAGACGTTAACGATGTAACTCCAACCTTTGAGTGGCCGAGCTATCGGTTCGACATAGCAGAAAACGACCCCATAGGCTCCGTGGTCGGAGAAGTGTCAGCCACGGACAACGACGAGGAACCTAACGATAAATTATATTACAGTTTAGGAAACTCCAAAGAGGATAAAGACGCCTTTATGATTGACGCAGAGACCGGTCAAATTAAAACTAAACGAATCCTTGATCGAGAGAAGGATCCGTTCCATCACCTGGTTGTCATTGTGACCAACACGGAACTTCCTCACCCAAGCAGCTCAGCTAGTGTTACTGTGTATGTTGCCGATAAAAACGATAATGCACCTACTATCGAATTCCCTAAAGCTCCCAATAATACCCTGGTAGTCTCCAGTTATACACCCAAGGGTTTTTCCTTTAATAAACTTGTTGCGCACGATCTGGACGGAGGTTTAAACGGCCGGCTTAAATATGAAATAAAAGAAGGGAATGACGAAAATCTCTTTGAGCTACACGAAACAAGTGGAAACATAGCGTTTAAGGTAGATCCCTCCCCTATGGTGGGGAGAGTGTTCAATTTACACATAGAAGTATCTGACCACGGTACTCCTCCAAATAAAACACCAACTAAGTTGATTATAATCGTGAATGATTCGGTACCTTTTGAACATCCGGCAAACACCACCCCTCTTCTCTCAGACACAAACCTTCTAATTGTGGTTTGTGTGACGGGGGTTGCCGGGTTTATTATTTTATCATTATCGTTAGCCATGGTGGTTATTTGCTGCAAGGAAAGGCAGAGGGACCGATACAGGTATCACTATGGCGCTGAGGTTCTTCAAAAGATGATACAGCAGATTGATGATACGGATAAGGGGCTGCCAGAAAGAATGCCACCCTGCCGTATCATTACACATTCTGGGCCGCTCCCAGAAAACTGGACACTGGGCTCGGAGTACCCGTCCACGGGCCTGGAGTGGATGAATGGAGACACGACATATGTAAGTAAACAATAATACTTACCCAAACAGTTGACCTAAAATCAATTAATATTAAGTTCATAAAGTATTTCTTTGCAGAATACAATTGGAATAAGTACTTTCAACCCTGTGATTTTTTTGTAAATTTAGCTTTATCTTGGCTATTACACGTATCTGTGTCCTGTGATATTCATATAATTACACCGTAGTACATGTGTCTAATATTCTGGTTGATAGTGATGTTTATTTTATTTTTTTTATAAATATCAATTTATTCTTACAACAGATCATTTTTGTAATCATAAAAGGAAAAACTGTCTACGTTTCAGACAGTCTGATACAGTTTTATTGACGCCGTTTGGCCAAAATAGAATGCAGCCTTACAAATGGAAAGAACTTTCGTTTTAAATTTTGCAACATTTATTATTTCAATGAATGAAAGCAATGAATTATTCTGCAAATTGCTTTGAAGAAAGTCGTATTTAAAATAAGAAACAATGTGTTTTACCTTATTAATGAAACAGAATAAATCAAGAAACTTAAGAAAACAAGTCATGACAAATTTTTGCCAAAAAAATCAGGATATAACGGCAACTGGATTTACAGTATGTTTTCACTTCGTTTAATGCCTGTGACATGTAAAGAACTGTACTCAAATGATCCTGGCAAGTTACTAGTCTTTATGATCTCGTACATACACGGCTCGGGTGTCCAGGGAAGCAACGGGATAACAGGTGTTCATTAGAAAATGCTGCCTTTCAAATTATATTGGGTGGAGTCTTACTAGTCTCATCCACCTGGCCCACAAAAATATTATACAGGCTGTGGGACACAAATAAGGGGCGTGTCTGCCAATTATTTACTTCTACCTTTTTTTAATTACTTGTCCAGGTATGATACCTGATTTTTGCGAAAGTACAGGAAGGAAGCAACCTACTTTAAATTTGAAATTTCTGTTTTCTGTTGACCCTCGGGGACTGGGTCAAACTGGCCACTTAGCAGAGGTGTCCAATAAATGGAGGTAGCTCCTGCAACATAAATAATAAGGATAACAATTCACTGTCAAACACTGCTATAATATAAAGATGTCCACTTTATGAAGGTGCTCACAAGGAGAGGTTTCACTGCATTGCATTATTTCTGCACGTCATGATTTCATTCAAGGAATTGAGTGGAAAACAATTAGCAACAGTTTTATATTTATACGTTTCACTTGCGATGTATGCAGTATTAGCCTGTATAGTACGACCACTCTATTCTTTTTACTATCATAAACGAACATTCTATGGAGGTATAACTTTATGTAGACATAGATGAGAACATACGAGAACATTTATATGTATAAAGTACATGTATATAACCAAATGAAAATCCTGTTTGAAAGTTAAAAATTTCTGGTGTTTTTACGGTAATTAATTATATATACAGCATCTTGAGAACATCATGCTAGAGAGGTATACTTCTGTAGCATGTGCATTTTTTCAAAACACATATACACACACACACATATATATATATATATATATATATATATATATATATATATATACTAATATAATGATGGAAATACATGGGGTCTATAACGGTAGTGTCTGCTGTTTGCTGCCGTAGTTACACACCCCCACATACACACATGTAATTGTAAGAGTAAGAGAGACTACTAAAAGATAGTGATTACCCATCTACTAGCGACCTTAAGTGCCGGAAGTCCCCTGCGCAAGGCAGAAGAAGTTTCTAATCAGTAACCCAGTCAATCGGAAAATACTTAATATCCGGTTCTATTATAAAGCCTGCACCATTATCTTCATAGGCCCCATTTGCTTGCAGCTTAATTGCAGGAGAAGATCAGAAATGATTAGAAATGAGACCCTATTGTCCACGAGTCCTCGGCCATCCTCACGAGGCTTGTCTAAAAGCTTTGTAGAGCCGTAGACATGTCGCTGGATTACCCAATATCGATTCTTAGGATCTGTCAAAAGACGCGAGTTCATCGATCATGAATTTTACAGGCCAGATATGTCAGTCTCTAGACGGTACACGGTTTTCTGTTATTGCAAACCAGGGGTTGATTTAGAACGTCCTTTTTTCACCACAGAATAGAAAAGTACCGTGGGTTTCTATGCACTGAGTTCGTGCTTCATTTCCTTTTAACACAAATATTTATCTACCTTACAGTGAAAAAGGATACATAATAAAAGCTATTCTCTGTCATTATTATAAAATTAATGTATGTTTATGTGAAAAGATACACGACTCACAGTTGCTCTTAAAACAGCACATAATACACAGGTTTAAATAGAAAACACATTTATATTAATGGAACCGTGGTCATACCAAATGGTTGGTAATAAGTGACACACAGCTCGAGTGAAGTAGCTTTTGCCGTTCACGGATCGTCTTATCTGTCTTTATTCCCATCCACACAATGGGTCCTCCATTGTATGATTGCAACAGGCTCTGTAGAAAGTGAAAAACAGAAGCAAATAAAGTAGATATACATAGTGACAGAGAGGACCAGTATATAAAGCAAGATCCATGAGAACAATGAAACCAATATCGTTCCGGGCGGCCTCTGGAATGGCGTTTTGGTCTGTGTTAGAACGGTTTAACTTGTAACAAATGTGTTTATATGAGACTTGTTTGGAAAAGCCGGGAGTTTCTGACACTATTTTAGTGTCAGCTACAATAATGGTCCATTCAGCAGGCATCTTACAGTCGCGCTAGTCAGGAGTTATTTCCTCTTACGCCCCACTTTGTCAAATATCCAAAAACGAAAAAGCACAATGAAGGAACCGAGTGGCCAGGAAGTGGCCCAATGAATAAAGGCATTTTATATGGTTCAACACGTAGAGACTATGGTTGAAGTTTTTTTTTCGTTTACTGCATGTTGCCGTCAATGTTTTATCAGATTAAGATTAAAAGTTCAACTGATGAATGGACAAGATGAATAAAAAATGAGAAATATTTAAACGTCGTCAAATGTGCTAAAATAATAAAAAAAGAATTTATCTGGATACTTAAACTGAGTCTGTAGTTAGGAAAAAGGGCAGGGACCACATTGGAGAAAACAAGTATAAAATACGTATAATATAGAAATTAGTGATCAGATTTGTTAATAAATAATATTTCTTATTACTGGAAGATATATATTAGACCAGGTAAGAATCGAAAATGGCTTATGATATATTAACATACTTGTTTTTTGTATATTGCACATCACGTCGTCACTATTACTATAGCTTTTGTTCATAATGTTGACATTTGAGAAATGAAATAGAATTTCGAATGGTAGCCAATATTTAGCTGAATACGATGGGGGGCGTGAAGGAAATAAACTTTCAGTTATTCTCTTTTGTTCCTTGATATAACTGTTTTGACTCCTGAAGAGTACACGTTGTCAAGTCAAGAGAGCTTTAAGCCGTGCATATATTAGGCCGATTTTCACGTGCGACGTTTATCACCGATGGGACATAGGGCAAATTGTTCCGTTTGTAATTATTTTCAGACGACGACCGTCGGACCTAGCGGAACTGTTATGCTCGATATCAGCTGGTTTGCGGGATCTTATGACCGATAAGGCGATAGCAAGAAAATGATATAACCGACACAAATCTTTATAGTATTCATGCTATGACGACACCGGTTATGTCGTGCGATATTTTTTGGAAATTTGTTGATATGTCAAAGATTTGCCCGACGCTGATAGCAGTGTAAAAATCGTGTCGGAAACTCATATCAGCACGAAAAAACACGGACTTCAAAAGTCCTCACCAGCCCTACATAATTAGATATATCAATAGAAATTCAAAGATTCATAGAAGTCCTAACAAGTCCAGAAATAAAAAAAAGCAGAAAATATCAAAAGTTCATATCAGTGATTACATTTCCAGAAGCAGAGAAGGCACAAATGCCCTAAGTTCATGTATCAGGTTCTTATAAACCCGTTAAAGCCGAAGCAAAAAATTCCAAGTTCTGAGCAGGTCTTTGGTGATCAGAAACTGAACACGACAGATGTTCACGCGCAAAGACACGTATTTTTGGAATTTTAATCACTTAAACCTTTCTACTGCTGCTATTGATTTTTTCAGCTGATGGATTGTCTAAGCGTTTATAATAATTCAGAGACAAATATATGAAGGTTGTGTTAAAAAAGGGGACATTGCTCCTGGCGATTAGCTGTTCTCAAGAAAAGAGTTGGAAATTGTAAAAATTAAGAAACTATAGATGCACATTGTACAACAATGATGCCTCTTATGTACGTTATAGTTTACATTTTACGGCTGAATGAAGCACAACAATGTGCGGCATACGAGAACCTGATTTCTCAGGATCTCAGATATTAACGCGGCTCAACACCCGTGAGCAAGTTATCAAGTGTACGGAGAGGGTTGGTAGACCTAACACATTATTCTCGCATGCAGAGGAAAACGGTTCGAAACGCAAAATTCGTCGCTGATTTTAGGTATTTAGCATATATTTTTGCACTTCCCATTTTTTTTTTTTTTTTGGTTGAAATAAGAGGGGGCCCTTGCAAGTGCCTACCCTTAACCAACCCCGGTGTCTCTATTCGTTCCATAACCTGTTTCAATCTATATATCTTTATGAGCCAGGGATAAATGACTTCAATATCGAGTTTGTGTGGACGAGTGTGTTCACTGTTTTTGTAAATAAAACAGATTTGCTTGATAAAAAATGACCTATAATAAAAATCTAATGAATCACATTCTGTACTCAGATGTGGCTCTGGAAATGAAACTCAAAATAATTTATCCGTATGCAAAGTTCGGAATAGCAAAGGTGTTATCATTTTTTTTATATTTTTTTTATATTTGGCGTTTGTATTTAAATATTATAATATAATCATTTATTTAAATAAAGTTTGGTCTTAAGCACACTTTAATTTTAGTAAATGTAGTACATCAAGATAACTTGTTAATTAAAATGAAGTAACCATGGTGAATTACCTTGTTTACTATCAGAATGAACGTGACCAGACGATTACAAGATGGGCGCCACCGGAAGTCCCTCACAGACGACAGTACACGGTAAAAGACGTATTGTCAAGCTGTCCTCTGTTGTTTGAATGTTTATATCAGTTTTGTCTTATTTTGTACATGACATTTAACATATATATTGTTTTTTGTTTCATACAAATTATAACTCAATATATGTAAGAAGGAACTTTGTAAAATTTACACACTTTCTTGTTTGTTTGGCTTTTAATCTCGAAGTCAGTTGACTCTTGTGCACAAAAATAAAGAGGTTAAACTATCGTGACTTTTGGGGAAATTTACTTATTGAAATTCGGTTACCGTTTGATGTAGAATTCCAATAAAGAAGAAAAAAATCGAATATGCAAGATCGGATTTATTTGATTTAAAATTTCCACTATCAAACAATAACACTTGATCCTCAGTAATACCAAATATTTATCTCACGTGATTAAAGAAATTGTACATCTAGTGTTGACAAGTATTTTTATGCTTTCTTATCTTAACATTGGAGTGACCTACTACATAGTCCCATGTTCGGTATGGGACTACATGACAGGGCGGTTGCACTTGCTTCCTGTCAATCTATTTACATCCCGGTGTCACCCACGTCCGGTGTCCACCGCATCTGCGGGTCCTTAGTGTGTACTATTCCCCATTCCCGGGTCAGAACACTGAGGAATTCCCAAAAGATGCACTCATCTGTGAGTGATACACAGCTGTGAGGCACAACCTTCCCATAAATCCTGCAGAGATACAATCAAAGGCGGAGAAGGACCTTGCAAAATTTCACTGCTCCTCTGCTGAGCATTTAACTCACTGCCCCATGAATTTGATACCTGTATTGTACCTCTAGTCCTAAGGAGCCCGTAATAATGACAAGTGGACGGGTGACTGATGGGCATGAGGACTTTCAAAAAGTTGTTAGCGGGGTTCTACTATCTTTTGATAAAATATTTGATTATTTTGTAAATAATATCTATTTGTTAAAAGGTAAAGTCTGTTGGGCTTTTACGCCCGAGCCTAATGGCTCATCAGGCTGGCGCTTATCCCGGTTTCGGTAGCATGAAGCGACTTTGGAGGTAAGCTGTGTTTCCATCTATCCGCAAATATCGTATCCGCAAAAGACGTACGTACGCTCCATAGTGCGCAGTCCACAAAAACTGTTTCCATAAGTACGTACGTTTTCTTGCGGATACCGTTTCACGTGCCTCTTTTGAAACTGCACAGACGACAGACACAAGCACAATTTTACTGTAAATGCACCCGTTGACCTGGCGCAGGGTCGCTTTTAGGAAATGTAGGCTTTTTTGTCATCCGCAAAACGGATAAATCGCTCACCGATCCGTTTCGATGCGGTCCGGTTTTTTTCGGATACGCATGCGGAGCACGTTAAAACGTACACGTGGAAACAGCAATTTTTTTGCGTACGAGATGTACGAGATTTACGGATATTGAAACACAGCTTTAAACTCCTCCTGGATGTGACAATGGCCCATCGCAGGTTACCTTCCCAGTATTTACTGGTATCTATTTCTACTGCTAGGTGGACAGAGGCACACTTGCGGTTTGTACCTTGCCTAAGCGTCTTGGCATGGTGGGGGTCTGACCGGGATTTGAACTCACGACCTCTCGATCAGTTATTCTGATCCCAGGTGTTGCCATGAGAGTGGGTTGTAGTGACCCGTCCAAGGTCGGTGGTTCTCTCCGGGTTCTACGGCTTCCTCCACCTTTCTCACTGCACGGGCGTAATTTGTATCAACTGTGAACTCGGCTTTAAGCCCGGAACTTTCATTACCGACTCGAACTGGCAAACTTTTGGTAGAGGGAGTTGGTGCGGACATAGCTTCGGCTATTTGCTATGACCGGCTCGAGGTCCAACTTCCCTTCAAAAATAATAAAAATACTCACATACCAGGTATATTAAATATACATGTATGAAACATAGCGTATCCTCCTTTAAATATTATGGTACCTACCATAAAACCGTTTGTTTACCCCTGTGCAAAAAAGGCAACAATGATTGAACCGGGCGCAATCAGTACTATAAACAAAAACCTTGCGCGCATGCCACCTGATGGCCGAACCGCGCGGCTACATCAATCAAGTTTTTTTAAGCTTCCATCCGGTGTATCTTCTGTTTCATTTTCATATTCATTTTCCTTGTTTGGGAGCTATTACGTATTCTCAAAATCGGACCTCTGGTCTTGTAATGGTTAACAGACACACATGGAATGTGTTTATTCACACACAGAACCATAGCAACGTGTGAACAGGTGAACTGGAGATAATACGTCCATGTGTCGGGATACTTTCGCTTGAAATATTTTGTATTTAGTCAAAATAAACAAATGCGTTAAAAAAAGCCAAAATACGTGATTGGAATATGTTATTGAAATGTGAATAAACCTTTAAAGTCAAGAAACAGAAAAATATTTGCATAATGTTACTGATTAGCGTTGTCTTTAACCCCCGGATCAAGATTGGTTCGTGTTTTTTTTTGTTCAACATTATACAATAGCCTAATAAACTTATTTAAAATTTTACTTCGTCACAAATAAATTATTTCGTCATGCGAAGTTCTCAATAGTAATCCTAGTGCTGCGTTCACAAAACAAGAAATGGGTAAAGAGTGATTAGACAAGAATTATTCTGTATAAAATATCCAGGAATACTATACGTTTATGTGTACAATGGTACTATATCGATACAAAAATATTTATATCACAATGATGAAAAGGTGTTGCTCGATTATTTATCTTAAATACATTCTGGGGATTAAAGGTTTGATCCTTAAATTAAATACAGCCCGTCGTTAAAAAATAATAACAGGATACCATTGATATTATATTATGTCATGTATACTCCACATTTGTTATTTTATCTGAATTAAATATTTTGTTATACACAAAAATGTTATAACTGTCTAAATTTTCCTCGACTCATTTCAGTAAAAAAAAAACCTTTAGTTTATAAGCAAATTAAAAAATTCATGAGGCTAATATTCCTGTATCTTTTTTTTCTGTTGATTCTCAGAAACAGAATCGGGACCTTGAACAACTGGTCTTGTTTTTTTAGGTGGTCGCTAACTGAGATGGTCGTTAGGCAAGGTTTTACTGTATATATATATATATATATATATATATATATATATATATATATATATATATATATAAATATAACCCGCTTTGTGTATGCTCTACTATAAGGACCTTTAATAAACATATATTTCAAGACTTTAGCCTACATGCATTTAAAAATTGTTTTGTAAGGACAACATATTGTAGGTTATCGAATACACCAGCAGAAACTGTAAATGTATTCCATCAAGAGATATAATATCCACCTGTTTTTAACTTCAATACATACGTTATATGTTATAACCGTCATTGCTTGCAGACCTTTTTTTTCTTAACATGTCATGTGGTTCTCTACACATGACTCATGAAAATATAACATGCCGGGGGTCTGCTATATAATTTCTGTGTAAATAATTTTCCATGGAAACGCCATTTCTTATGATAGTTTCATCTTTTACTGCCGATTAAAACCAAGACAGTGGCGTCCGGGCAATCTCGCCACAATATTAAAGGCCCTCTTGACACAAAATGGAATGTTTAATAAACCAGAGAATCAAATAATAACTATAGCAGCTGTTAATCTCTTGGAAAAATTGCCGTGTTAATAACTATAGCTTTAACTCAAGTAGGTCCTATGTACATTAATCTAACAGCGAATCAGCTCTTCAGGACGAAACATGTATTCATTCAGTTGCTCTTGGCGACTTGTTGAAATGTCTCCGGTATAGGGCTGCGTGATGGAGTGCTTGAAAGCAAATGTAGTATGGTTACTAGGTAACAACCGCGCGCCACCAAGGCGAGACGCGTGCACGGATTACGCACTTCTCTACATCTCAGCTTCCATCTGGTACTCAGGATGTTAAAAATCATTGATGAAGAAAAATAGGGAAAAAATAATAAAACAACAATTCAAGGAATTTTCATCATATTTTAATCGATTATTTGTATATCTATCTTTAGTAGAATAAAAAGCCTTTTCCTCAACCAAACCACAACATTAATTTATTTTAGGAGTATTTATTAAAGTACGGATACAAATTCTAAAGTCTGCTTTTGACCTGACACATTTTTTCGAAAAATAATAAAAGTCCGTAAATTCTTGCATCTTTTTAGGAGTTTTTCATGCTGCCGAATTCTAAATCTTTGACAACAAAATTTAATGTTAGAAAATTGCTAAGGGACCGTCTATTTTTGTCAACATTTACGGAATAGAGCAGAGTTCTACAGGGGGTGGCGGGGGGCGGGGGGCTTGAAGGCTGTCTTCTACTTTGGTTGGGGTAAAATGTTGACATTTTGCAGAGCTGAAAATTTAGGAATATTTTATTCTCAGATGACCATCTGGCATGTTCCATACTTTGAAACTACCTGCCTAATACAAAGCTTATTCTATATTAATATGTCATAACAATTTTAAAACACAACCTGTACAGAGTTTGATCTGTCAGTAATGTCAGATATTGTTGTAGACTTCTGATATTGATGTAGACCTTCAATTCATTCAATTTACTTATCCTGTGTTACCTGTGTTTTGTCGTTTCTTTTACATGGCGTCATATCAACATTTTAATGTTCTACTTTGGAGGGGGAGGGGGTTTAAAAAAGTAGAACTCTTTATTCTACCCCGTAAATGTTGACAAACATGGACTGTCCCTAAGTCTTTCTGTAGCTATGGTTAATTCTTATAGGTCTGTTCACATTATAATAAAATTCCTCTGTTTGCTGATTAATTTGACCCAGTGGCTTTCTCTGACTTCTGATACAAGCACAAGGCTGTGAAGGAAACATTCGACCGCAAAACGTAATTGTATCAAAGGATAAGAATGTCAAGTGACCAGCGTTGTCTAGACAAATATTCCCAGGATTAATATTACCAGAACGAACACTCAATGGATCACGATTCATTACAGGAGTTATATAAAGTTAAGTACGTGCGTATGTGGGTGTCTGTGAATCCTTCAACGTCGTAAATACACCTGATTTGACGTACTTTTAGCCTTTTGCGACGTACCTTCTGTTGTTTAGTATTACGCCGGAAGTGGAGGGGTTAAAATTAATTACGAGAGTCCAAAAAATCGTATTTAATCTTTTATGGTATACCTCCGTACAGGTGAAATACATGAAGAGATTGTATTGCACATAATGGATGCACCATTTCCAAATGCTTGTTCGAACACAAATGCTGCCCAACTTAACGATTGTACCACGTAGCTTTGCACTTACAAACTATATAGAAAAAACGGTGATACAATGTTAGTGATGCAGGTATGTCCAAGTATTATTTCAGCCAATCTCTTCACATCAGCCAGAATCAATGAAAAAATATACCACATCAGGGACTCCATATCAGCTCCTCCATAACAAGACACTTTTGTACTCAATAACAAATGAACGCCGGAAAAGGACAAAAGAATGTGCGTGTTTGTATGCATGTCCTGGTGCGAATTACAAAACGTCGTAAAAATTTGCGTTTAACCATTCTTTTTTCCGGAATTTCTGCTAATTGCGTACTAGGCATAAATGGGAGTTTTTAAAATTTTACTTATTAACAAATTACAAAAGATAAAATGACAACATATCTCGATATTGTTGCCTTAGTGGGTAAACATAACCATTTTGATTGTTTAAACACCCCGTGTACACTAACTGATCAAACTGGTAAATGATGAGCTAATTTGCACTTCACATAAGGTTATGATGGTGGTCAAGAACAGAAGTAGGTCACATCAGGACGTACCTGCTTCTGCATGTGTAAGCTGCTTATATGTAATGTCTTTATTTCTGTCTGTCTGTCTGTCTTGCTTTCTCTCTCCCTCTCTCTCTCTTTCTCTCTCTCTCTCTCTCTCTCTCTCTCTCTCTCTCTCTCTCTCTCTCTCTCTCTCTCTCTCTCTCTCTCTCTGGAATTGGATGCAAAATACGATACCACGCTCTAATTTGTCTGACAACACGTCTTTGCCATGTACCCGCCCTGGTGGTGGAACCCAGAAAATCACGCTATACAAAGCAGCAGTTAAAACAAAGGCGATCGGGAACGACTACAGTGTATAACCCGTCTCACTGAGGAACGTCTCTCTCTCTTTTTCCCTCTCCTCCCTCTCTCTCTCTCCCTCTCTCTCATATTGAGGAATGTTGTTTGGCGTTGTATCTTACAACATCCGCTTGATGCTTTATTCAAACAATTGAACTGTCAGCTATGAATACCTTATTACATTTTCCAGTATTGCCAAGTCCCTTATATTATTAAAATTTTGTAAGTGTGACAGCACGGAAGTAGACATTCTGTGTAAATCGTCTGCGTGTCACGTGAGGTGACGCTCGGACACGTCTCCGGATAATGGCTAAGGGTTTTGAGAGGTGGGGAGTTAAGACCTCTCGGGCCGTGTTGTTTGTCGGTGGCGTGGTTAGTATTCCTTAGAGAACGGCTTTCACCCCAATGTCTTGATATTGTTTCCGATATATGCACATTTGCTGTAATCAATGTCATAGGTTTCACGGGTATGGTTGACTCGGGTAACTTCTCGTTGTTGTGTCGTCACCCTCAGATGGAAAGGTTGGGTGTAGGAGACTTTTGCAGTGCAAGCAGGTCGCGCTTACTCTTAAGCTTTGCCACCATGACTGTATTTTACTCGTTTTTTTTTTGTTTTCCTTTATTTTATACAATAGATTCAGCGCCGCCTTTAATCCTGGTGTCCCAACCGCTGAAACAGTTCAATTTCCTTTCATATATGTCGTTCACAAGACATTTCAATAAAGCAAAATTTAAATATTGCCAAGGTTTAAATTAAATCATATATATTGGCCATTACATGTATTGCATGTATATATGTATAACAACGTGTTTCGGCATTTTTAAAATTAATTTTACAAAGCCAGTGTTTAACATTCATTAACGAATGCTGGATATCAGGAGTGGATCCAGGATTTAGGAAAAGAAGGGGGCCGACCTAGGAGGACTAATGATAAAAGCTAAAAAAAAGGTCCTTAGCTACGGAAAAGGGGCGGTCTAGTCCGCAAATATTGGTCAGAAACCCTTTAAAAGAGGTTGATTGAATGGGGGGGGGGGGGGTCCGGACCCCCACTTCATCCTTTATTTTTAAGGAAATTTTAGGACAACAAAAAGTTTTGAGAATATGTTCTCCAGAAGACGGACAAGGGGCCGGGGTCATCAAAGTTGAATAATTATGATTTCAATGAAAATATGACAAAACATAACATAACAGAATGTATGAAAATTATACAAGAACCAAGTATATGGTGTAAAGCCTTGTATATGAGTGATATATAATAATTAATTATTTATGAAGTGATTAGATCAAAGTGATTCTTGAGAATTTAACTTAAGATTAAAACTTTACAACTGAACAAATCCAGAATTAAAACGACACAAATAGGGTTAACTGCACGTTAACATATACCCTGTTTAGATGGGCTGAATGATGTGAAGTAGTTCATTGGTTGTATTGTTATTGTTGTTGCTCACTGATGCTGTGACCTTAAATCCCTTCATGGAGAGCTATATATATATATATATATATATATATATATATATATATATATATATTGTTACGAAGACAAATTATTCAGGGGAAAATACTGGGCCGTTTCGGGATTCGAACCCATGTCGGTGGCGCACATGTCCGGCGTTCCAACCGCTTCGCTAGAAAAGCAAACTTCACTAACGAGACAGTTCGGTCCGCTTTTATGTCACCCCGTAATAATATATATATATATATATATATATATATATATATATATATATAAAGAATGCAAAAATATACTGATATAAAAACATGTAAAGTGGGTTAAACTTTGTATGCTTCATTTTTCCCACTCCTAGATATAGATGGGCTTCCTACCAGATGACAAAGTATTTTTTCTCGACTAGTTAAAATAAAAATAAAAATAATTGCCCGCTCGCTACTTATTTTCGGATTATAGATCAATTTTATAACGTAACCTTACAGAAGTCTTTCAATTCAATAAGCTGCCAGGAGTGATATGATATTGTAAATAAAATCAGCCAATGTAGATGTCAAGTCCTTACGTCATTTCGTGGATCATGTGTGCTAACTTAACAACATTTGTATATGTAGATTATTATAGGCATAAATATATTAAAGTTCAGCATGTTTGTCTCTACTCGCTTCTTTTCTCCAACTAAATGCGTCACCGCTCTCTCTGTCTGCCTGTCTGTCTATCGCTCTCTCTCTCTCTCTCTCTCTCTCTCTCTCTCTCTCTCTCTCTCTCAGACACACACACACCTTGGGTCCAGGTACCTTGAAATGATATCTCTGACAGCTCCTCGATAAAGACATCCATTCTTGTACCTAGCACATCGTCCAAGTACCTTGGACTAGAATCACCACATAAGATCAAAGACATCAATTTTCAGCACATGAAAGAAAAATTGATTGAAATGTAGAGACGGAGTACTTGTACGGGACGATGGCACATTGATGACGTCATCTTGCTCATTCTTTACTTCTTTTTCTGACGTAAAATTTTAATTTACAATACTTTTTACAGAAATGGTGACAGTATATTGATATATGTAGTGATGTTCAGCAAAATATGTGGTTATCTTAAAAACTAATCCTCATATGAACTGTACTTTGAAAGACAAACATCTTGTCTCTTCAGCAAATCAATTTCGTTTCCATAAAATGTGTCGTCACTTCAGCCTACATCTTTTAATGCATCTGCTGATTTTGGAATATGAGCTCATAGATTTCCCAGTTTATTTTATCGAGTAGATAATTTGTATAGATCTTCAGTCTATGATAAATTGTATCAGAATTATGGACTTTAATTAAATATGCGTGTCTACTAATTTCACAGTGTTATTTTTGTTTTCCTGTTTTCTACAAGGGCTCTTAAAATGTATTGTAGTATGTAGCAGGAACGATTTATTTTCGGTGAAAAACTAGAATCTGAATTCTAATGAAAGCAAGCCCGCCACATACATTTAAATCGTTTCACATTCCAAGGTTTGACTTCGACTGGTCCTGTCCACACTTTTGAGCTAGACTGGACCGGCCCGGCAACACAAAATACGGGACCGCCTACCCCTGGTCTGGACCGGCCCATCTGAATTAATTAAATGGGTTGTGCTATTGCTTAATTTGTTCCGTGCGATAAGTTTCAACATGCATCCCTTGTTTTGAAAAATTGGATTGTGTTTCGTATAGGTACCTTCTAGATGAACCATAGTAAACCTTCACGAAACATTGGTAAAAATTTTGTTAACAATTGAACAATTTTTTATGTTCTATCTGGCTTAGACATTAAATTACGGAGGCATATTAAGGGGGGGGGATGCTGCTTTATTTATTTATTTTTTCATCTGCAAGCTTGTATAATAATATTTTTATCATAAGGACTCAATGGCAGCCAAGTAAAATTGTCTGAAAAATGCGGAAGTCCTGTTTTCTTTTGTGCAAGCTCATACGTAGTTTTAATAGCCGGCAAGAAGAGCACATACAATTCAGAATATGCAGATAACGTAGTAAGGACCAGTAAAATGCTTGAAAATGCGGAGAACTCATTTGCGTAATGTGATAGACTAATTTAAATATGGGTTTAGTTCGTAAGGCCAGATACGGCAGGAGCGTTATGAGTTTCCTTTGGTCTGATAAAATGCCTTTAAATGCATGATTTCGTAATTATGATATGCATTCTTTACTATTCATTGAAACAAGTAGGGCCCCTTAATGAGGTTCATGATTATTTAATATATTCTTTTTTAATTATTAATAAATGAATTGACCGCTCACAACAATTTCATAAAGTTTATGTTTAGATCACGGCGGGCTAACAAGGATCTTTAGGGGATAATATTTAATTAAAATAATAAGGTAAGAACGTGGTAAAGTTGCCAGAAAGACATATTTAATACCAAAGACAAGAACGGATGTATTTTGATATGTATAATGTATACATATATATGTATTTTGTTATATCTTTTCCAGACTCATATAGTCAAACATTACACATTGCTCGGTTTTTCCGATATACCTTCAACGAACACTATTCATTTCATTTATAAAATATGTGTTAAATTAGAAATAAACAGTCGTCTTATCTGTTGCCTATTTATATACAAATCATCTTTAGGTATGTTATTCCTATGTGGCCTGTGCAGTGTGCTGCAAAATGTTCACCTTCTGTTGGTGTCTTGTTGTGTGGTGTTAAAATTAATATTAAAATGTTTAGCTATAGTCTTCACTGTATTAAAGAGCCAACTGTCGTATTTGGGATAAAATTAAACTGGTCTTCAAGTGTAAAATAATGACCCGGTATTATAGGCTAGTGAAATCAGTACAGGAGAGCACACCTTGCGAGATTAGGGGCGTCTTATTGAACAAGTCCAATAGTTATCCCACCCGGTGTCGTAATGAAGAGATACATCCTGGATGAAGCGCCGGATGCCATTTCAGTTCACACAGACCTGTGGTACATGGCCCGAGGCTTGGATGCTAAGATAAATACTGTGGCGCCTGTTTGTTCGATCTGACAAACCATTGTCATGCCATCGATCACCGCCACCTACTGTCTGACCTGGACATTATTGATCACCCGACATTACCCGTCATCCCCCTCGTCAGGGACTTAAGGAATCAAGTCAAGCGTGGAAGACCGGAAATTATCTCAGGGACCAGCCTCTGGTCTTCTGACAACGTACCAAGCAAACCGACCTGTACAAACTGCATGGGTTCGATTCCACAGATACCAACCATTGGCACATCATGCCCTCCGGGAGGAGACTTCATAACATTGTTAACGAGTCACGCTACGTTATCTGCCATAAAGCGCCACCCGCGCTCATTATTTCTCATACTGGCGTTCGATCCAAATGTAGGAACGAATGTATGTATATACATGCATGTACAGACCAATACAATCCGAGTCCGAGTGCAAGTCAAATTCCAGGCCGTCCGAGTCCAAGTCCGAGTCCAGGCCAACCGAGTCCAAGTCTGATTCCAAGCCAACCGAGTCCAAATCTGAATCCAGGCCGTCCGAGTCCAAGTCCGAGTCCAGGCCACCCGAGTCCAAGTCCGAGTCCAGGCCACCCGAGTCCAAGTCCGAGTCCATGTAACCCGAGTACTAGCCACCCGAGCAAAAGTCCGAGTCCAGGCCACCCGAGTCCAAGTCCGAGTCCAGGCCACCAGAGTCCAAGTCCGAGTTCTTGGTTCCAGTCAAGGTCCACCTTCTTCGAGTCTGGGTCACGAATATTTGCGGCCTGGAACCCCCTTTTTCGAATCTGGGGAACTTCTTTAGGCTAAGTTATTAGTCCTCCTGGAATGGTACTCTCCCCCCCCCCCCTTTCCTTAATTCCTGATCCACCCCTGTTATACTCCCCTCTTTTTATTGATATAAAAATTCTGGGAAATAGCAAATTTTTGTCGAAATATGTCGTGCATTGTTTGAAAATGCGACATATCGCACTATAACAGGCTGAATATTCAAAATATTTTCACCACCCATCCCCCTACTTCACCGTCGGAATTACAAGGATGTCTGGTTCTAACCAACCGTTCTGCAGTGTTACTTTCTTTTATCCAGACGTGTACTTTTTTAATAGCTGTCATCCGTAAGGTTAGTAAACAAGTATTTTTTTCCTTAATGAATCCGTTGATGATAAAAAAACACGGACGATGGCTTATGTAAATATTGTCTCCGAGACAATTACCACGGTCGCAATAAGTATAGAAATATGAAATGTGAAAAATGGATAAATTCCTCCCCATATGGCCAGAGGTAGATATGGTACCGAGACCCGGCAGCAACATACACGGTTAACGATATATCGTAAGGAAACAGGAACCATATATCATGCTATATGATTTTATGTTGGACGGAACCAGTCCGTAGCGTTCATTAAAAGTATCATTATTAACCATAGCTATACAACGCGGCAAATTGCTAAACCAATGCTGTCAATCAACTAGTTGGTGGTCTCGGTGTAATGCCAGTTCTAAAAAAGAACCTTGCGCTTACATAAAGCAGGCTTGTTAATTCCATTAGTGGGAATACGGGGTTGTTTGCAGAGATAACACTAACAAAAAGCCAGTACTCGTAAATTTGACCAGCATTGTGCGTTTTATCTCCCGATCGCTGAAATCATGTAGAGTTGAACATGTTTGTCTTAGTTATACTGAGCATGGGTTCTCCCCCGCTAGTTTTTACCCGTGACAGCCCTGCCTCACAAACATAATAAATGACAGTGATATTCACGGTTTTCTTTTTTACATCCTTGTTTTCCGTTTTCCACGCTCATTATAGCGTTCTCTTCAATAATGAGGACGTTCTAGGAAGACGTGTCGTGCTTGTATAATCTTAGCTGTACGCAAAAACATCTCGCTACTTTTCAGCTTAACTCATATATATTTTCCGTAGCTGATACACAGATTCATGTCGGCAGTCATGTCATCTGAGCGATTCTATCGCAGAAATACCTCTAACACTTGAGATCTAAAGCAGTGTGTTTTGCGTGACTAGTACCGGATTTACATATGGGTCTAGGTGGCTGCAGCGTGATAATTTAGACATTTACCCATAAAAATAATTTTATTTTTATTCTTTTACGATAAACATTGGTTGCGTACATAGACCGAAATAATGTGAAAAAAAAACTAGAAACGGTTTAAACGGTTTAAAAGTTAAAAGATAATGTACAAACTTTTTATCACGAATCTGCGATTTTATATATGTGTTTAACCACCGTGCAATGGATAGAACAATGCTTAAATGCATATATATATATATATATATATATATATATATATATATATAGAGAGAGAGAGAGAGAGAGAGAGAGAGAGAGAGAGAGAGAGAGAGAGAGAGAGAGAGAGAGAGAGAGAGAGAGAGAGAGAGAGAGAGAGAGAGGGCGTAATTTACTACTCAAACAGCATGTACACGTGGTAACATAATACTTAAAAACACATATAGGATGTAACTTACTACTCCAACCGCATGTAAATGGGGTTTCACAACACTTAAAAAACACATAGGGCGTAATTTACAACTCAAACAGCATATACATGGGGTTATACGTTGCTTAAATAGCACGTAGGGAGTAACTAATTATACTCAAACAACATGTACTGGGGGTTACGTAATGCTTAAATAGCATGTAGAACGTAATTTATTACTTAAACAGCATGTACATATAGAGTTATAAAATATGCTGTTAAAGAGCACTTACGGCGCAATTTACTACTAATGCTGTCATTATTATTATTATTATTATTATTACTATTATTATTATTTGACGAATATTCGTATGAACATGGCGTGAACGGATGACAGTATATTTAAACAAGTATGTTGAGGAAATCAAGAGATTAAACAGAATGGACATAGTTAAGTGGTATAACAGACAGGCAAAACTATTGTCACTTGAGAATCAGATCAAAAGGACGGCGTAGTTATCTCCTATATCCACATATGAACCATGATGTTTGTACAAGCTTGCAGTGCCGGTCTGTTTGTTATGATAATAAGGTTTGCCTTATAAAAAACATTTCTTCCATTTAACAAAATAAAAGTAGATGTAGGGCATTCAGAACACCTCGGCCGGGTTGGCTTCTAGCCAACATAGAGAGCCTCGTGGAAAATATTCTGACAAGGCAAGGCCAGATCAACTTGATACCTGTTAAGCGCTGTGTTAGAGAAAAACAATGTATTTTGTATACAGATACTACCAGTCCGCACTTATTCTACTTTTAAATCTATAAGACAACACTGATCCAAGAAACAGAGGGGAAATCAGAAGGAGAAACAGAAGAAATATCAACCTGGCGGATTTCCGGCGTACGATACTATTTACGGAGTACTTATTGAGTACTTATTGACCCCGTGTGTCAATAAGGGCGGCCTACTATATATTTTGAGTATTTTGGGCCATATATACATACATCCGAGGCCTGTTCTGCAATGGTCGGCGTTCCGAGTGCTGATCCCGGGTATTGGCAAAGTAACTGAATCCTAGATGAATGGGATAGATCAGAGTGATACCGAGGATTTTGTTTATTTTACGTCAATGTAACCGTGTAAAATAGGAAAGTAACAGGTCCTTAACATACGTCGCATGGAAAATTGAGGGAATTCTCATGCAGGACAGTCGGAGTTGTGTTGTACGAAATTAAGGAGTTTTTGCGATTAAATTCTGTTGCATACATAAGTTATGAACAATGTTTGCCTTTTTTAGGCAAGCACTATTTAATTTTCTTTTTAAATCTGAGGCCCTCAAGAAATTCCTGAAAGATAGATCTACGGAATGTCCGACGTGAAACCCAGGACAGTTCTTCGAATGGTCCACTATCAGACAACCTTTCTGCGACTGACCGAAAGCTTTAACTCAGTTTTTGACTGCCCCGGGAGCACCGACTACGACACCAAAATTAAGACCTATTAACACGACAGTCGCACGACATATATTTTAAATATGTGAACGCCACTACGTATATGTTTTCTCTACTTTTTTTTAATTTCATTCTTATCACTAATTAAAGGATATATTTAAATCAAGGAAATAGAAAGGAAATGATGTTTGGCAAGGGGTGCTACCTAAAAGAATTAACACAATTTACACATCTAACTGAAAATGTACACACATTCATAAATTCAATTAACAACAGTCATTATGTCACGAACAATGGGTTCATACGCCTCATCCATGCTTCCGAATGATCCGGTAATGCACATTATAACAGAGTGACGATTTTTTTTTCCATATAGACTTTAAACTTTATATTTACTATTGAACTATGAATGTATGAGTAAGAATCTGAATTGGTTTAATGAGGATAAAGCCGGATATAAATATACCAGAAATCTGCATTTTAATAAATGCAAACTTCCGCCATATGTAGTTTCCTTCTGTGGGATGTTCCCAACCGTTTTTGCATTCACTTATTCGGATCATATTCCTAGGATCATTCGTGCATGAGTGACTCTACATTTATGAATATTCCTCAATGATGTTTCTAAATCCGAATCATGTTCCGGATCCACACCTTTTCTAATCTTCATGGGCCTACTCCCGAAATGCCCTAAAATTTTCAAGAGATTCTGTTCACACAAGCACACACACACACAAACATGACGGAGTCGAAGGCATGTCTTCCTGGCGGAGGCAACTATATTTGTACTCTTTGACTACATGTCGTTCCTGTATTCTTCACAGAAAATGTTCGTCACGGCTCACCAGCAGATAGGTCAGCTCCAGAACAATTTGTCTTTGATCTATAATATGGTCCTGTGGCAGGATACAAAAATGTCGGGAATTTCACAAAGAAAAAGAATCCTTAATCTAAAAAAAACAGATAATTGTGATCCAGATTTCTTCCAATATTTAATGGTTGTAATTTTTTCGACAAAATTTAATCATGCCCTGATCATAACGTTAACTTTTTGAGTAGAGATACCAACAAAGAAACCAAGTAATCAACCAAGGAAAACATAGCCTAAATTAGACATATAACATCTGATCAAATCCATCATTATACCTTTTTATAAGAATCAATCAGGCTTAAACAAAAGGTCATATTTTAAAAAAGTATTTTTCATATACATGTACATGTATTTGTTGCCAAGGTTACAGTTATCAGATCCGCATTATGCTGCCATCTGGCGACAGCTTGAATAACTACAAGAAATAAATCAGTCTTGGGTGACCAAGCATAGAGGGCAACAAATTTCAACGAAACAATGTCAGATATTTTCCTTTTTTTAATATTCTGTTGTCAGACATTGATAATATATTAAAAAATCTAATATATATGAGAATGTAATATATTTATCGCTGTCATAGTGTGAATCCATGGCAGATATTCAAATTACATTTAATTTTCAAAAAGAAAAGAAGATAACTATTATTTTAATATTATTATTATCTCTCTTTCTTTTTTTTAGTGCTCAAGTACGCTAAGCGAATCACAAGGAAGACTCACTCTGGAGAAAGGAGCCGTCCGAATGGAGATTGTTGAGCCAAATCATATCACGTGATAGTGACGTCACCCAGAGTTCATCACGTGAGAGCAAATACATGTATAACACCGCAATACTTCGCGTGACGAAACAATAGGCACGTGCTATGTCGTCATGCGATTATGACGCAATTCCACACTACGTCCACAGACTAGAGGGGTTTACATGGAAAGCAAGAGAATGCCTAACCCCTTGTGGTGCATTATAGGATACCAATGAAAGTGTAATAATACATTCTTCATCAAATCATTAACAGCTTCAAGATTGCTTTCCACTCTGAACTCCTGGTCCGAAACCGCAGGCTTTTTGTCTTAAATTTATCTATAGAGCCATTATTGAAAGTTTTCCGGCAAGTTCACGTCAGCTGAATATATAGGAAGCATTGAAAATGTCGCTTTTACCGCAGCTCAATTTGACATGTGCGTTTCACAGTCAAAAAGTGTTTTATTAACTTTCAACGTATCACTAACCATACATGGATTGTGGTAATAATATGTGTTGCGAGGCCTTTGTAGAAGCTGGTTTTATATCTGTGACAAACTTAATTTCAAGTTGAATCCGCGATCAAAACCTGTTCAAAGCTGATGTTTAGCAAGACAAGAAGACCATATTTATGCCATTATCAATGTATTTCCTCTGAAAACTGAACTCTGTGCTGAGTCAGTTGAACTTCAGGGAAGACCGGAAACCAGTTGCTTGTGTATTATTGGGACATACGTACATACCTATACGATCGGCCCGAGGTTTGGAGTGAAACCGCTCCCTAATCTGGGCCTAACTCAGTAGCTTATTATGTTATATTGTTATCCATGATATCAATTTAAAATGCAGTAGGGTTTTATTTTTCATTAGTAAGAAAGCTAAAGAAAAATAGGGCACATATTGAAAATAGAATACTTGAATATAAAACTAAAAAGGCTTTATCGCAACTTTAAATAACGAAAAGCGAAGGTCATAATAATGCCATACAACTGACATTGGACCTTTAAGATCACTTTCTTTTCACCGTTAATATCGTGCAAGGGGAAACTGATCATAATTGCATCTGTTCATAAATTCATCGTATTTCATCAACACTTCATTTTGTGACAGATTAATACAATCAGTCACGTGATGTCAGCGATGTACATATATGTATAAAAGCAGGGCACACACAGCGATTTATTTACACCGGAAGTGATTGTTCATTTACATGGGAAGCTCTTCTGATGCCGCTTGTACACTTTTGCAGCAAGAGCCCACAGGTTAAAACGCTGCGCTGAAGCCTTCGTGCTCAAAATCAATTGAACTAAAAATAGTCTATATATGTTTTCCAAGAAATCTTTCCAAAAGTTACAAAAAAGTAAATTGCATACATTGCTCCGCTGAATGTATGCATGACTGTTGTACCAAAACAGTTTCGTAAGCAGGAAGAATTTCTCGTTCACATTTTGCAGTTTGTCATCATTATAACATGTTTTTTAAATCAAAAGTATCATTATAATGGTATTGAATAACTATTAATGCATCTATATTATTGCGCCAAAAAGGAACTAATAAGAGAGTTGATTATTATGCACCTTCTCAACGAGCATGCGCACTGCGCGTGCCGGTCGTCTGCTATGAGCCAATGATCCTTCATCACAGGATTTTGTTGAATGAAATTATGTACAGAGACTCCGATACTGTACCTTTACAGATAGTATGGGCTTTCTCACTTTTATGATTATAAAATACAGCATTAGATGGTCCCGAACATTCAGTGTCGGTGATCCCCGGCAGGTTTTGCCAGTGCGGTAGGAAACTCTGTTTAACTTTTATGCAAAGAAAGGCTAAGTTAAATATAATGAAAATGTTACAATGATTGATATAGGGTCATCATTTCTTGTATAGCAAAATCACTGAACTTTACTACTGATAACTAAAATATTATGTAGAAAGTCTATATTCCGTTGGTAATTTTTATTTTGACTTTAAATTTCTATCCTTTTGCTCAACCGTTCGCCTTGCCTCCATCATTTAACTTTCCCATTGTACACCTATGTAAAATGTAGTCAGAGACCACATACATACCTCCGCCAGTGCTAAACTGAAAAATGTGTGTAATTGACCTCAAACTCCACACGTTGAGATCTGCTCTTTTGAACAAAGTGGCCCATAATACCAGTCAATGTGCCGGTCTTCGGTAAGGATAAACAAATTCATAAAGAACATCATTTTACCTGCTAAGTATGTTAATTGTCCAGAAAAAAACATGATACCTTCTGGCGGAGGTAAAATGCATAAATCAGTGGCTAAAAATTATAATATCTGATAATCTATTGTGAGGCTACTCAATTTTTAACCAGCCACACTCAATCATAGAGTGGCGTAACCAGCGCTTTTGGGTATAAAAGTCCATTATCTGCCCACCAGAGGTCGCCCAATGCAGTCGACCGTAATTGTAATATGTCTATATTTATGTCAAAAATAAAGGGAGATTATTGTCTAAATGTATGTCCGCCTTCCTTGATCACATTTATTCCTACTTGTGTATGGATGTCACATGTTGATCTTATCCCCTTTCATTTACTATAAATATGTCATCGGAAAATTGGTGTGTACGAGGGAAAATCAAAGTGACCTCTGTCTGTGTGTGTGTGTGTGTGTGTGTGTGTGTGTGTGTGTGTGTGTGTGTGTAGGTGTGTGGGTGTGGGTGTGTGTGTGAGTGAGGGTGTGTGTGTGTGCGCGCGCTTGTGTGTATGCAGGTGAGCAATTTCGTTTTGCAATCTGAGGAGGCCGGGTGGGGTCTACAAGGTCGCATAAAATTTGAATCATATAATATTGTCACATTCTTAGGATACGAACTGCAACATGTCAGAGATCGCTGAACAAGCAAAAGACAACTGACTGCAAAGGCTGTTCAGTGCACTAATAATTGTTGAGAATCCTAGCGACACCGTCCCACAATTGTGTAAAAGAACTCTTCTTTCATGTAACTAAATCTATATCGTTTAGGTAAAAGATATAAGAGCCCCTTTCGAGCCCTATATAATATGGTACTTTTTGTTTAGTGGTCAGTATATTTAAAACATCATGGCAAATTGCACAAGATTGCCCATAAATGTCATGTGTTATTTAACCGCGTATTAATCTAGGCTAGTCACATTTCATATCTCGTTTCCTATATCAGCTGCCATACTGAACAAGTTGAGCATTGTAATTCAGCAATTTTATTGACAAGAGGCATTTTATCACTTCCAACAGGTGTATATCTGAAACATTAATACTATTAATGTAGTCCAACAATTACAAGCTGAAAAAAGAATAACTTTTTTTATTTGTTTTTCATTAAAAATGACGTTTCTTGTGACTTTTGTAATGAAGGTAATAGGTTGACTTCTTTCGACCTAAAGAAATTTTGAATCATCATTAACACTCATTATATGAGGTAGGTACGCAACATCTCATAACTATTATTGTGAATTACTCACATTTTATTTTCGGACTTAAAACCAGAGCTTAATTTTCTTGGGGAAACTAGAAATCTGCATTCTAAGGAATGCAAACCTGCGCCATGTGGAGGGGGTTCCCATCATGAGATGCTCCCTAAAATAATTTTTGCATTCACTTATTAGGCCAATGCCTTCAGGTTAATTCATGCATAAGTGACTGTACATTTGTGAATATTCCTGAATGTGACTATGTGCCTGATCCACACCAAAATCTACTAGATTCTTCATTGGACCATTCCCGAATTGTCCTGAAACTTTCACGAAATTCCGTTAATTATTGCGTGAGAATGATGTGAACAATCACACAAGCATGAACATGAACGGGGATGAACACATACCCTCCGTCGGAGGCAAATACATTATTTTATTTTATTTACAAAATGTGAGAGAATATATGTCCCCCTGGCTGAGTGAAGTTTCTCTCCATCGCCGATGATATGACAGGCTTCTGGAAGCATTTGAATAAATGATAAGAAATATTTAGTACACTGCGCATGAACACCAATAACATAATAACACATGCAGTGTCCTTTTTTGTATCGTTTTGGTCACAATATGGCTGCCTGCACTGCCACCTAGTGTCAGGATGTTGAACCATTAAAACTCTATTGGTGAACATGAGATTTTAGAAACCGGGACTTGTTGGTTCATTTATAAGAATTAACGCCGCAAAGCTACTGTATAATTTTTACATGATACAAATTCATAGAGCTCCAGTCGTATGATGTCATCGTAACGCATGTTTGATGTTTAAATATCAAATAAATTGTCAAATTGCTTTATAAACAAAATTCGAGTTAAATATATTCATTATTAATATTATTATTATATACCACATTTATAATACGCTTTTTTCATACATTAAGTTTGTTCAAAAGCACTTTACATAAAAGAAATCATAAAAGAAATCCACCTAAAACAGATACTAAAAGAAGATGGGGGAAACCCACTATAATTAAGGCTCATTGTACTATGCTAAAAATAAATGTGTCTTAAGAGAGTGTTTAAAAGTGTCAACTGAACTGGAGTTTCTGACATGGAATGGTAGGTATTCCACAGAGATACTCTCCAACCAAACATCTATTGCCAAAAGTAGCAGTTCTAACACGAGGAGGGACTAGAGTGAGAGAGTTTGTGACCTAATCTTTCTGGTTGGAGAATACACACTGAGCATATCACGAACATATTCTGAGGCCTGGCCATTTAGGGCATTGTAAGTACATACCAGTATCTTGAAGTCAAGTCTGCTCTGAATAGGCAACCAGTTCAACGTGATATTCTAGTGATGATTTTGGCTGATGTATTCTGAACTCGTAGCATTTTATTTATCAGTGCGTTTGGCAATCCTTGTTGCGAAAAAATCACTGATATTGCTCTGGAGTCCATATACTGTAATTCGGACAGATCTGTTATTCAATAGTTCTGGAGCCCTGACCTATAATGCCGAATGACCGCACAAATTATTACAACTATTACACTGGATGGCCCTGTGGAAAGCAATTCCAATAAAATGGTCAGATAAGATTGATGATCCTCGAATACAATCTAGGGATCTCTCGTTACCAAAACATAAATTAATATCTTTTAAGGATGTTACTTTAGATTTAAACAACACCTCATTTAGAGGTGTATACGATAGAATTTTAACGAATAAAGTTTCTGTACCTGTACATGGAGAAAAACTGCAAAACAAATATGATTTTTTTAATTTGCAACAGGCTGATAATCTCGTTTATAAGACTACTTTAGCTATGTACCTCAGACAGTTTCAATATAGAATTCTACATATATAACTAACTTGCTGTTAATGTAAATTTATATAGGTGAAAGATCGCCGACACAAAGAGATATTCCTTTTGTTTTATTGCCAATGAATCTATTCATCATTTATTCTGTGAATGTCACCTGTCGGTTACGTTTTATTTACAAATCAAGAGTTCGGCTTAATAGAAAAAAATAACAATGCCAGTTCTAAGCCCACAAATAATGTAATCTGGTTGTGAAAGCCTTGCAAGTGAATATGTTTTTATTGTTGTATAAATTCACCGTCTTTATAAAGAGAAAGAACATGGTGCCTCCGTCATTGAACTAGTTCGTGAAAACACTGACTAATATTGAATAGCTGGAAGGTACAGTTGCATATAAAACAAATAAATATGTTCTATACATGAGGTAAAGTGGAAACCGATTCTCCCATATATTTAGAGACAAGGGCTTTAATAAGTATATTTTTTTCTTCTTTGTACCCATCATTGATAAAAGTCGATTCTGAGATATCATTAAAGAAGAGAAAGAGAGACAGAAAGAAAAAAAGGTCTGGAGCCCTCATAGGGTCCAATCATCCCTGTGACTTTGCGAAAGGTTAAGTATATTCTTGTTGCGATATTATGGTGTTTCATCTTCTTCAGTTTGACCTCCGTCGCCGGGCTTTAAACATCTGGGTTTTAGTCTGTATGGAAGATGGCGGCCCCAATAGTGGCTCTGTGGTATATAAATAATAATAATACGCTTTTATTTTATAAAGCGTAAAATCCATGCTATAAATTTCTCTTAAACGCTGAAACATATAAAAAATATGATATAATGATAACCTAGTATATATATAAGCATTAAAAGTACATCAGACAATCGAATAGATTCTGCATAAAAAAACCAAGATGGTTAAAAATAGCCAGGTTCCACATAGTTTCAATGACTAGAGAAGTATAGAACTCAGCAAATAGGTGATTTTTTTATTTGCTTTTAAATTCTAATAATTTAGAACAAATTGTCAATGTGTTGGGCAGACTGTTCCAGAGTCTAGGACCAGCATAGCTGAATGGCCTGTTCTGTATTAATGGCGATTTTGTAAATGGCACATATAACAAATTTCTATCATTTTTAAGTAATCCTCTGACTGAAACACGGTGACTAAAAAGTGCTTTCAGATAAATTGGGGTCATTTTTTCATGGCTTTAAACACAAGAACAAGTATCTTATATTTTACTCTTTGCTGTATCGGCAACCAGTGGAGGGAGAAGAGTATTGGTGTTATATGATCATGTTTATGCACTGCCGGTAAGAATTCTTGCAGCTATGTTCTGTATACTCGCTGGAGGCTGGAGGCAATAAGGACTGCTAGAAGGCCACATAACAATGCGTTACAATAATCTAGTTTACTGGTAATGAACGCATGGATTAAACATTCCAGTGTGTCACAGTCCATGTATTTCTTAACTTTTTTTAAGTTGTGGATGTGGAAATAGGCAGATTTGCAGACAGACCCGACGGAATAATTGGGAGAATTTACATGTCAGTGTTCGATACGGATGCGGGGATTAAGCATGTTCCTGTTGAGATATTGCGCACGAAAGAAAATCACCGATTGTGCTCTGGCGGCCAATTTATAATTCAGACAGGTCTGTAATTCGAAAGGTCTTGAGCCCTCATAAGCACCAATCATTTCGATAAGTTTGAGAAAGATCAAATGTTTTCTCATTGAGATAATGCACGCGATAGAACGCGTGACTAACAAATGGACGCCGTGACCAACGGACGGACGGACGGAAGGACGGGCAAACAAGCGATGCCCTTACTACCATGTGACAACAGCCAGTGTTCATATCGGTCTCATATTACTTCAAAGAAACGTTAATTATTACCTTGCTGATTTTCCGGCCCCCACGTACAAAGTCATCCGACATTAATAGTAAAATTGTGTTTACTAACGAACCTTATCAAGGCATTTTTAGTCTTTTTCACTTTGACCTCAGTAACCGGACTTGCAACATCTAATCTGTTTGGATGATGGCGACTCTCGATAGCGGCCATGTATAATAATTTTGAGAATTTACTAGTCAGTGTTCGATACGGTCGCGGGGAGCGACACGAAAGGACTCTAAGGGCATCGTCTAGACAGGTATATCTTAGAGGAGAGTGTCGTGGCTACAGGATGGGTACCGGCTGACTTTAAAGCGGAGTTACTCTTTTGTCACCACGCCAAAATCTCCAAATTATAGTAGGATACCTTACACGGCATAGACAATCTGTTTCTTGCTTCAAATTGTTAAAGTTATAAGCATAGCCAGTAGGAGGCACTGATTGTTGAAGGAGAATGGAGACTACCACCTAACGCTCGGAAATTTCTAATTATAAAATGCCTTCAGCCTGTTCCACAGGGTGTGCCCAATAAAGTTAGGCGTTTATTCCCCTTAACTGGAACATATTCACATAATTTAATGCTAAAGTTGATGGAGGATATAAAAAAGTCATGAGGAAAAACCAACATTTACACTATATTCTGCAACCCTTTAATATCTTCCGGATCTTGTTGCAAGGTTACGTGGTGTCTGCCATGATTTCCCGGCCTCACCTTGACATTTACATGTTTTAGAATATTAACTTCACACTACACAACCACTTAACAGCTTTTAAATTTAGCTGTTAGATCACGTGACAAGTGACCTTCACCTTCTTCAAAGAGGGCGCCATGTTATAAATTGACTGATTTCTCATATATCGATTTTATTTCAAGGAATGTTTTGGGTTTCTTTCTATTTAACTAGGTCTATGCCTTTTACAATCATCACATATTACTTTTTGGAACTGAAAACAATTGCCTTCCCAGTTGTACAGATCCGGTAAGCAGGTTTAAGTTGCATATAATGATATAAAATATAATGATACGCGGAAACCAGAAAACTTACTTAAATTCCGCAGTTAGACTTGCGTGAAGTCAGCAGTTAAGGTTTTAATATCGTCTACAGAATCATAGAATGTTTATGTTTCACCATATATTTTCTAGAAGATCATTTAACACCTACCTTGTCACCAAAAAATGGGTTAATGACGATTTAGTTCATCATTCTGAAAAAGTACCATTTTAATTGATCTGTCAATCAAATGTATACCCTGAGATAACCAACTCAGTTTTCATTCTGATTGGCTGGTAAATGGAGCTTTATGGTTTGACTAATACCGGGGATTATGACCTGCAGTAGCAGCCCTTTGAGTATGAGCACTGCTGATCTTGATAAGCTGGGCCCTGTTCATTGACCCTTAACTAGTACAAGTTATTATGACCAGGTGGCCTAATTAGTAGTAGTTGTCTTTGGGACCATGAGCTCCGCGTTCTCCAGAGTCTCACACTTACAAACTTCAGATTTGGCATAAATTCACATCTTTATCCACGAAAAACGGTTAAAACCAAAATAAAAAGGAAAGAAACAAAATCAGATTCATGATACACAATTTTCACTTGTAGTCACATTGTAATCCGCCAACTAGGACAAAACTGAAAAATAACTGGATATATTTGTGTATATTTTAAGATGTTGTTATTGTTACATGGATACTTACTGCCAGATGTGAGATATAAATCGCGGTTTTATTATTATTATTTTTTTTTTTTGTAAAAATAAGAATTTGCTTTAAATTTTATAATCTTCAGACCAACAACAAATATATATATATATATATATATATATATATATATATATATATATATATATATATATATATATATATATGTATATCACATCAAATAAAGTTATTTAAAATATATTTTAAAACTAAACTGGTCCAAGGTAGTTCGACTGTTAGCAAAAACCTTGCACTAGTTTACTGTTTAGTCGGCAGATGGCAGCACAGTCACCATCGATTTAAAAATCATTGATCAGGCGGTGCCCGTTTGCCTTACGCTGGTATTCCTTCCACGCAGGAAAAAAAATACTGTCAGTTTTCATGATGAATGGGTATGTTAAAAGACTAACTATTCCAAGAACAACGTCTGGAAACGTGATATATTACTTGGATGATGACGAAAGACCAGGGTTAACAGAGCAAATTTCAAGAAAAGAGGATGTAGGCGAAGATGAAATGGCTGGCAGCAATCGTGACCATTTGGTCCCCGTCCTTAAAGAAAAGTCCCACAGTCCCTTAGTTAATTTCATACCGTTGATGGGGAAGACAGAATGATGAACGATAGTAAAACGCTATGTTCTTTTCGCATGTGATATTAAATGTTGCAAATCTCTTGATAAGACAGTTAATCTGATAAAGCCGGACATTTTGATATTTATTGAAAAAGCGGTGATGGTTTTTCTGACCTGAGCTGCGTAGGAACCGATTGACAAAAACTGGTGACGCTGTGAAGAAAGCAGATTGACGGATTGATGAAAGGGGGCTTACTGTTTCATAAATATAGACTTGTTTCTTACGAGACGCTCTCATCAGCGCGGGGATCTCCTTCTGGCCGCGGGACAGCTGACGACGCCGAGTTCTAATGAAGGGTCAGTTGGTGACAGCCGCGTCTGCTGGTTCTGCAGCCTCCGGGGCTGTAACAGCTTCAGCAGATGACTGCACGGTGGCTGTGGACGAATCGATAGAGATAAACACCACAAACATATAGGAAGATACAGCGCCACACGTACACGTACATTCACCATATACGCGAGGTCCTCTCTCTCTCTCTCTCTCTCTCTCTCTCTCTCTCTCTCTCTCTCTCTCTCCAGGTCTTTATCAAGAGTTTATCTCAGACACAATCAAACCTTTCCTATTCTCTTTATGACAAACTCTAATAATATTTATATTCAGATTACAGGTCGTTTCTTCATATTTCAACAGTAACCACTGAAAAGGTTCGCTTTTAGTAAATGGAAATCTTTATCACTGAAAATTAAAAATAAATGTTGGACTTCTGAAAATCTATATAAAATGAGGAAGTTATAGGCGACATTTCAAGCGGTCATGAGTAAAGGGTTAGTATTTAGGATTTACCTATTCCCGTAAATCAGAAGCCCCAATCCTCAAAATATCAAAATCTCACAGCGAAAACATGCAGAGACTTTAAGTTTTTAAAGTGTCATTGATCCTTTTTTTTCCCCCGCAGAACTTTAAAACACACAGGGAAGTAAAGGAAAACAAAACAAGTATATTTGACCACGTTGCCAGCGTTTTGATTCCCAAGATTCTGTTTTGGTATACGGGAGCCAGCAGCCAAGATCTATTCCCCCATGTGACTTCCGTCTTCAAGGCTTGCGTCACTCCTGGCCACGTGACCCAACCAGGCTGACAAGTGCGTGACACTTGGCGTTTGTCCCCGGTCGCTGCCGCAAAAGTGTGAACTTCAACACCTCGGGAGTAGCAATATATCAGATATCAACAAGCCTGAATGAAGGGGCTGGACGTGGAGCGTACACAAATCCCTGATTGATAACGCAGGGTGCCTCCGTGCTGTGAGGGTGATGATATCGCTCAAAGCCGGCCCCGGTACATCAAGGGTTGCCAGCCGTTTGACACGTCTTGTTCCAGCGAGGCTGGCTAATTAATGGATAATCCATACAGCTTATGAGACATAGGAGGTGGTGTGGCTCTAAATTACTTCGTGACGACATTGTTCGTCCGGTTTAAGGTGCCACTTCGCTCTTCTGTTGCTGTTTAAGACTACATGACCTGCCATACCCGTAGCCCTAAAACTGAAAAATCCTGGCACCAAAAATGGCTAATCTTTGCCGTGCATTGATTTTGTAATAAGAACTACACTCGAAGGACTCTGGAAGTTGTTTCTTAATTTTTTTATTTCAGGGATAAAAGTAGCTGTTTCCGGAACACAGACCCTTCTGTTCCGGTTTATGTGAACTCCGCCCGCAAATTATAGCATGGAGATACATGGTTATAGCTCGTTTTGAAGTGCCTGTACTTAATGATATACGGGAGCCTTTCAGAGGTCATTCACATTTCAAGGATGCTAATTATTCCTTGGTGACAACCATAAACCACATCAGGTTAAGCTTATAATAGTACCTTGGACTTTCTAATATTTTCTCTTTCATTGGTCAGTATTGTCGTATAACCCCCTTCGACCACCCTGTCTGTTTGACCCTTCTTTACGGTAATTTATCTCTTCTTTTCGGTGATTACCGTAAGGTTCAACAAAACACATTTAACAACTTTACTTACTGGTATGTTAAAATCTTATGCGATCTTTATTCCCCTGTAAAGTTAAATATAGAAAGAAGAAGTAATATGGTTATATATTATAGGCTATAGATTATTTTAATAGTATTTAATGTCCCTGTTGAAAATTATTGAAAAACACAAAACACTATAAACTCGACATAGATTGCACACTTCTGGTGGTCAATTTAATTGGTCACATGCAAAAACAAATTCAACTGACAGCTGCTGTTTTGATGATGTCATGTGAACATGCAGTCTAAACAAGTCACCAGGTAAAAAGATAGCGACGTATGCAGACACATCTGAGCTTACAGGTCATTGTGATGAAACCAAACAGTTGGGAAATACAAACTGGAGATTTATTGTGAAATTTATAATTACCATATAAGGCTGTCACTTCAATATGTATTTTTCTCGAAAATTACTGAAAATATAAACTTTTAAGAAAATTATGCCTAAAACAGGTTGACATAAGTTGGTGGAACAGATTATAGACCAGGGGTTGAAGAGCTAACAGCGTTCATTTATACTGGAAAAATTTCTAATGAAAAATACTTTTGTTGAATATGAACAAAAAAAAAATATTTTTTTTTGTCGATGTATATATATATATATATATATATATATATATATATATATATATATATATATATATATATATATATATACAAAAGCCTTACAGGACCTAATCTATCATACAAATGAATCTTTATTCCTGGTATGGGACCGGGTTGTATGTCTCCGACGTACACTAGGGAATGAAAATGAACCAGACAAAGACTTGCAGCCAAAGACCGATTAGACTCGGCTCATTAAGACGAGGGTCGTTTTGACGGACCCTCTGGGCAGTAAATCGATGTGACGCTTTGGTTTTATTCAGAGCTCATGTAAAGCTATATTGTCTATCCTCGGCCAATTTTCGAAAGCTGAAAATGAAACAAAGTTAAATATCTTTTCAATGCATATACTAAAACTAAGCTTTAGTTTTTACATTTTGTTTTGTCATTTTGCTGTCAAAATGGCAGAATGGCACCAGGCAGCAGTACGGAAAGGGCGAGTTGGAGCTTGCAATAACTTGCAAAATGTCATGTGCATGTCTTTATTATGTTTCCCCTGACCATAAGAAATAAATAATTAAAAGATACAAAGTCCCCCCCCCCCCCCCCATCCGGCATTTCTTTCTTAATAAGGTGCCGGAGAACCCTACCGTTTTTAATCTAATGGATATATTGTGGAATTTCCAAGCCATCGAAGATGGGTCCTCCAATAAACGACAAGGATTTAGAACTGTACATGTATCTCTAACCAATCAGAATTCATATATATATAAGAAATATAGCTGACTCTTACATAGTGCATTCCGGCTAACTTGAGCTGTATTGTCCTCTAATGGCGCGCGGTCTCATTTTCAGTTCACATAGTTTTCTGTACCAACTCAAGCCTCAATGATTTGCACTCATAATCTGCTTAGGTGGCGTCACCTACTTTTGAACTCTTTTCAACGTTGCAAGAATATATAACTGTTTTGCACCATTAAGTGTATGCTATAGTATATCCGAAGCGTCAGTTAAGATCAATTACGCTTTTGAATCTTGGATTCTGTGTTTTAGTAGTGCAGGGTTCCATGCCATCATTTGGTTATTAGTTAAACAAAATTTAAAAATATTAAAAAAAGGATCCTGACATTGTATAAACTTCACTTGTCATGCGCTCTTTTATGATACTCTTACACTCAATACTGTTTCAGGCTTGACAATTCATAACTGCGACAATTCACGAAACTATACCCTACTACGGTAATTATATATATATATATATAGAGTTAAACCTCGCATATAAAGACCGCTCGGTTTAGGAACCACCTGAGAAAAACGACCACTTTTTAACAGTCCTAATTTTCTTTTTGCTCTTGACACCAGTCCTCGCTTAGACGACCACCTCGAAAATGCGACAACGTTATCGAGGTCTAGTTTGTGGTCGTTATCAGAAGGTTTCACTGTACTTGGAAATCTTACTTTTTCTAGATTTACATTTTCCTTATACAGAACAGGTGGCGCAACCTACATGTTTGTGAGAAGGGTTTGGTTTTGAGAATAGTATACGTTCTTGCCCAATACTTTCTTGTTTAAGTATGTTGTATTATTAACCCCGTATGGAAAATTTAAGGTTCCCTCGTTGTAAATTGTATTTTATATCATCTTCCTCTCTCTCTCTCTCTTCATATCATCATTCGCAGCATTTTTTTTCTTTATGTTTTATTTATTTTCACTGTGATGATGATGGTTGTGATGACGACAAAGATGATGATGATTATGGTTGTTGTTGTTAATGCTTCTGCTATTGCTGTTGCTGTTATTATTATTATTAATAACTTCTTCTTCTTCTTCTTCTTCTTCTTCTTCTTCTTATTATTATTATCATCATCATTGTTATTATTATTATTATAATTATTATTATCATTATTTATTATTGTTATTATTATTCTAATTATTATTATTATATCATCATTATAGTTACCGTTCGTTGCTTCATTTTTAAAAGCCAAGTATAGACATTATACAGACGCGTCAATGAACCCTATAAAACCCTCATTCACCTGTGAAAGTCACCTTCTGTCTGTCTATTGGCCATTCAATTAGTCAATATTACCAAACGACGTCTGTCAGCCGAGAGCAGATTGAATCTTTCATTCCATGAATAGTTTTATTTCCTCTTATTTACCCCGGCTTTATGCGGCCTTCACCAGGTCTTTACAATCTCCGCGTTAGACAGACCCTCTCGCCCCGGTGAGTCTGCTGATATCTTTCATGTTTTTATCGATGACATGTTACCGTGGATCACTCTGGACGGAAAGTAATACATCCAGGCTCCACAGGGACGGACACGGGGAACAAGTCTATTTCAGCCCCGTTTTCATTTTTCATATTGCAAAAGTCAGCATTTCCATTTCCAATTTTTCAATGGTCCAGTCGGGTGTAAAGTGTATGCATGCATGGGAATAAATATTCGAGCAAATATAATTTTTTTTTAGTTTAAAGTTTGCTGATGTAAAGTTTATGTAGGAATAATCTCCTATAATGTAGAGGAAAAGTGATATTATACAGGAAACTAGAAACCTGCATTCGGAGGATCGCAAGCCTCCGCCATGAGGCTGATGGGCTATTGTGGGATGCGCCCTAAACAGCTAGTGTTTGCTTTCAGTTACTGTGGTCGTTTTTTTTTGTTCGCGAGGGTTTCAAATTCACGATGTTCGCGAAAGGGAATTTATCGCGAAAATAAAACCTTCGTGAATAAGAGACCCCCTCGTCGAAGGCAATTCAAGGTTGATATTATAAATAATAATTGATCCTATACATGTTATCTTTAACCTAAGATGGTTATCATTAATAATCATCATTAATTTTTCTGCCAACAATAAACAGTGATTTCTTCTTATACGACAAAGGTTCCCTGTGCTTTTTTACGATTTTGTGCACATATTACTTTGTATAATTAATTCATAAAATGATCGATATACTCTGTGTAGAATATTGTATGGTAAGATCGCGGAAACTGAACCTCGCGAAACCGTGAAAAGTTTAAATTCGCGAAGTGTTAACCTCGCGAATATGAAGCCAACCACAGTATTCCGTCCATATTCTCAGTTTCATTCGTGCATAAGTGACTGAACATTTGTGAATGTTCTTAGATCCGGATCATGTGCCGGATCCGTACCAAAATCTAATAGATTCTTCATTGGCCCATTCCCGAAATAGCCTGAAAATATCATGAGATTCAAGTATACGGTTTGACAAACTACACACATTAACACACACACACACGAATAGGGATGAGCGCATATCATTCTGGGTTAGGCAGGTATATATATATATATATATATATATATATATATATATATATATATATATATATATATATATATATATATATATAGATAGATAGATAGATAGATAGATAGATAGATAGATAGGGCGAGAGAGACCGACAGACAGAGAGTTTAATACAAAGTCATGGAAGAGTATCATGAATGAAAACCAAAGCATATACATGTATATACGTAGTAGCCATATTTAATTATATAGGGTGTAAAAATAACGGGCCTGATATTCATTATATAATAAATTATATTTACATGTATGTATATGTATATACCTAAAATTTGTTTTGTTGTTACAAAAATCAATCTACAATAATACCAATAAAGATCTCTGAATATGTATATCCTTTTCTTATTTTCATACTCGTCTCTATACGTGTGTCGCGTGCTGGCTTCTTTGCTTGCTTATACTCAATATGAGTATTGGAGTCTATATACTTGATCTCATGTCAGGGCAACTTCATAAATGAAGCCGGCATCCATGTACAAATACGCCTGGAATCTTACAATATTTTAACAGAATACAACTTGCGGCCTGACCAGAGGCTTTTAATTAATAATCATAAGCTGTTTATTATGATATCTCCTTCCCGGTAACGGCTGAACGTCACGTGTCAAAACAACTATAGGAATAAGCCTGAGATTGTGAACCCTCGCTCTGCTGCCATCTAGCGAGTGAAGATTGAACTAAACATTAATCTTATATGATAATTTACGGGTGGGGAGCGGTCATCAGCAGAGCGTTCCCCCGACTTCTACTTGACAATACGGGTCTATCAGCCACTAAACTCTCTCCGCACATATATATAGTTTTCCTCCTACATTGTATTCCAATGCCCTTTTCAAACACTGATCTTGCAACAACATCGAAACCGCTAACTGGGAATGTCATTTTGGGCACAAACTGAATGCCAGATGTAACAAGTCGCATGCTGGCTTTAAGGGTATACTATTTTAAAAATGTGGATGAAGGATGTATGATATGCAAGAAACTACCTTATCTTTCTAAATAAATCAATTTGCTGTAGCTTTAATTTCATTAGGAAATATAATATAATGTAATGATATTATATCATATTACGATACAATATAATATAATATAATATGATATTAAATTATATATTTACACACACACATATATATATATGTATATGCATACATATACAAACATAAAGAGAGGAAGAGCCCGGAAGAGCGTTTAGTGAGTGTGTTTGAGAGAGAGAGAGAGAGAGAGAGAATATTCCATCAAATTAAAAGAAAATATAATACCAAACGTGTGAGGAGTTTAACATATATTTATTCGCTTAATTGATGTTGTCTCCATATAGAACAAAGAGGCAATTAAGCTATATTGAACTGTTGACTCATGGATTTTTCTTTCTTTTTTTCTATTCAGTGTTCCGATTTCCTATCGTTCAGATAACTGGTCATGTGTGCATACACTTAATCAGGGTTAATAAGAGCAAAGGATCAGCGATACTTTAATCTGATCTCACAGAAAATACAAGCTCTTTTTCACTGGAGGCTCGGTAACAATCCACTATAAGATCAAAGGCTTCTGTAAGAAAATGAGTGAGTAAAGGAAACAAAAATATATCTATCAAGCTAAAGAACAAGTTGGAGTTTGGCCATTTTGTGAAATCAGCCAGGGCTTCCCAGTGCGCACAAGGGTTGATGAACGTTGGACGGACGGGGCGGTGGAAGGGGATGTAACGGAGGGGTGATGGGTGTTACATCAGGAGACTAATTACAGCAGGCCGCGGTGGTGATCCTTTTGATCTCTGCTGCATCAGCCGGTGGCTCTGAGATGTTAGGATGCTCCTGTCACTCGTGCAGCCTGTGATCAGGGGGATTAATTACGTCACAGGTTGTGTAATGATCAGCCGGCGTGAAGCCGAAACCGTTAAAAGCGGAAGAGTAATTAGAGAGGAAAATCGGAATTACCAAACTCCCAAAAAATCATGGTCGCCGTGGTCGCCTCAGATCAGAGTACACGTAGGCCCGGGGGGCGCTCATGTATGAGCTAAAAGCTGAAGGGGCCATGAAACGTCCCGACTGACAAAGCTCTTGGTTCAATACTTAAAACTGCTATTATCAAAAGGACCGCAGGATCAGAGATTATCGACCAATATATTATTATGGGTTATATCGTTGGTATAAGTGTCTAGCAATTTACGCACCCCTGTATATACCCTTTTAATACAATGCCATACTTTATTATTAATATTTTGTGCTTATTATTAATGGTATATTCACAGTAAACGAGCAACAGCTAGGGGAATCGGGATTCACACTGATGTTCTAAAGATAAGGAAAAGTGTTCTAAGGATCAAGCACAGTGTTCTAAGGATCATTTTTCTAAGGATCAGACATAGTGTACTATATAAGGATCAGACATAGCGTTCTCAGGAACAGGCAAGGTTTCCTAAGGATCAGACACAGTGTTCTCAGGATCAGGCACAGTGTTTTTAAATGGCAGACCAACTGAGCTATTTGATGGATAAGTAAAAAATACTGAGATGTATTTTCTAAGAGATAGTTTTACTTTTGCCAAAAAAATCTAATTTGTCTAGCAATAGACAAAGATGACCACATCCCCATCAGAATTTATGGGCAAGACAATTTCACCAAGAAAATCTGTGACTGTTCAATGTTGTCTGGTTAGCCATCGCAGACCCGCCGTTGTTTGTCTATATAGTCACACCGAAAGGTCTTGGACTTATCGTGCTTCAAGCCCGAGTGCTCGGTATAACACATGGAGTGTCAGCGACGTGATAAAACAGTAGCCTCATTCCATTCTTCAGTCGGTATTGGGCTCAGCAACACATAATGCTGCACATTAGCACACGAGAGATTACGTGGTCCCGGAGCAATCCGACGGCTGGCCGGGCAGGTCACTGTCCATCACTCATCGCCAACAGTCACATGATCACGGGGCCTCCGGGACAAGTCCTCCATACATCAGCTGGGGGTCGTCGTTCTAACCAAAATAGATGGATTACCCGTAATTGATAGATTATTTCACACAATGACACAGCTCTGCCACTATCTCCTAGTTTTCTTGACCTTCATTAAATGTGGATACGAGTTAAACTGTTTTCTGGCGCTATCCACCTTTTAGGAAATGTCCTGACAGAACTGAGGAAAGCTTGTTCTGCAAAATAATGCATGGATTTTTTTGTGAAATGATCACCTCTCTCTCTCTCTCTCTCTCTCTCTCTCTCTCTCTCTCTCTCTCTCTCTCTCTCTCTCTGGTTTTCCAAACATAACGGGAATAAAAATTAAAACTGTTTATATACTAGCCAACTAATTAAAAAGCTAAAAGCGGTCACAAACTTCTAAACCTACTTGCACAAGGGAACGTGTGGCATCTGGTATTCTAACATATAATTGATATTTTCACTAACCCTAAGAAAATTACTTGTGCGAGCATATTTTGTTTAATGTATATATATTGGTGTTGGGATTGAGTATCATCGGGTATATGAAACGTCTTTGTAGATGAAGAACCACCGTCTTTTCAGGCCTGAATAAGGACAGCGTGTCCTACAAGTCTGGCCAGCGATAATGGTGAAAAGTTGATTTATCAAACCGGTCTGCGCAATATCGCCAAATCCGCCATCATTATTCATAGAACTATCTGGTAATGAACCGTGTATGGTCCCAGTAACCCTCCTATCAATAGCGCCTAATTTCTTCCGCGGTGAAACAAATGAAAAACGTCGCCGGACGGAAATGTATTGAAGTCCTGATTGAGCAATGATAGCTTAAAACATAGTCGAATGATTGGAAGGTCTTGGCGAGAAAAAAATGGGTTAATGGTGCCGGGGAGTGGGGATTAGCGGGAGAATTAGAAGCGCGGAATCGAACGGGGGTCAAAGGTCGTGGGTGTATCTCGGATACGCTGATCATATAACAAGTGCGCGTCTTCACAAATGTCCCATGCATAAAATACTCGTGAGCTAATTTACGACTGATAAACAACCCCAATAACAAATGTATGGGTTTATAGGGACTGGGGTCCGGCAGACACGGCTCAAATCTCCACTGCCGTGACGCGCTGTTAAGTTATCTAAACAAACACCGTGGCGGATTTACATGCAGTGCTAAGATATAGCGCGTGAAGGCGCGCGAAGGACTCTTGGGTGATAAATGATGCGGTGATGAACAGCTAGCATACATTGTATAAAGAACAGCTGGGCGTGTACAGCCACCCCGGTATAGCTTACGGGAAATCTCCCTGTGACTTTCTTGATATGCATCAGCCAATAAAAGGTGGGCTTCCCTAAAGCGCGCATGTGATGGAGATCTTTTCTTCATCAGCCCAGCTAATAGGTCCAGTTTGATATATGAGGGATTGATGAAGCCTTAGGACGCCTGGACTTCCACCAGACCGCCATGTAATCCCTGCGTCCTGCGGCGGAGTCTCTGGTTTGTGCCAGGATCGAAACTGTTTGACAGAAGGATATTCTGGCAACCAAACGGCTTGCCGCGCCAACCCGCAAGTTCTGCCGCACTAGGACGCCGTGTTTTTTTTATACAACGTGCCAACAGATAGCTACAGCGGGCGGCAGAGTATCTCGCCTAACTCGGATCAACTGGTCGACGTACAGGTAACGTAAATTTGTATTTGATCGTCTGTGTTCATATCAAGCACGGTAAATTTACTTTTAATCCCCTATGACGCTTTGTACTTTATAATAATTTACACATTATGTAATATTTAATGTCCGTTTATCATGATACAAAAGATCATGATACAAAAGTACTCATATGTTTTTGGTGTAGCTTTCTGATTCAGCGAAAGAAGTGTTCAGGGTTATAAGTTACAGACAATAAGAGGCAGGAACGTTAAACAGTTCCGGTATACCTAACCCACCCCACTCTCTCTCTCTCTCTCTCTCTCTCTCTCCGCAGGGACGGACCGGGGTGGGAAACAGGAGATTGATATTCGAGCGAAAGCGGCCAAAATTTAATATATCATATCGACCAAGGGGCGGATCCAGGATTTAGGGTCCCTTAGAGGACTAACGACAAAAAATTAAAGAAAATGGTCCCCAGGAGCGGAAAAGGGGGGCTCCAGGCCATAAAATTGGTCTGAAATCCGTAAAAAAAGGGTTGCATCGGCTTCTGCGACTCACTTGCATCAATATTTAATTCATACCATAGGCCCAAAAGCATCAAAATGTTGCTTTTCGCCACAGTTGACCTAGTCCGAACCCCTCTCTCTCTCTCTCTCCCTGTGTAGGCTGTGCAGTGCAGTAACAATACGCACGCGCGACAGGGTATGTCGTAGTACATAATGTCTTAAGCGTCGGATTGTGCACCGGAAGGTCTCTTGCTCGGTCTACCCTAGCGACAGGTCTGTCACGCAAACAAATTTGATTTACTTTTTCTTTCATATTTGCGTTACAGCTCCTAAGGTGGAGAGTTTCCCTCTAAAGCTTGGTCAGATCTGACCAAAGTGGTTCAGGCCACAATATTCGGCGTGAGGACGTGCCTCGACCCCTACATGTTACGCATAATACAGTTGTGTTGACTCAGTTGAGATATGAATTGTAACATAATGTTCAGTATATATTAAAATATTGGCACTTACTCTCAAGAAAACCAGATATTGATAATTGTTACCTCCATCGGCTCTTGTTTACAGCCTGGTAAGGCATGCTGGGAAGCCTTGGAGGGGCTGTTTCTGGGCGACGTAATGCGGATCTACACAGGAACACCACCTAGCGGGTATATTTAGGTAATTTGCATAGATACCCTTTTAATTTGTATGCGATTCTCATTTGGGGTTGTGTCGAATCAGAGGGGAAACTCTCCCCCACGGGTTTTTGGACGCCATTCCTGAATGTCTGAATGTTCGGGCTAGTTCAAACCCAGAGTTTCAAAGGAAAAATGGTGGAATGTCCGTACAACCTAAGAGATTCATTCCAGTGTCTAATTCAAGGCAAATTATGACCTTTTGATTTTTTTCGGCGTTGCGCATGTAAAACCTGAAACATAAATGGCTTAATCCAATAGTTAGACATCATTTTTGCGTGCGTTCATATACCTGCATCAAATTCAAAAGACGGTTCCACCGACAGGCAATTGCCGCCAGAGGTCGCTTCTACTCGGAACAACCGTCTTCCGGTTAGAAATTGTATATAGGGACGACGATGACTACTTGTTTCAACAGTCAACCTTCAAATTTAAAAAAAAATCACAATCCGAGAAAAAATATATTTTTCATACATAGGAATGCGCATGCTTACCAGAAGTTAGACCCAATTATTTCATTGAATCCGTTCCCTAAGAATCCATGTTCGTCATCACGTAAATTGCCTTGAATCAACTCTGACCCAATATATTTCTGTGACCTTAATTTATGTATAGCATTCAATACATGTATACCCACACCACTGGTGTATTTAGTAGCTCTTAGGTGCATTGTGGGTAAAAATATTCCTTTAGGTCAAACATAATAAAAGGGTAGGGTTCTCAGGCACCGCCCGCGTCAGTTTTAACCCCCGCATAAAAAATTTTATTATTTTTATTTTTATTTTTCAAGAAGATAAAATAATATAAATTTGATAAGTTTTCCTTTGTTATGTAGTTCTTTTACCCGTTTAGAAAAAAATATGTTATTATAATACTTTTTCCCTGATCATATGACATTATTATCGAAACATACAAAAAAAAGTAATAAAAACCCCGCTCGCCCGCACTGATTTCTGAAAAAAAGGTGCCTGAGAACCATACCTTTTTTGGCCTTACAGACAATCCGTAACGAGCAGCATCGTAATCCTGTGAGTGCGATTATGTGCATTGTGGCCATGGATCCATGCTTTATAAAAGACAACATCCCGGCCATCCTGGTTTTAATTCTTATCGTGGCTCGATGCTGTAACTTTATAGGCAGTTATTCTCTCAAATTCAAATATATTGTCATACGGTATGGCATCATAATGGCCGAAATAATGAAGGCCCAATATGATATGAAAAACTTTATGACAATGGCCATCCTTTATATTTGACAGCGTTCTGGGTTTTGCAATGGGACTTTAGGCAAAATCACACCACATGAGGTCAAAACCAATTTTTTAATTATATTATATTATTGGTCTTCAATCTGAAGTATTCCGCAACCGGTGTTTTCGTTCTTTTTTTGGCCCATGCAGATTCTTAGGTTCTAAACTTCATTGGTGCACATGTTTCCCAATAAGTATTTGCATACACTTATCCTGTCCATATCCCCATGCTCAAACTGGCATATGTGACTGTATACATTTGTGAATATTCCTGGAAGACTTCCTGAATCCGAATCATGAGGCCGAGCCACACCGAAATCTAACTGATTTTTTAATTGGTCCATTCTGGAGGTCGCCAGGAAGAGCGGGTTATAGAGTTGGGGCAGGTTGAATTGTCCCCTTCACGATTTGGCGCATCGGAACCTTCTTTTCGGATGTGAATTCCCTCGCGTAAACACTTGATTTGTCTATCATTTTCTCCAGCCATGTTCCTCCGTCACATGAAGATTGCTTATAAGAGTTGACTAAACCGTCATTACAACAAGTATGTGCATGGTGTACATAAGAAATCTATAGTAAGTATACCGTGGAACATCGAAATTCAGACCACCCACGAGACCATGAAAAAAGTAGTCTTTATTTTGAGGTGGTCGCTTAACCGAGGTGGACGTAAGGCGAGTGTTTACTGTACTAAACTACACCAGCCTTATGAAATGGTTTGTATTTTAAATATCTGATTTAGGGTCAGTTTACGGTTTACGGAAAATCCAACTTGAAATTATCTGGAGCTCTGAAGATCAAGGTGAATACACATATTTATATATGACCAGATCTGTAACTCATCGCGTTTCCACAAGAAAATGTCATGTAAGTCTCTAAAATATCTCTAAAAATATCTCTAAAATAATTATTGCCTTCACCAGGAGAGTATGCGTTCATCCCCGTTCGTGTGTTTGTCTGTGTATGTGTTTGTGTGTGTGTTTGTTCCGATAAATCACAGAATCTCATTAAATTTTCATTGTATTTCGGGAATGGGTCATTGCAGAATCGATTAGACTTTGGTGTGGATCCGGCACATGATCTGGATTCAGGAACGCCATCAAGGAAAATCACAAATGTACAGTCACTCATGCACGAATAAACCTGGGAATATGGACTAAACAAGTGAATGCAAACACGGTTTGGGGAACATCACACGATAGGGACCCTCAACATGGCGGAGACTTGCATTACTGAGAATGCACATTCTAGTTCACGGTATATAAAATCGAATATAAAATTGTCTTTCACTCTGCAGTCTGTCATTAGATGGCGGCAGGCCTATAGGGTCTGCAGTCTACTGATCGTCTCGTTACAGGAGTAGTGTTAATTCGTTATATTAGACACCGTGTCTGGTGACTTACACCAGCAGATCATCACTTTAATGTACCAGACCAAATGACCATGGATAGTCTTATAGGGTGTGTTCAGCAAAGGGAAAAAACGCTTCGAAACACATGCGTATACAGCCAATGAATGTCCTCTTTTATTAGTTCATTAAAACACCAATTAAAACAACATAAAAGTAAAGAGTGAATTACAGTGTCGTGACAAATATTAGTTATACTCTATTAATTATTGCTTTTAGAAAATGTGTGTATCATATTTTGTATACCACTTGTGTTGTATTTGTCTAACACTTGGGGAGGTTTTAAAATGAGAGAGTCAGAAAGAGAACTATTAATATAAATATGCTATGAACAAATTCGCACGAGGGTTAAGTGAAGTCCTGGGCAGACTGGAGCTACAGGAGACGGCATCATAATAACTAATAGACAGGCGTCAGTTCCTGCACTCTCCGCCACAATACCGACTTAATCATCCACAATCTGAGTTAAGAGTAGTTCTGCCTGGAGAGTGTAGCGCCATATGCATGACTACGCTATGTAATTTACAGCACTTGTCACTCGGCCGCAGCTATTTAATTGACTTACTGTTTCCTTTCATTCGATTATTTCGTTTTACGTCAGAAGTAATATAATATTTGTAGAAATAGGTGGTAAGATAGAGACAGATATAGACAGGCAGAAAGACAGGTGGACAGACAGATACAGAAATACTGAGAGAGAGAGAGAGAGAGAGAGAGAGAGAGAGAGAGAGAGAGAGAGAGAAACAGACAAACAGGCGAGACAAACAAAGACTGTGTAAGTAAGAGAGACAGAGAGAAAAGAGAGAGAGACAGACAAACGAACAAACCGTTAGAAGAGCGGGCCGACAAATAGAGAAAGAGCGAGAGAGACACAGAGACAGACAGGAAGCTATATAGGCTGACAGACAGAGAGGCAGGCACAGAGGGACATACGAAGACTGTATGTATATGAGAGAGAGAGAGAGAGAGAGAGAGAGAGAGAGAGAGAGAGAGAGAGAGAGAGAGAGAGAGAGATAATATGTTGGCAACAGAGAGTTCAAGTATCAGGCGACTAAAATAGTTTCTTATTAGGTCCAATTTAAATCTAGCTCTGACACGCCAACATGTTTGTGGGCGTGATGGGCAAAAATCGAAAAAAAATTAAAAGAAGATAATCAACTCTACTTGTTGGCAACTTGCGGCGCGGCATTATAAAACCAATGGAGCCACATCGCGCGGAAAATATGCGGTATTTCTTGCAGGCATGCAATATAAGAAATCTGTTTCATTTTCTGCTACTGCCAGCAGCACGTGCTGTTCTGGAGTTTCCCAGCAGCAACAGGTGAATATTCTATAGACAGCAGAACCGCGGCACTGTATATGAAATGTCTGACTGGTTTTAAGCGGGGTCGTGGACTTTTTGCCCTCTAGCGGTGTGGTGTAAACACTGTGCCCGGCTGCTGCAGGCATACAGACGTTTTCTATCATACAGCACGCTACCAGGACCTAGCCCGGGGACCTGTCCAAAACAGCACTGGTGCAGCAACCCGGGCTGCTGCTGTTGGTATAAAAAAGAACAGGTGTTGCTGCGGAGGTCCGCTCGGCAAATTAGTGATAATCGGTATACTTTTTATATATTTTGTATTGGATTTCGTGCCCAGACTCTTACAAAGTTTCCGCCATTCATCTGCTGTACATTTTTTTTTGTTGATTTGCAGACGCGCTCGACAGGTTCAACATGACATGTATATGCATTTACACACACACACATACAGGTACATTTATACAAGTGTGTTAATAGGGGAGGATTTTTCTTCGCAGAAACATGTCTAGGGCTAGTTAAGAAAGATCTGAATTACAATTTAAATAGATATTGTTTTCAATTTGAAATTTTCTTCACAACAATTTTGTGAAATAACATTCCACTATGAGTATGTTTATGTATATTTGAATAAAATGTAAATGGAATGCAAAGATTATGTGTGACATTTAGAGACACATTTACAAAAAAAAGACAAAAACATATTCAAGAAATTTAAAGACTATGAGGGTCGGAATGATGTTCTGATAATTTCGTGGATAAAAATATATTATTATCCTGTTATAGTACGACGGAACACAAAAAGTAAAAATACTACATAACCGACCGATAGCACATATAGATATAATGTATAAAATAAGTTAAAAGATAAATAACCGAAGGAAATGGTCAACAAAACATGTCGTACAACGCAGAAAAGAGTAAAGATCGTGCAATGGTGGAAAACATGTAATGAAGTATTTAATGGACAGATCATGTTCCAGCTCTTGCGTGTTTAGAAGAGTGAAGTCCTCGGGCGGCTTGTCTTATGCACATGTTGAGGTCTGTACGGTCAATTTACCGGCAGGGTAACCGTTACATGATCAGCCTCTGCGCTCGTAAATTTGTAAACAACCTGGTCTCCAGGGGGCGTCTGTGCGGTCATTCTGAACGAGTCTAGTGTATCCTCAAGCTCCGACCCTCCAGCAATCACATACACACACTTTGATCCACAAGTCCACGGGGAAAACAAGAATTTAGAGAGTACCCGTGGCTCGTTACTATACCAAGCTAAAGCGCTGTGGGACGCATGTACTGTTATGAGAGCAGAGTTACGGGGTTTACAGAACGCGGCCTATAATAGTTTATGGTAGCATCGCTGTTTGAATAGATCTTAATTCAATCCAAAAGTGGTTTTTATTCATATTAGACCCCATAAAGAATACATTACTTTAAATGTGGGACAGGGATTTTTCTGTTAGTATACATATTTTTGAATTTTTCATTCATATATTTTCACATAATTTTGAAACATTAAAAAAAAATATTTTATAAAAGGTACACTATTTTAAGCCCCCAGTAACAGTTAACCACTTTTTAGTCAACTTATATTAAACTACATGACGGTATCTCAGAAGTGTTTTTTTCTCTATCATGATTCTATCTGTCCTAAAACTAAAATTTTAAATTTTCATTCTATAAACTGTTGAATAAAAACTTAAAGTGTCAGTTTTAGGATAGACAGAATCATTTCAGAAAAAAAAAAACACTTTTGAGATATGGCGATCCCCGCCATATTCTCAAATGCAAAATTTTGACAGGTTAGGATATCTCGAATATCCCTAGCCCTAATAGGCTATGCATATGAAAACATGAAATACAATTATAACTTATCATTTAGATCGTAAAGGGGCCTAATCTGATATATCATATTTATTAACTAAAAGTAAATCCCTGGGACCTTCTTAAAAAAAGGTCGGAATCCGACAGAACACAAGCTGTTCGTTTTGTTTATATCCACCAAAATCATTTGAACACATTCAACAAAGATAAATGGCGGCAAGTCAGACGGACGAGTTTTGCAAAGGACATTTTCCATCCGTGCAGTGACATTTCATATCCCACCAACCTCTCTCCCCTTATCATATCCCACCGACCCCTGTTCCCTTATTATATCCCACTGACCCCAGTTCCCTTATCATATCCCACCGACCCCTGTTCCCTTATCATATCCCACCGATCCCTCTCCCTTTGTCATATATATATCCCACCAACCCCTCTCCCCTTTTCATATGCCAGGGACCCCTCTAACCTTATCATATCCCTTCAACCCCCTCCCCTTCCCCACAAACCGTATCTTCCCTGGTTCTACCGAGACAGAACTACGCCAGGAGCATTTTTCCGTTGCCGTCTCGCCGTCTCCGAGCTTTCTATAAAAAAAGTTCTCGACGCCAACGCGAACGCCAAGAACAAAGGTAACTTATGTGAAAGTTAATTGGCAATCGACCACACAGACAACATTCCTGGGTTTTTACTGGAACCGTAAAGACAGTTTCTGACCTTTGTTGAGATGAACAACTCTTTTTTTATAACCTTTACCGTTAATGGCTGTGTATTTTTATATAAAAAACATGATTTATCCTGCACTCAATATATCATGTTTAGTAAGATTTTGTTTCTGACCGTGAACTTTTGGAATTTGAAATAAAAGGAAAATCAGGCAATCTGCTTAATATGATTCGACCTGCATGTACCTATTTTATGTTTGGTTATTATAAGGGCTGATCTACATTTGAAGGTAGAGATGTGATGGCGCTTTTGTAAGATTAATTAATCATTTCTAATTGCCTCCGCCAGGAGTGTATACGTTTATCCCCGTTCGTGCATGTGTGTGTTTGTATGTTTGTTCATGCACAACATAACTCACATAATCATGAACGGAATCTCATGAAATTTTCAGGCCGTTTCGGGAATGGGCTAATGAAGATTTTGGTGTGGACCCGGTATATGGTCCAGATTCAGGATTTACATCAAATAATATTCACAAATGTACAGTCAGTTATGCACGAATGAACCTGGGAAATTTGGGCTGAAAAAGTGAATATAAACACGGTTTCTGGGAGCATCCTATATAATAGAGACCCCCCCCCCCCCACACACACACACACACACAATTAAGGCCGGAGGCTTGCATTCCTTAGAATGCAGATTTCTAGTTTTCACGTCTACTAGTCAAACAGCCTGAACATCTGCGGGACAAACTTCTTTGTGTCAGTTTGTTTCCTTTTGGGGAAGCTGTTCTATATACCTTTTTTTCTAGAGACTATTCTAAATCGAAATTATTTCGGAATCCACCATCCATGTGGCCTCCATTTAAACGCATTAACGGTTTAAAAAAAAACTTTATTTTCAATAAATGGATTATCCAGTGTTTATTAAATGAATTCTCGGAATTCCAACCTTGATAAAGTGGTCGTATTTTCGAAGTTGTCGTCTAAGCCAGGTGTAATAGACAGAGCAAAACAGAATCGGGACTGTGAAAAAGAGGTCGTTATTTTGAAGTGGTCGCTAAACCGAGATGGTCATCAGGCGAGCTTTTACTGTATCACGGAGCGCATTTTATTGAATATTTGAGACTCTTGACACACAGCAAAATGCCTACCATTTGCCCCAGGTACTGTAGATTCAGAAATATTAGTTGGGATTTTATTTTCGTGGTTTTCGTGGATCAAGATAATCCACGAATTCATGATTCCAACGATCAAAAAATCACACGATCAGAGGATATACGGTATCTCAACGGCAGCTGGTGGTCGACTTTATATTTATAATTGTTACCGCTGGCTGAATTTTCAATAAAGATACAAAAATTGTGTATTACTTTTTTATGATTGTTTTTGATACAATCATTAAATGCACTGAATTGTTTTTCGTAAATTACTATAAAAATATGGGATTTATAAATATTCTTTTGTCAATTAAATTATTTCCCCTAATATCGTACGAACACGGCCCCCTGATATCTTTACAATAAAACAATATCAAAGTATTATTTAAACTGAAAACGTAATTTCCTCTTATCAGCATTTCGGATAAAAAAATTCAAGAACAATACCACATTCCTGTCGAGCAAAGCGTTAGTTCTGACACACCAAGAACGGTACACAAGTTCCAATGTTCGTAACCATAGCTACCGAGGCACGGCTTTTTCGGAACCGGCCTTTTCAACCTTCTTTCAATTGATATTAAACGAGACTTACGCTACGTATTGGTCTAAAAGACAAGGGCCGTGTAAACTCATTTGCATTACCGCGATTACCGCGGGACGCGAAAGAGCACTTATTCCGAATAAGGCGGTACTTTTTCCGAATATTGCTGATAGTGGTACATATATATGTTAGCGTAAGTAAGCGCCACCGAATACTATTAGGCAAATTATTTCTTTATAATCTCCAAATATAGCTGACATGATGAATGACGAACGAACCGTGTGTCGTCTCACCGCCCCGTCAGGGAATTACAGGCGCCACATGTGACTACTGCCTAGATAAAAAAAGTTAAAAACCTTCATGTGGATGGTCCCGTTTTTTTTTCCTCCGGTCAAGTGATGATACGTTTTCTGTTAACGTGGTGTGATCGGGTGTTATAACTGATAGCCGATGTATCGGCTGTTACAACTAACAGCCGATGTATCGCCCAGCACGTGTCGGTCACGGCTGATTAATTCTTTGTTAGGCTCGGGTCGGGCGAAGCATGTTTGTTCAACACTGACCTGATTGACCGCGGTACAAGCGCACCGTGCGATAAGCATCTGAGCCAAACTACCTGTGTACACCAGGCTCGTCTTCCTTGCGCATATGGAGGTATTAATAACCATAATTTTCTAAAGTTTTCTTTGTCTTTCCACGAATTCAAATACCCCACGATATGCGTTTTGTACAAAAACCACGAAATTTTAAGCCCACGATATTATCTGAATCTACAGTATATAAAAAGAGTAACTTAAATTCTTGGACGTCTACCTTATGTTCAAAATACCGTAGACACACCTGACCTGGTCCAGGTAACAGGCTCATCAGACACCTCTAAATACAGGTAATACTTTGTTTCTCTAGTTTTCTTGGCCCTTGTGCTGATAGTTGTTTGTACGAGTTTCAGTTAGAGATCATTGTAACAAGATCATTCGTAACTTCTTCACCACTGAAGCAGTTGCTGTTGGCAAGTGGTGCCGCAGAGCATAACTGCAACAGGTGAATGATTCATTCTGATCAGTACTGCGCCAGTAAAGGTCGGTGTACGATGCAGTACACTTTCTGTACGGTTTCTTTTTGCACGTCAGAACAAGTTGTACCACTCCGTTCTACACTTCGCGCACACACATCGCCAATGACGTAAGAGCCGCGACCTTTGACCTATTGCGCTCGAGGTGCTTTTTTTAAATGCCAAGTTGTCTACCGAAATAGAAATATAGCAATTGCATTCATTGTGTCCATATATCATGGCTGGCTGTTTTATTACTACAGACATACTGGCCATAGTTGCGAGAATTCCGTGGTTTCTTGCTTGAGGATTGGCGTGTGTATTAACGTGCCGTCTAGACTGGCTTCCTCACCTATTCCCGGTTGAGGCGATGATTCGGCAGCCGCTCTCACTTGTTATCAGGCGTCAGGCGAGGGGTCAGGCAGGGGGGCTCTCTGAGCAACACAGTGGTTAGCCCCGGCTACTAACAACCACGTGCGCTCAGACTTGCAGGTGTGGGGTCGAAACTGAAAACTAAAGTCATAGACTTTCAGACTTTCTTTTTGGACTGTTATAACAAAATGTATATATATATATAATATTTCGTGAAGGTCATTTGTTGTTGGAATCTAATAGTCTCACGCACCATTTAGAGTAGAAACACCCCTAGCTGCATGTCGCTGTCGCTATGTGATCTATATAATATATATATATACATATATATATTTTTGCAATTGTTCAAGTACAGATCGCGAGTGATTTAACTGGTACAAATCAAAATTGCCAACTGTACACTGGAACACAGTCGCATGAATCCTTATTGGTGGGCGTTTTTCTGGCCTATAGAACAGGCTAAAACCACCAATATATACTGGAAAGGACTTCGTGGATTATCTGTTTACATCTGAATTGACCTTGTTTTGGGCAAAATGCGACTGTGACTGGTACAATTGCCAGTCGTACCAGTACAAATCACAATTAGGATCTGTACTGATATGATAAGCAATTGTACCAAACGAAAGGGTCTTGTTTCATAATGCATGTCTAACAAACATATGAGGTGGCCATTTTAAATTTATTCTGAATGCTTTTAAGAAAGCATTTTGAAGTAAATATGTAAACTCAATATCGTATATTAAATAATTTCCCAACAGGGATATTGCTGTTGGACGTTGATACGTTTCTTTTGTTATGAATACATTAAATTAAAAAAAAATCCCTATATATATATTTAAATATATATATATATATATATATATATATATTCATATATATATATATATTCCTGAATGAATGAGAGTGAATTCGAATATAGAAAACTAGTATAGGGCCTCAACCACTGCCAAGACAATGGTCAACACTGGATCCGCCCTTTACTCACAATAAAATGTAATAAGGTATGTCTCATGTACCAACCAATATTTCTTGAAAATTCGTGAAGTAGCTTCTTTTGTGAATCCTTTATAACACCCAAACAATCAAAACGGCAAACCACCAACGAAAACATAACCTCCCTGGCAAAGATTGGCTTCCCTGTATATTTTTTTTAGTTTGGATCTTTGAAAACAGAAAAATCTGTATTATAATTAGGTTACGTAAATCCACTTTTGACACGCACTTGGAATAACCATTTTTGGTCGATGAATGCCTAGAATAATGCAAAGTGTGTCTTTAGTAGCCATCTTCCATATTTTCTCATAAATTATGAGGAATTTGATTTTTTTGTAACTGTGTGAAGAGTAATTGCAGCGCTTCTACTAGAAATAACGCTGGTTAGGATCTAGCGGACGAACTTGACCCAAGGAAACCTCCCGAACAAACCCGGTCCGTTTTTTGATCAGCTGACTGTAAGTCAACTGAGGTATATAGGTATGGCGCTTTGTCCGTCGTCCGTCTGGCCGTCCGACCGTCCGTTAGCAGGGCACAAATCGTTACCGCTGAGCCTAGAAGCCTGTAACTAAAAATTTAGGGAGGTCCATAAAAGATCTCCTTGGAAACCTGAAACTAGGTCACTGCGACCTATATCCTTCGAGCAATGGGGCTTGTTAGTACCCCCCCCCCCCCCCGAATAATAAAAAAAATTATACAAAACCTCCAGTATCTTGATAATTAATGCATGGATTATCATGATTCTTGCCTTGGATATTAACCATGACTAGTTTTGTCAGTGGCGACACCTGTATATTTTTCTTATTTTTCCGAATATTTTTCTATTTTTTTTTTTTTTTTTTTTTACCATAAAATGACAACAATCATCTGGTGTGTTCATTTATCACAAGTGGATGCCCTGCAGTAATCATCCTGTCTGTCTGTCTATTGTTTGTCTCTCTGTCTGTCAATTTGTCCATCCAAAAAATTTGTTTCCTGATGATAACTCCAGGTTGGATTGACTTAGATTTCAAACATGGCTTACACATGGCCCACCATAAAAAAATAACCTGTTTGATTTTTGGGTCATGAGGTCAAAGGTCAAGGTCACAAGACTCCCTTATTTAAAAAGATTATGGCTGCATTTTAAGCCAAGCTTGTCATCCCAGACTTTCCATCTTGCACATAAGCCGACTTGCCAGTATGGGGAGAGCGTAAATGAATTTGGGGTCACAAAGGCAAAGGTCAAGGTCACAGCGGCCATCTGTTCACAAATTAGTTTCCAGATGATAACTCCGGTTAAATTTGACATATTGGTTTCAAACTTAAATTATATATGGCTCACCACTACAGTAAAAGCTTTGTCGATTTTGGGGCCCAAGGGTCAAAGGTCAAGGTCACAGGACCCATTTCTTTAAAAGGAGTGTATATGCATTTCAAGCCAAGTTTTTCATTACAAACCATCCATCTTCAAGATATAACTCAAATGCCAATAGGGGAACATTCATTTGCTTTGGGGTCATAGGGTCAAAGGTCAAGGTCACAGTGCCCATCCATTCACCAATTATTTTATGGATGATAATTCTGCTTTGGCTAGACAGATTAGCTTCAAGCATGATTTTTTGATGACCCACCACTTGAGTAAGAAACATTTTGATTTTCAGGGTCAAGAGGTCAAAGGTGAAGGTCACAGAAGCCACATCGTTAAAATGATTGTACCGTAAATCAAACTTTTGATCCCAAACTTTCCATCTTTCACACATGGCTTACATGCCCAAAATGAAAGAAATCTGTAGATTTTGAGGTTACCTAATCAGAGGTCCAGGTCACTGGACCGACTTTTTTTAAAGATTGTTACAATAATCAAAATGCTGCAAGTTCAAGGATAATAAGTTCTCAGATTTTTTGGTCAGAAGGTCATTGGTTAAGATCACAGGACTGTCATTCTAAAAAAAAAGTTCTTTAAAAATACCCTTATTGACTAATCCAGCTGAGCTTCGAGACCCCTGGGTCCCTAGTTATTATATCCATGTGTTTAAAACATGGAGGGGGGGGGGGGGGGTCCAACTCCGGTCACATGTTTTTCCTGATTGTCATCTGTCAAAGGGACTTAATAAGAAATTTACTTATAAGAGTTTATTAATACCTAGCTATATAGAGTAAATCCAAAATCATATATAACTTCCTCAAATAAGCTTATTAATAGACTTATAGGTTTAGAAGATAGAAGAAAGATAAGTGTATTTATGGACGAAATACCCTTTAATAATACAATATTATACGTCATTGGTTTAACTAATGCTACAATATACACAATAACTGACATGTTGGCAATAACCCATTTCACATCTATCAACTATGCAGTAGTATGCACCCAATTAGAGCAAATATATATATATATATATATATATATATATATATATATATATATATATGCAATAAACAAACGAGTTGTATCCAAGGTAAACTCATTATTTTACCATTTGGCATATATAATCTTCCGTTCCTCATTATTTTGTTAGTTATCAATTATAAATGTAAAGCAATTACCATTTGATGACATAGCAATTATGTGCATTTTACAGCACAAAAACTAGATCATAAAGTTTGAAACACCGCAGCACGTATAGCGTGGATTCCATGGAATTCTGCAGAGTCTTTCCATTTTTTGCATGACGCACATAACACAACTGCATGCTTTTTCCATGTGTTAAACAGTAAAACGATACCGAATGTCTGCCAACTGATTTATCACAAGGTTAATGTGGAATGACAGCACTTAAACAAAGACATCAGCCCCGTTATGAAACGGTATGCTAGATGGTGCGCATGGTGCGCATGCGCATATGGTTACTTCTATGATTGTCTAATATACTGGTATTCAAACAGGGTGCTTGAAGCAGTTTTATCAAGTCAGATCGAAACAAAAAGAATTAACGCTTATTCTGTTAGAGTCAGAAATTTAATCATCATAATTATAAAAACATATAAACATGAACACTCGGTAAAACGTCTCCTAATATACTGCTTTCATTTGTTAATTTTTTTATATTTTAACCCATGCAATCATGTATTCAGTGTCAGAATAATCATAGTAGAAGTTCGCCTGCGTGTCTCCTAAGAGTAAGAGGGTTGAGGTATTAAAGACCATCACCTCATCTGTTCATAATATTCACAAATGTCATATTTTTATTCATTAAATTTATTCTAATTATTTTAATTACATACAATAAAATACATATAAAAATGTATATTTTTTTTTGTAAATTTTTAAGATCTAACAAACCACTATATAAACTATGAAGACTCGACTCAGGAAACATTTTAACTGAACCGATAAAGCCTACTTTATATATTGACTGAAGTCAAGTCATAAACTGCACTGTAGTGGCCAGCCCTATCTCTGCAAGGATATCCCTGTACACAACTGCTGACCTTACTTTATGTTTAAAAAAGAGTCAGGAATTAACACCAGAGATATATATTAAAATGAGAACCCCGTGCGTATATCCGATCTCTGTGGTCATCAGCAACGTTTCTGCGGCTAGCATGTAAAATCTATCAATCACGGAGCTTGTTGAGAATATGCTGGTATAAGCGGGCAAAAATTCAATACATTTTTACCAATTTACCAATAAGCTGATTTTAATGAAATATTTTTCACACATGACGGTAATCATTAAATAAAATATACAAATAAACATATTTAACGATTGGTATGGTTTCTTCTGACTATAGGTATAAACTGTAAGCGGTTGGAGTTGTTTTCTCATCGGGATATTCACTGCAGTTTTCGGTATGACAAACGTGCCAAACTTAAATTGAGAAGCAAAATGTATCAAATTTAAAAATGTATGCATGTACGGATGTCCTGGATTCAAGCGTGTGTCTGTTTGTCTGAATATTCGCGCCTGTGTGAATGGAGGGAAAAGCCATTTCGGAATCTCCGTTATAATTGGAGTTTTAGTATGTAATATAGGGACAAAAAGGTGCTCAATATACTAATACGCACCATTATATTACAAGAACGCTTGGCATCTCATATGCCTCCAGTGTATGAGAGGGGAAAAAATACAAACAATGCTAAAAGTAATATACTGCCGGGAAATGACCCCCCTTGTGTAAAAGACGCCCCTGAGCACGGAAAGCTGAAATAAACACGCCTTGTCGGATCCCAAGCGGTGTGAGTTTATATGTATTCTCAAGTGTGTATACATTCAACAAACACTGTTTGGGTGGTCCCAGCTGTCCATTGGCCGCAGGAGTTCTTTCATGTGTAAACCACTTTTTCTTCCCCTCACCCAGCCTCACTTGTAAAATACCTATTCTTATACGTATCATAAACTTTTATTGGTTTCCATGGTAACGTCCAGACAGGAGATATCTGGTTTTTATTCTGGTTTTTAATATGTCTTAGTATGTATTAGTCTGCATGAAATCCTGATAGCCAAGTGTGTCCACATGTGCGCATGCGTAGCGTGAGAGGCTTGGATAAATTGCATTCCGGTATTTTTTGTTATTAATGCTTACTTGTGCGAAATCTCTATTTTTCTTTTCTAACAAAAATATATTATTACCGCGAGCTATAAAACTGGTTTCTTACTTTCTTTCTGTCTGCCTTTCTTTCTTTCTTTCGAAAAAGACCTGTATTTTGTCTTTCTTACTTTCTTACCTTTTTTTCAGACTCTTAAACGTTTTGTGCCGGTTTCTCCTGTTTTGCTTAGGATTCCAACCTTTCAGTCATGTTTTTGCTTTATTTTGTTTATAAAAAAAAGGTTTTCATAGCATTTTATTTCAGCATTAATATTTTCTAGCTTGTTCTCATTCTAACTTTTCCCAACTTGTCCGTTTACTCGTAAGCTGTAAGGTAAACTGGTTAAAGAAAGCTATAGTCGCCTGCCTTAATTGTAAAATCGACGTGGTTTCTGGTTTACTCTGCATGGGTACATATCAGTAAACTGCAAATAATTCCTGCTAAGACAAGTTCTTGTTACAACTTCTGTGACGGGTACACAGGCTTGTTTAACAACAAGCTGTTCGTAAATAAGGTACAGATGCACAGGTTAATTTTACAAACAGGAAAACCACGTGACCGGAGGTGGTTCCATGGTCACCAGTTGATGTTGGCGAGAGTATGCATGGTGAAGCATGCATGTTGTCAATCGCAAAAACTCTGCTTTGTCTTGGTGGCTGCCAGATGTCGTTGAGGGATGAAGGAGGTCATTTTGGCGCCCCCCACATGTTATAAACATGGGGATATGAACATAACGGACAGCCTGTGCCCGGCTGGACAGACCCTTTAAGTTCACTTTAAAACAATTTACATTATTTAATGCAGGTCAGCCTTCGGATTTGGTCCCCTTTAATCAATTTTCTTCGTATATACTGGACCGACATCTTGGCTAACGTGTGTTTAGTTCCGCTTTTATATGCTTGTAACCTTCGATGTCAACCCTGTACTTGCGACTACACAAAGGAAACTTATGTATGGTGGAAATCCTTGATTTCCCAAGATGAGAAGCGAATGGCCAAATCCCGTGGTCGCACCATCCCTGTCAGCTCGCCAGACATTGAAGATATTACCCAATAGCCAGGAGAGAAAGCTTCTTTAGCGGCGGTTCCTCTGCTTTAGCCCTCGGATATATGTGTTTATGTTGTCGGATCCCCAGGTTAAGTCTGGATTACGAGGATTTCGTCACAGTAGTCTGGCTTGCTGGCTTGTACATCTCTTGTTGGTGGAAAGTGTATCAGTCACAGAAAGAGTTATAACCGTGACCAACAAGCCAGTTTACAGAAAAAAAAAATCTTAATTATTTTTCATTTATCCTTTTTTTCTTTCATTTTCCACCGACAATAGGACTTGGCATATTATCCTCGTTGAATGATTATTTGGCTTTTTGGTTGGTTAGTCATATGGTTGGTTTGCCTGTTAGCAATGTTACTGGAAACGTTTTTGAAGATATTTAGGTAAAAATTTCAGGTAAAACATAAGAAACAAACAATTGATTCTTTACCATCAGGAGATAGAGAAATTTGCTTGGCCATGCAGGCCAAGCGCGGGATTTATTTATTTTTTTTTTGGTATGATGGGTCGCCTTGTTCTGGTGTGCGGGGCTGACTTTTAATGCAACCGTGGAGTTGGTGAACGATGGAATACAAATGCATTTTTAGCTCTGCACCTGTATGACAGAGGTATATATATGAGGTCTGTGATTTTACATCTCCTAAACCATTCGGATATTCGAGGCTCTACTGTATATATAACCCTCTTTTCATTAAAATCTATAGAATTTCCTGAAAGTTTAAATCCGAAAAAAAGTTTACTAGGTACCTGTAACCTATTATATTTTTTAATTAATTATAGCTAATGTAGTGAAAGTCCATTTTACAAATTGATTCGCCTTTTCTCATAATATTAAATGCAGCAATCGCATGTAATTAAACTTTTCGCATTGCCAACCAAAAAGGTTTCGGCAGCAATGATAGCAACACACCTGTTCTACTGGGGTTTAACCAATGTAATATTTATGAAATAAAACAAAGCAAGAAAAGCCAGTCCTTTTAGTTAAATGTCACGCATCTATATTCCCCCGCACAAAATGTAATTGTACACCCAGGTGGCAGTTTTCTGTTCATTACTTTTACACCACATGCAGATAAGTTTGGTCCACCTTCCGTCAGAGGTCGTTTCCAATAAAAAAAACACCCTCTTTCATTAGGCACTGTGGGTCGAAAAGGACTGCTTCTCTTAACTGTCAAAATTTAAAATCGAAATTTGATACATTTTAATTCAAACCCTTCTGTAGACATTTTTACATTTCAAAATGTTACTTATTCCGTGAAGTTCTTATCACAAAAACACCCATGTGTATTCAATTTGCCTTGAAACAATTTTATCTAACGTACTTGAAAGGACTACTACTATCATGGTCACTACATTTATACCTACGCCATCTGTGTACGTAGCAGCCGCGGTGCATTGTGGGGGTTAGATTGTGACGCCCTTAAACCCTAACCAGTAGAGTCGTACTCTTGTGAGTCCGATTCTGGGTAGTGTGCATGGAGTGTCGTGGTGTAATCGTTAGGGCGCTGATCTAGTGACCGCATGGTTGCGGGTTCGAGTCCCGTTCTGATCGCCTTCCGGACTAAACTCCCATGGCCAAAGTCTTTTCTACAAGGGTGAGCTCTCTCCACCAACGACGTGACGAGTGAATGTAGGTACTGGTCATGCGTGCCAGGCAAATGTAAATTGAAAAGCTTCAAGAATAAACAGACCCTAAAGACCAGGAAGGCAAAGTGTAAATTCAGATGAGACCGACATCATCGGTGATATCATAATATACACCCTTGTTTTGTTTGGTTATATAGAAATCTACAGGTGACACTTATATAACAATGTATGTATGTTTAAAACAATCCTTCTTACATTTTAAGATGATAATTTATGAAATATAATCCCTTATATATATATGTGTGTGTGTGTGTGTGTATTTCTAAATACTTTTTCGTCACCTGTTGTACTGACATATAACACCTGTCGCCCTTTTCTTTGTAATGTTTTACACGGGAGAATGAGTTTTTTACATCAGGTGTACTTCTTATATTCACAATCAACACGTGCATCACGTGCCTTTCCAGTGATTGTACAAATTAACGTAATCGCGGCAACAAAAATATTTTGAGAAAAAAAAATGATGCAGTCGTTTTGATGAGGCAAACGGAATGTTAATTAGTTAAGTTCTGTGGTTCAATTTGATAACATTTGCAAATTTTATATATACATGTTGTCAGCTGTGTGTGACTAAACGCGCACATCATTTGCCTGTTTGTTAATGTCATTGAGATAGGAAAATGTATTGCAAAATGTACCTGAACCTAGAAGCCAATGTTTTCATATACAGAGCAGCAGCTGTTAGCTATAACATTCTTAGCAGATGCTGTATATATCAGAATCATGGCTTGGCTTTTAATGTGCAACAGGTGAGCCAGTGCTTACTTAGAAGAATCAGTATATATATCGTATACAGCCGGTTGAACGGTGTCTGTTTGAACTCGGCTGCGTTCTTTGAGAACATAAGAAGTGGTGCTTTTTCCCCAACACCGACCACTATAACTCCAGCCACTTGTTATAAATAAGCAAATCAATTGATTAAACCGAGTATATCTAGTACACTAAATGTCAAACATATATAGTTAGCATGTGATATACTGGTGTCTCGGGATAAAGCAAGTTACTCTTTATGCATGCCAACCTGTCTGTGATCAAAACAGTTCGCCTGTCGTAACCCCTCTTCCTTTCCTTCTTTCTTTCTTTCTTTCTTTCTATCTTTCTATGTCCGTCTGACTTTTTTGTCGATTCCGTCCGTAAACAAACTACTTGTTATGAATCAGCAATATTGCGATCACAGATTTGCCGGCCTGTCGGTGTTCATATAAGCTTGTTTTCTTGGCAGACAGGTCGATAAAGAACCTAATGATTCATGCAGTTTGGGGATGAGGTTGTTTTATGTGAGAGTGGTTCCTCTCACCGTGTGTACCATGCGCAAAATGTCACCTGTCGACCAAAATAACAAAGTGCAAGTGAGATGTCAGTCCTGTGTCCCTGGTACATTTAACTCAACAGGTCTGATTCAAAGGCGGTAATTATTTGTAAGGTATACATACCTGCGTGACGTTATGAAATGTCGTTCTTAGTGAATGAGGAATGTATCAATGTTTTGTTTCATTCACTGTGGGCCATGTGTGTAATGCCTCTCTCTCTCTCTCTCTCTCTCTCTCTCTCTCTCTCTCTCCTATCTTTTGTTTGCCTGTCTATCTGCCGTCATTCACAGCATGTCTGCAAATTGTCCACATGTTTACATATATAATTGCCTATTGCTATATATATATATAATTATTAATCGGAACGGGTATGTAATAATTAGATTTATAAGAATATTTTATATCAGATATATATTTTTGGTAAAATGTGATATATAAATATATAATATGAATATTATGATATACATGTATATCAAATTTTTATTTTTATCAGTTCAGCTGACTGCATATGAGTCATCTGAGCTATGGCTATCACGCTTATATATACTTTGCCCGTCGTCCGTCCGTATAGTTACTTTTCCCTTTCTCCGTTTCTCTATAAATATAGAGTGTGCTTATTGGTTGCATAAGAATTAACAGTTTATCTGATTTGTAACTCAAATCTTAAGAGCATATAACATATATGTTACCTATGTTTACTGGATACCGCCTTATATATAAGGAGCCCATCGCGATGTCTCATAAATTTTTTTGAGGTGGTATATATGGTGAACATATATATATATATATATATATATATATATATATATATATATATTATAAGTCAGTGAGCCGCATGCCATCGACACTGTTAATTCAATGCTACACGTGTACAGGGGTGACCAAAAAAAACTCTATGTATTAATTAATAATATTAGGTTTACCGGTATATGAGCTTTTATTCAAACTCCGGTATATTATCTCGTTGGAAGGTCATAGCTTTCAGCTTAGCGTTTTAGCTCGTAGGTCATTTCTTTATTTTTCATCAACCCAAGTACACCTATAGCTTAGGTTTAATATAGACCTGCCATCGGTCCTGCCAAGAAACGGGAAGTGAGCACTCCTTTTATCATAACTTCATGATGTAGACCACTACAGTAAATGTGGAGAAATCTTCCTACCCAGGCATATATAAATTATGACCCGACAATGGGCAACATGTGTTCAGTGTTTCCTAATCCTCCACTTAATCCCAGATTTAACAGAATCACTATTGGCAGTAGCGTCTGGGATCCCGGCAACATGTTTGATTTCCTGCCACGATCGGTCTTTGGAGAACCTGACAGTGGCGACAACACTTCGGCCTTTCAGCAGAATACTCTGCTAATTAGCCAAGGAGCAGTGCTGCGTCAGTGCTGAGGTCTCCGTGATTAGTCCCATCTCTCGCTTCCCGCCATGTCTTGAGACTCCTTAGGCCCTGCGCGGCCAATTGGGGAAAGATGCTGTCCATGTCTCCCACTGGTCGATGGTTTCGGGACGACGGCAGCCGATTTAACAAGCTTCCGCTCGTTTAAGTAATGGTACACAGAAGACGACCAGCCAGACAACTTGATGAAATGGAAAAGCTCCCCGGCCTGTTTGTTCTTGTCTGTACATTAGCCTGTCAGACAAGTATTCCAAAATATATTTAGTCGTAAACATAAAAAACTATTTTAGACTGATGAGCTCTTGTTCTTCTGCTCATCTCTGGAGCTCCTCCTCCTCTCTGTATCTTTGCGTATTAATCCTGCTAGCTCTCAATTTATATGCTGAGCCAGCAGTCACGTGTGTATGGAAAGAACCCCTGAGAAATCCAAAAAGCGCGCGAAGGGAGGGAGACAGACAGATGGAGAGGGAAAGATAGAGAGAGACAGACAGGGACAGAGAGAGGGGCAAAGAGAAACAGAGAAAGACAAGAGACAGAGAGAGAGACTGACGGACAAAGACAGAGAGAGAGGGAGTTAGAGAGAGTCAGAGAGAGACTGACAGACAAGGACTAAGCCAGAACGAGAGACAGATAGAGAGACAGAGAAAGAAAGAGAGGGAAGGACAGAGAGAGATAAACGGACGATAGACAGACAGGGACAGAAAGACGGACAGACAGAGACAAGCAGAAAATGAACCAACCATTAAATTTCATATTGTATTCGGCTTTCAAAACTCCTACAAAATAGCTTTTGTCATAAGGTCTTTTTATTTCTACAGAAATATAAACGTTTTTGGTTTGACGCACATACCGATGTTTTCAGATTTCTGTGTGTTCCTTATGTTACGTCAGTGAGTGTCTGTTTACGCGGGGTTTTCTGAAGGCGCTATTGAAATGCTGGTCAACACCAATCCATTTATATAATAAAGACGAAGCGCATGGTTTGCAAGATTTTATGAGCTCTCATAAATGGCTGGATACGTCGAAATGACATCAAGCACTCAGAATCGATTCACCTATTTAGCTATTTAAAAACTGTTTACACAGACGACGCAAACAATACGTGTGCGCATGCGTCCATTTCATCGAGGAGATTGTGTGCGGTTTTTTACGCGCTTCGCTCAGTTTTTGCTGTGTCGCCATGCAATTAACTGATGGTTCATACCAAAAAGCACAAAGACAGGAACTAATGGAGCTTATTCATAGTGCGTCGGTAGATCAACCCCGATTACTTGAAGTCAAGCACATCCCTGGGCATGGACAAAGACCGTAAAACGTCGATGAAATGTCGTAAACTAAAGAGAGCGCAGGCCTAGGGATACGGCCTTCCAAATGCAGTTGTCGTAAAACCCGATCTCATCACTCTGCACGCTCCGTGTCTTTTTCTTCGGCTGCTTCGATGGGCCTTGTCGTAAAATATTATTGTCAGACTTTAAATACGTAAAAGCAAACTACAGGTCAGCTTGTGCGCTTTAATACTCGCAGATGAATCATTATAAGTAAGAAACAAGCTATGCTTCTTGTGGCGCTTTAATTAATGCCCGCTTGGAGACCCAAGGATGTGCTACTGCTAGATAAACGTTTGTGTTTGAATCCGGGAATGGTTGGAAATTAACGAGATTCCGGGACAATAAGAACAATGGGAGAAGCTAATTGTCCACACTACTTTACGGGGGCTTAGTTACTCCGGTCGTCATGCTGATAACGTTTATTAAATAGCGTCAAGGCTTAATTAACTAATTACACAATTAATTAAGTAACTTTGTTTATAACTAAAGTCAATTTCTCATCCGGGTAAAGGCAATAACTAAAGTATGATATTATAAGTGGATTAAATGCGCAAAATAATCATCTATATTTTCTTTAACCTGAGCCGAAATTCATTAAATTGTGCCGTTTTATATGCAATCAAATGAGTAACACAAATGTGTTAACGTTGGCTGTTAAATACTGCCCTTGCGGCCATAAATATGGAACAAGCACTTAAGTATGGCGTTGTGTAAGGTATACTTTGTAAAAATATATAAATCCCTCAGGGCTGACAAAATTGAAACTTCCTTTCAAGTTACAAAACGCTTCACTCAAATGCTCTGTATACAAGATACATCAAATTATTATTATTATTATTAGTAGTAGTGGTAAGGTAGTAGTAGTAGTAGTATAATAGTAGTAGCAGTAGTAGTAATATCATATATCATCTTCATCTGATCATTATTTCCATTTATATAAATATTATTATTATTCATTATTATTATTAGCCGTTGTTTTCAGTCCTGTCGTCAGTTGCTGTCTGATTGGAATGTGATGCATGTTAGTTCAGAATTAAATCCAATGATAAATTTTTCGTCCGTGGAAACAACTTCCAAACAAATCTGAAATCAACTCGTATAATATTTACATGTGAATTAAACACATTCTAAACAGGACCTACTCAGGCCTGTCGCTACAGATAAAATATAGCCAGGAGTGAAATGATCCACTCAGGCGTGTAATATTATGTTTATTTTCCCCGATTGCTAATTTTGGCACCCAGCTGTGTAAGATCTGGCCACATACGTTTGTGTACAGAGGAAATTTCTGGAATTCCAACAGATTATATATATATATATATATATATATATATATATATATATATATATATGTATATATATATATATATAATTTCTTTGTTGACCTGTCTGACAAGGAAGCAATCTATTATGTTTTTATATATTATATTGTATAGATATATGTGTGTGTGAATCTGTGTTATTTAGCCTCCTCTAACGACTTTTTAGCATTCTAAATCTCGGGGTATATTTTAAGGAATTAAAAAAATCGACCTATAGGGTCAACCTTTAAAGCAGTGGAAGACCAAGAGACCAGGGACATCAGAGATTAATGCCTTTCAAATAAATGGTTTAACCATAACCATTTTATCTATAGTTTGTATATATCCTATTTATATAAGATATGAATTATGAAGAAAAAATGACAATTTATATATATATATATATATATATATATATATATATATATATATATGATTATTATAGAAATATAACAGAATGTTTGCTGAAACTCCTACTTGTGCCAATTATATAGTGTATAACCTTTATTTGAATGATCGGTGAAATGCAATTATTTACTCATGGCTGAATTTTTTTCAGTCTGTGACTGGAAAAAAAAATAATAAATTTGAAAACTCTACAAATCTGTAATTACAACCGCGCATTTCCCTGTACAACTGCACATATGTAGGGGTAAACTACACGTTAAAATATACCTAAATCTCTCAAACCTTGCACTTTGATCTATTTTGTTTATTTCCACACACTTATAGAGTCATTATGAACCCGTGATCAATAATTTCAGCTAGAACGATCAAGAATACACACACCAAGCAGTAGAGAACATGTCCACTGGACCTGCGAGATACAACAAATTGGATCCCTGTCGGGGCGCCCCGCGCTGACCGACCAAGTTATTAACTATAGATGGGTCCTTCATCAAATGACTACCTTTCAGACCGCTTGAACTGAAGAGAGACTCGCCAACCCATGTAAAGTGATTAGTTTATTTTGCAACAACCTCATAAGCCACACAAGTGGACTCTACCATCCCTCACGCTGAATTAAGCATTATGTGCCTGCCCAATAGCTTATACATGTTGTGTGTTTGTCCCAACAAAACCTCGTACTTGCAGCAGTTCGCTTGATTTGGGTGGGTCAAGTGGCGGCGCTTTTGAGGTATAACTCTTGGCCCACAATGCCTGGTTTGGCGCGAAATAGACTCGGAAAATGCAGTCTTTTCAAACAAATCTGTGCGGAAATGTTAGTCTGATCAGAAAGCCACGCCATAAAGTGTCACGCCTAATAACATCAAACTCATTTCTTTCCCCACTGGTCATGACCCCAGTTCTCATCTGACAACGAGGAATTTTTAGAGACGCGCGCTCCAATAAACTCCAAATGGAGTCGGTGTGCACCCTGCCCGCCATTACGGCCGATTTAGCATTTCTTACCTTTTGTTAACGCAGCGACAAATGCAATCAGTCAAGTAAAATTCCATTTCGAAATAATGAAAGCAGCCTTTTTCTGTTTTTATGCTTTTTTTCTGCGTCTGGTAATGTCTGACACTATTCCCAGTCTGCGCAGAATTGAGTCGCAAGAGTATGAATAAGGTGTTAAGGGATTGTGGCAGCGGCGCCACCAAAACGTAGATTTTTAATTAACTGAAGACGCTAAGGTGATAGTAAAAGCCATTCACTTCGCATCAATTTTAGTATATGCAGATGTGCACGCCATTTCTGACAGTACTTTTTCATTTTCATATGCTTGGCGAACTGTGATTTTTCCGAGGTAAAACAAAGAGTGACGTTATCCTGTTGAGAAAATATTAAATTCACGGTCGACTTAAGTGTATTCATTTAGCAGTTATTAATAACAAGGCTGGTTTCATTCGGAAAGTCTGTCTCTGCGTCCTTCATGACGGCTTGACAGCTTCGTATGAATCGGTACCATAGGGAAGAAAGGATGTAATTAATGTTATTAATTTTGTGTAGCAACATTGTTTCTTAATTATTTAGCAAATATAACACGACCATATAAGCCTCTGATATCAAATAGAATACCACCACACAGCAAATATTTTGACCCGACCCTTAGAATGGGTGTTCTATTATGACTTGCATCATGACCTGTAGGCCCATATCAGTTTATTTTATAAGGCCTGAGTTTATTGTTGCCATGGCTAGGATTATGGGTAAAGAAAGCTGTTTCTATATACACCAATGGCGTAGGCATTAAATATATACTATAATGACGATTAGAATGGTTTCAAGGCCATGAACGTGAAGGCCCCGGATGTCCCACAATCCCTGACCAAAAGAGCTTTGTTTTGAATATAGAAACGACCTCTGGCGACACCTGTCGGCGAAGACTGACATTGAGTGGACGGGTACGTATAAGCAACACGAAAGATCATAATTTGTTATATATCAGGCGACTGGACACATAAACCGACTTGATCTTCTCGTAGTTCTTGATTTGTATTTGATTTGTTGTGACAGAACTCATAATAATGGTTCCGATACGATACTTCTGTATGGACGCAGACTTAACAGGTGAACATTATGCGCAGTGCAGAAAAGATCTGTTTATTAATGTTTAATACTTGTTTTTCCTTTCCACCATAAATAATTGTGAATGATTTATGGATATTAAATAAAGCTTTATTACCTATAAGCACGTGGTCGATGCAAACGACGTATGGATGTTCACATTTTGCAAATAGGTTCTGAAATAAGAAAGTATGCATCGGTTCAAAACACAGGTAGCCAAACCGGAAGTACATGAAATGTGTACGGATGCTGCTCAGGTCGAACGATATTTTTAAGTAAAATAAATTATATCTCTCGCTGGATCGAAAGTTACCCCGATACTGTACCTGTACCTATAGATATATAGGTACTACAAAAATGCTGTAACTGTACCTGGGTCTGTGCCTAAAGGTACTTTCGCATGTATACCTGGCCCCAAACCTTATAGAAAAGGGGAGACATATTGGTTTTGAAAGAGAGGAGAGGCTGTGTCAGTACTGTATAAATTCTTAATTCTATATAGAGACATTCGTGACAAATGTTTTCTGCAAATACTATATAAATGAACATAATTTTGTAAATTTATTTACCCAGGAAAATTTGTTTGAAATAAAAGGATTAGTCGCCTATACATATCATGCATTTGTTATAAGAGAAAGAGACATTTTAGATAAAATATACTATAATATAACGTTAAACTTCTTGTTACCTGTGTATATGAACCAAAAAAATCATGTTGAACGTTGGTTATAAACTTTATTTATTTTTAAGTTTAAGATTTTTTTCTGGTGTTGAATATGCACTTGACTTGGATGAATGACATAATGTAACACATTATTTCTTGTAGATAATTGTATTTCATTTGTTAAATGTTAATGCTGATGTTTCATTATTTTACATGTTATTATCAGTTACCTTATATATGAGCTTATGACAACTTTTGAACCATGGACATGTGGACTTTTATATTCCTGAATAATTATTCTATATTCCAATCAGCCCCAACCCTGTTAAAGGGATTATCTTTAGTTAATAGATCTAAGATCTCGGTATAGGCCCTTTAACAAATGAAGGTGACGTTTTGATGCTTTGTCTTGACCGTTCATTTCCCTCCGTCATGTAATGCTCTTGTTCTTGTGCCAGGAAGTCTCAACTACTTACACAATTTTTTAAAATTAGTATGAAAACATCACACTGTTATTTAAAACCAGGTATAGAATGGAATAGAAAATAATAGAATATAATGTAATAGAATTAACAGAATAGAACAGAATCGATCAAACAGAACAAGGAATTTAAGATAAATAGAAAAGCGGAAGAGAGTAGATTAGGAGAGAGAGAGGGGGGGGGGTTTGCTCCGTCTCTTTTCACATTTTGACATTCATAAAATATCGTATTCAATGCATCAGGCTGATTGTAAATTATACCTCAGTTTGTAACCTCCTTTATTATGCCGGAAATTCGGGCCTTATTTTGATACTTTCCACATAAAGCACTCATTGAATGACTGTATTAGCACATTTGTTGCTCTTTGAAAATGTTTATTTATGACACATGAAAGAATAATGCAGCTGTTATGATCTAATACTAAAGTATATAGTCTTGGTAAATTGTTAGTTAGTGACAAAAGAAAAACATCAAGGACTTCATAATTTTCATCATAAAGGCGTTTGTCTTTTGTTATCAGTGGTGCAATTTCCGTTTGTAATGTGGGGGACCAAGAGTTACCCCCCCCCCTCCCTTCTCGCGTTCACTCCCCCCCCCCCATGGTACAAAGTACGTCATAATTAATCTTCCTCACATTTTCAAAATAAAAATAATGTAATCAGTGCAGGTTTAATAAATCAATTCTGGGAGGGGGGATAGGGGCGAGAAAGTATATTTTCGGGGATGCCTGACTGCCGAGGTGTGTATTGTCGGGATTGGGTGTTTGGATATGGAAGGAGTGCTATAGATTTTTCTTTTGTTTGCGATTTTTCATTCAGAAAGTAAACCAAATTTAAATTATTTGTGTAGAAAATTTACAGGAAGAATCCTCGCTACAGAAACAAACAACAAATAAAAATCTTTGCCGTTTGTGCATGACAGCTAGTGCATCCTTGGGATCCGTCGCTAATTATTTCGCAATAACAATTGACTTCTGATTTTAGTCCTTAAAACCTATATTAATTATACCATTTGTGCGATTAATGACTGGGTTTCACAATGATGGGGAAATCAGTGAATCATGCATGTCACATTCATTATGTCATTTTGGTGTTTTAGTCACTTCCAAAAAAGCAGTTTACTGCTGTTGAGACTATTTGCAGCATTAAGACATCTTTTTGTTTATAATTCACGTTCTTGCAGACTGAAGTAAGATCCTGTTTAATGGCAAAATGCTATTCTTTTGATTAACAAAATAAGGGGGGGGGGGTCATAACCTAAAGTACGTCCCCCTGGTTAAAAAATTTGGAGGACGGGGGACATGTCAAATTGCATCCAACAAATTGCGCCCCTGGTTTTTATGTTTAGCGTCTCCACAAAACTCATCTTGTCCTGTTTTATTCCAACATCCCTAATTCCTTTCATCTGTATCAGTTTTCCACAAAAGCAGGTCAATGAAAGGTTTAGTCGGCAGGGGGCAGGCCCGTCGGGCACGCACCCCATCACGGCAAATCAAGCAGTAATTTGGCTATCCGGCCACATGTCGAATAACACGCGGAGAGGAGGGAACCAGCGCGCTGCCCCACTCTCCGCGCAGGTTGACGCTTCACTCTCCAGACAGACTACCTGAGCGTGTTCCGTGTGTGCTGTGGTTATTGGATCATTACGAGTTTATCGAGACCCAATGTTTAGCTGCTTCACTGTATGACTGCATGTGACAGTCTGTACTAAAGAACAGTCTCAATTTAGACAGTCACCTGAAACTCATGACCATCACACAGTGTTAATACAATTCAGAATCATTAACGAAGAGCAGTTTTATAGCAGAATGGTTGTTTGTGGAAGTGAATCAGTGTGAAAACAGGTAAGTTGTCATTACGTTTATTCCTATCAGGCTAATTTGTAATGCTTCGCTTCGCTGCCTGTTCTATATAAGACAAACTTGAGGGGCATATCTTTCCAGACTTGTGTAGGTGATTGCGTGTTTCTTAATACAGGCTACCAAACAAGATATTATATATTTTCAAGAAGGATTAATCTCGTTTTAATTAACACTCACATATAATTACCTATATCTTTATCATATCTCATTTTCTATTGCCAACACACACTCTATTTCTTCGTCCATATGTATGTCATATATAATATTTTATTCGAGAAAAACAATTTTAAATGAAGGAAAACATTTAAACCATTCGTGGTTAAAAGTGAATTATAATCTGACTAAAATGGCCGTGTACAATGTGAACAATAGAAATAGTTTTAACTGTAAATCAAAGGAATCAACCGTTTTCTTTAATCCCTGGTTAATCCTATATATAGGCTTATATTTTCAATCCTGTATATCTAAAATGAAAATTAGATAAAGAAAACATTATGATGAATAGAATAAACCATATTTTTCTTCAAATCTTCATTCAGTATAGACAAGGCCATGTTCTGTATTTGAAATTTTCTGAGATACTATCATTCTTTATAAGACTAAACAAATCAAGGAAACAAAACTTGCAGAAGTGTGCGTCATGCACGCGCCCATATCTTTAGGTGAACTTGGAAGTTCTAGTTAAGAGTTTATATCTGTCATGATGTGTATCTGTTATTTGTCTCATTTTTTTGTGATATGAAGCTCTTCGGGTCTTAGTTTCGATTTTCAAAAAACATGTTGGGTCCCACGACTTCCATAAAAACAAACTGATGCTCCATGGGAAAGCACATCCGTGTGTTCCTGTGTTTGTATAAACAGTCCTGAGTGATGGTGTGTTTGTTATGTTCTAGTTTATACAAGAACCCATTTAAAAAGATGGATGAACCACGTTTAGGTCAACGTGACACATTACCTATAGATCTAAGGAAAGCTTGTTTAAGCTGCTGAAACCTGAAAACACCCACACGAAACGGGTCTGCAGCAACGCGACCGTGCAAAAAGCACACATCCCCGAGGTAAGAACAGGGTATAGACGGTAGATATAGACGGAGCTAGTAGCTGCTCGGCGAAGTAATTTTGTTATTTAGTTAAATACCTCCTAATGACACAGCGTGAAGGCTTTTTAGTTTATCCCGAGAGATGCGATAGGAGAATTTGGGTGTTTTGTTACGTATAGCCGAGTCCCTTCGCCTGCAGATACGATCTATACTTGTAATTAAAGGGCCGCGTACCGGAGGGCGCAGAATCAAAGACGGATTATCTGAGAAAGTAGGGGGCCTTAATTGATTTTTAAAGTACTGGAATCTAAGTCCATTGCGTAAACATGTGGTAATTTAGTCGAAAAGCGAGCTTACAAATAGCGTCCCCGCAAATAATCTCGAAACCACCAGCGCTGCGCGGGCAGATCTCTAACACGCGCGGAAAACCCGGAATACAGTCCCCGGAAAGAAAACAAATCGCATTAAGAGTTGTTAGGGTTCTAATTCACGGCGGTGCTGTTTTATTGAAGGTTATTTATTTAATCATATGAAATCTGCTTATAGATTAACATCCTACTCATGCTGGTATAATAGTCTTTCAACTTCAAGGCCTGTGTTTTAGTCAATGGCGTATGGCTGTGTCGTTTTATGATAGCTCTATTAGCACGTTCCTGTCAGAGTTGACTAAGTCGATACCCACTCCCCGCCTTCCTCTCGATCTCATGTCTCCATCTTCCTCCCCGTTTGTCTTTATACCTCGACTTCCTGTGCCATGTTTAGAAGTTACTCGCTTGACTTAGGTCCATTGTCGGCTTCACAGCGGCAGAAAGGAAGGCTGCCTGTAAGAATAAAACGGACGTTTTTATCATTTGATACCAAAAATACCGTTATTAGAACAAGGCCGTCTTCATATGTGGTGTTTAACTCATGCGAGGTGCTATTTAAGGTCATTTTCTACTAAACCATTCCGTGTTTCAAGTCATATCTAGTTTAGTGCATTAGTAAATCAGGCAACTTGTATAATTTTCTGGTACATTGACGTTTTTTGGGTTTATTGAGTACTAAGTAAGTAGCTTATTATCTTGGGTTTATTAAAAGGCATGTGGAAGACTGGAAGGGTTAGTTTAGTATAGTATAGAATTTATGTCCGTTCATGCATCGGTGTTACCGTGTTTACAGCCATTAAGGCAGAAATCGTCACAGAAAATAATTTTAGAATTCAAAACCTGAAAGTAAATAGGAAATTTGCAGCACGCAATGGAATTACACATACATTTATGTCATATATGTACATATACATATGTATGATATACACATGTATGCATATATATATATATATATATATATGTGCGTGTTTGTATGCATATATATATGCATATATATATATATATGAATAAATCAATATTTTATTCTGAATCAACATTTTAAAAGAAAATTTTTATAATTTACAGATATTTCTGTGTATATGCATCTGTGTCTATGTATGTGTGTGGTAAGTGTGTGCGCCATTGGAGTCCTTATTTATGCTGAATGGCCAAGACATGTTACATATAGGGTTACATATATAGGAGTATAGGATGAAGCCTATATACTGACTTGTAGCTTAAAATGCCCTCGGCCGACAGACAGACCGACCAGCTTCACTAGCTGACATAACTCAGGGAAGGCTGACATGCAGTCGCATATGAACCTGTTATGACAAGCAGGGTACAAGTTTAATTTAACGACACAAATTATACCGATTAAATTAGAAACCATAACGACGCAATAAAACTGAAGCGGCACAATGGGAGACTAATCGTACTATATAGCTAAAGTATATATTTGAAATCGGGCCGTGAATATTATGTGTGTTCATTTAGTGCGTGATTTCCAGTGTAACAATACACTTCGTGTTGTGAAATCATAAATGAACCCCGGTGACACTAATGTATGCCACTAGTTTAAGATTTCATTCAGGCCAGCGTGTGACGAATTGTGAGTGGTCTAAGACATTTGAAGCCCGGAGAGCAAGGAAAGAATAGCCGAGTTAAGCGTTACTCAAACACTCTCTGATAACTTGTCGAGAGGCTTGGTATGTAGAGACTTCTAATACCAAATAGATTGTTTCCGCTCTCTGGGGCTGTGAAAAGAATTACTGTTGTTGTCGTAGTTCAGCCACTGATTCAATAAACATTGAGATATACTTGTTGAATTAACCACGGCTGTCAGTAAAATCTAATGAGCTCATGGCAGGCGGGTTAAAGGTGGAGTGATTTCGAATTTTATGACACATGTACAGCTGTTTGCAAAGTGATGACAGAATACAGGGAAACATATAGACAAGGTTAAGAGGTAGCACAAGCTATAGGTGGTTATAGGAAAATAGTTAGCTGGCTGGCTAGGTAGCTATAACTTGTGAGACATATAGATGGGTACAGACACATAGATCAGATAGCTAGATATAGATAGATCGGTGGATAACCTAAATAAATAAACGAACAGTCAGACAGTGGCAGACGGACAGACAGACAGACAGATAACAGCCGATGACCTTTCAATTAGCTTATATTTTAAGGTTAGGTATATTATTTTCATCAACTTCACAGCTGCCACAGCTTTATTATATTGTATAATTTTATCAAATTAAAAAGTTACAATCTTCACAAGATTGATGTCAGTGATATTCTGTATTCACTGCCGATGGGAATCGAACCCATGACCTTCCGGTTGCCGGTTGCCGGTCGTCTACAGCACTGAGCTACAGCAGATCCCCAACCTCTCTGTGTACATGTATTTGCACATTTATACAGGAACCAGCGAAATGACGTCACGGTAGTGACGTCAGAGTGCTACACACTATATTATATAATAATTCAAGTGTCGACATAGCGACTTTGTATTTATGTTTAGTTTCTATATACAATGAACCAGCATTGCTATTCATACATCCCTCTATAAAATATATGCCGCACACCATATAAGGACACAAGTTCTCCTTGATGCATGCAAAGTCGCTGTGCCGACACGTGTATATAGTGTGTAAAACTCTGACGTCACAACCGTGAAGTCACTATCTTGACGTCACTTTGCTTTATCTAATTGAATATATATAATCACGAGGGTGTATATAACTATACAATAAGAATGATTTGTTATTTTTTGCCTTCCTTATGGATTCTGCTAGATATACCGGTACAAGGTTTAGAACAATACAGATGGTACAGACTGTTATAACATCAGAGCGAATATGTGAGGAGAGGTTGAGACCAAAGTAAATTTCGAACTGGGGACTGTTCGATCCGCAACCCAACATCTTAACAAATAGGCTATGTCCTCATCCTTAATCGATATTCGGCCAGTAATAAAGAGAAAGAAAGTAATGAGAGGTCGCATGCAGCATCAGCCATCACCTGTATAACGCCTCTTCATCCGTGTGTGTCAGGTATACGTAACCCACCCGGCCTTATGAAGTGACTTGTTTGTCGGTCAATAAGGGTCGCCCAACTGTCAAACATCCGAACAAAGACGTCCTCGGCTTTATTAAATTTTCCACAAGTATTAAGCGTGACTGTGAACGGTTGTATGTCTTGTTCCGTCAATAATGAAACATGGGCTGAATACTAACCGGTCAGGATTCAGGCGTCACGCGGGTTTTATGTTTAACCTATACTCCTGTTGACTTGTTGTTTTTGTGTCCCTGGAAGGTAGAGCTTTATCAAGCAACCTCAACCCCCCCCCCCCCTCTCTCTCTCTCTCCCTCTCTCTCTCTCTGCACGATCGTACCCATGAAGCAAACATACATGCGTGTGGAAGAATGAATTGTAAGGTATATTATATATCTATATATCTATATATATATATATATATATATATATATATATATATATATATATATATATTTAAATTCAATAGACAACATCGCCAAGCATGGGCCTGGGCCTTTCATTAAAAAAATAGTCTGTTCCTAGCAGTAAATGACACTTTTCGTTCAGCTTTTGTGTTATGCCCATATCATTAAATTGATGGTTACCGTTAGTGCAAGGGCAGTCCAGTCTATTGATAATAAAAGAGTGAGACTAAACACAGTACTGGGGCAGATGGTTTTGTGAAGTATTATAATGGTTAATTATAGTTGCCTGAAGGTTGTCGTTTCGCGTCCAAATAACTCCATCTTCCTAGATATAAGGTTCATTGTAATTGTCTTTACCACATGGATCGAGAGGTGTCCCTTTCTTTGCGAACGTGAATATGATTATGAATATACTTGTCATAGGCGACAAGCAGATACAGAACAAATAACGTTCTGTCATCTGTTATGTTTTCTGAATCGGGGGGGGGGGGGGGGTACAAGGCCAGGAATAGAAAAAGTGTGAAGTTGATGAGACTGTGAGACTGGCATCGTAGGTGATGTCAGATTATAACTTCAACCTCTATTTTTTTTTTACCTTGGAAACCAAAAGCTTACATGTAACTGGTTTTGACTCGGATTGTTAGTGGAAGCTTGAACACTACAATAAATCATAGAAACAGATATTATTTGTGTGGCTTAACAAGCATAATCTTCCGATATACTCACAGTGTAACTCACTTTTTTTTATTTACTCGGTTATAACAACATATCTATACGTGCAATATAAGACTGATAAATACAGACGGCGGTAACGTATATAGTCAATATATAAATGTCTACGTATAAGTTGAGAAGGTGTAACGTATATCGGGGCTTTCGAGGGTAATGGCCGAATGTACATGCCTTTACATTTTAATGGTTCTACCCCATATGGCACCCCATTTCAGATAATGAGACTCTCACGGGCCGTAACTACAAATCACAATGTCACACTAATGGCCGGCAAAACCAACGACAAATTAATGATGCGCCTGACACCGCTTAACGATCAACAAATGAGCCGCCCGTCTCACATGATTTATTCCCACAGTCCGACAACCCCATCGGTTCTCTATCTGTATTCTTACTTTGTTAGTGTACCGTCCCGGTCGCTGACTCATTCTTCACTCTCTCTTGGGACGGACTCCCAGCTTGTCAGATCAAACCCAAAAATATTCATGCAATTTCCTAACGCGTAATTTATAGTTTAGCCTTGCTGGCAACGTTTACCGGAACTCGTGCAGAGATGCCGTTTTATTATTCCCGCTGTTTTCCCGAAAACGTTTAACTCGGTGGTGCCCGGCTATACATGTATAAAGTAAACGGAACATTTAAATTATTTTTATGAACTGTAAATTTAAGTCGATCCTCTTTTTAGGTTCTAAATACTACATAATTGTTGAAAACGCGTATTTTTAAACCTCTAGTTGAAAATTTAAATTCATTTTTATTTCAGAAATATTCTTCAGAAATATACTTCATTCTTGAAGTATTAAAGATTTTGATTTCGGTTCCAAATACTATATATGTATACGTGCATGGTTGTTGAAAATGAGAATCTGGTATACATCCCATTCCTTTTACACATAAAGTAAGTTTGTAATTATTGATATAAAAATCAGAGCGAATATAAATATACAAATCTGTACTAATTTTTAAATTAAGAAATAGCATGCTTGAACGGTTCACATTTTACATTAATTCGCCATATTGATATGAAAAGAAGACACTGTTAAAAATATACAGTAATGTAAATTATTATGGATCTGAGGTGCAACAAAGAGATATTTGCTTTCATTATAGATTCTTGCATAGTTATTCCGCCTCGGGTGTTTAACATATAGATCTTCGGCGTAGGTAGGTTTTCTTCACTTTGAAGTTTTAAAAAGTTTAAAAATCACCACGTCTCAGTGAAATAATCAAATAATTACAAAGAGTGATATTCAGTCTGTACAGTTGCACCTACTCAAGTATCAGTAATAAGAAAACAGTATAAACTCATACAGGTCAGCGTTCAATCAGCCTTCTTAACATATCAATTATAAGAAAACACGGGAGTATGAACTCATATAGAAGCGTGCGCAGTTAAACCCCTTCACATGTGAATAATAAGAAAACATTAGAATAAACTTGTTGAGTTGGGTGTTTGCGCAGCCGGCTATAAACGATGTGCATAGATTGAGATCAAAGGCGGAGCGACCACGCTGCGAAGTTCTATCAAACTTGATCCCAATGTATTAATGGTTCGTCTTTTGTGTGCGTGCTGACCAACAGTTACGGTTGGGGCCTCACCTTCAAGCTGCTATTTATCTAAACCACTTGCATTCATCATGGTTTAAGAAGCTGAGTCCATGACTTGCCTCGGGCATCACCATGTAACAAGTTTTCTCAACGGGAGGTAAAGAATATAATAGACAGCACGCCACACGGTTGGTGTAAAATTTTCAGTTGTCTCCTTTAATGACCATGTTGGTATGGCACATCGGAGGGGGACAGATGGGGGTTTTGTCGCTCGGAACATTATTGGATTTACTGTCGGTATTGTACGTGAATATTTCACTGGAAAAGGGATTTGGGGTTTTGGATGTGGAAAGTGGCGTCCCGGAGAGATCTTATTGTGACAGGGTTGTCAGGGAGGGTGAGACGGTTGTAGCAAAGTTTTGTCAGATTGTTCTCGCCTGACATTAGAGTCCTGACCCCACGCCCAGCCTGTGCCGCGTCTTTATGCAGCTATTTGACTGCTTGTCACACGAGATTGTATGGTTATTTCCCGTCCCCAGCCGCAGTAAAAAAAAACGTAGCTGATAAGCTCGCTACTTTTTTTACCGGGATTACGAGTATTTTTGCGCGGGTCATACACGGTATTTATCACAAAGTACCGTACAAGTCACGTTGGCGTCATTCCTTCCACATGATGTATAGGAATGATACATGTTGTAGACGCTGATCTGACTTTATGCGGCCTAGGTTTTAGTTTACAGAATATTTCACCAGTGTAGGGTGCTATACGTGATAAATGCGGGCTCCGCTCCCATTTCACTGCCGATCCCCCATGCAGGGAGGAAGTTCTAATCTACCCGATTATGTCGTTAGTCATTCGAAACTATACACACGGCCAATAAGTCATTTTCTGTGTGTTTTGTGTTCGGCTGATACCAATACAGATTATGTCGAGTAGCTTAAAAATTGTATTTTAACTTTTTTGAGTGTTGCTTTGAGAGTAGATATGATCATGTCATCATTGCGACGATACTTAGGTATTGGGATATATATATATATCCCAGTTTTAGATTATAGATGTTACGTGATTATTTCCGTGCATGGTGATCTAATATTGATGTCTGTAGGTTTGAGACTACATAGACGTCACGTCATTATTTGGCGGTGCGCTGATTTTGATCGGTGTAAGTTTTCGATTACAGACGTGACGTCATTATTTCCGTGGTGCTCTGATATTGATGGGTGTCCGTTTGAGATTATAGACGTCATGTCATTATCTGCCTGTTGCTCTGATACTGATCGGCGTAGGTTTGAGATTATAGACGTCACACCATTATTTATGTGGGCTCTGATATTGATGACTGTAGGTAAATTCAATGGAGGTACATTGTATCCATGATGTAGTACTGTATGGTGAAAGGTGAAGATAACGAAATATGATGTTAATGATGATGATGATGTCATGGTGATTACCGGTTAAATTATATCAATAACGATCATGTTGCAGCTTTGTTTACTATTTATGGTGATGTCGTTGATCGAGTACTGTGTGTATAAATGTGCTATCGTTTTAGCGCCATTTTTATTCATGGTCACGGCATGGACGACATTAACCCATAGTGTGCATGGGTGATGATTGTGATGGTGATGATGGCAGTCATAACATGAACAAATTCCTCGAGCACACGACCCCTTAACTACTACTATATAAAAGTTATGTATTTTTTATGGATTTGTTCCGGGATGTTTACTTGACATCGCCGGTACATCTGGACCAATGTACACATCGCCGTATGATCAGTTAATTTCCCAGGAGGGTCCACCATTTATATAATAACTCTCAATAATGTAGGTTTATCCCCTTGTAGATCAGGACACAATGGGTGTTTGTTGCCACATACCTTTTTTTCCTGAGGTGTTTATTGGCCACGAAGCTCTTCAGTTTAATAGCCACATGAATGAATGATGTATATTTATTGACATATCGTCCCGCGTAATGAACACTTATAATGCCAGGGGTTCAGTCAGAATTTACTCAAACAGATACAAAGGTTAACAAAATAACGCCCCACTTTTTTGTGTCGGTATATTTACGGGTGCTCGTGCTCAGCGCTGGGCTTATATTAACATCATGTGACAGAGTTAATGTCATACATTCATTAGTTGTGACGTATACATTGTTTAATGGGATATAAAATGACGAATTTTGTTTGTAATGGCGGGTATAAAATGACAACATGTGTTTGTTTGTGCATAAAATGTATGTGGACATGTATATGCAATGGACGGATATAAATGGATGGATGTTCGGATGGATAGATGTGTACATTGGAAGGATGACATAAAGTCTGTTTCCGCTTATTTACATATGGACAATACATTTATATATGCTAAGCCTAAAACTATTTCTATAGGTTATCATTTCAACTCGCTGGTCCTTAATTAACACATAAAAGAGAAGCAGGCGCACATGGTGAGGTGTTTGGGGCGGAGTCGCTGGGGGATTAAGAGGGGATTTCTACCTGGGGTTGGTGCATGGCATTAAGCCAAGCCGAGCCAAATGTTTTATTTATATACAGACACTTTTATACAGTGCCGGTTGACATTATACAGGATTAAAGGCCTCGCTAGCAGGACCGTAACCTCTTTGAATTGGGTTCAAAATCATACAAACAGATGGAGAAAGGCGCACAGCTGGCTGTCAATAGCGGGACTAATTGTATGGGCATACAAATAAGCCACCCCGCCAGCCATTCAGAGTGTTACAGAATTTTCTCAATGCCGACTCTGCATGACTGTATACGACTTGTGAATGGGCAAGACGCAACCGCTGATGGCGGGGATCATAAGGATCCGAGATCGCCCACTTGCATGTCACGACCTGTACGTGCTGCATGTTGACGCTGACGTTCGCTACATGGATACGTTTATCCAGAGGAATTTTATTTACAGATTTAACAGAAGAAAAACAGGTATTTAGTGACTAGGACTTTTCGTTTACTAGCTTATCATTCGACTTAGTTAATTTATTCTCGATAAAGGATCTCTTTAAAAAGAGGATAAAGTTAATTCTTAACAAAATAATATGCATATTCCAGCTTATCAAAGAGAAATACGAAAAAAATGTTTTTATAAAAACATTTATAGAAAATTATAAATTGTAAATGAATTATAACTCCAGGTTTATTCTATTTTCAAGGATGATGTACGTAGGAACACCCCCCCCCCCAAACTTTTAGTTGAAAAGGGGCGGCAATTGTGTATTTTAATTTAAAAGAACTCAGGTTGACTATATATTTTGTTTTGTGAGAATATTTCGTAAATTTCTCAAAAAGAGTATAAATCGGACGAGTGTTTTTAGCTGCACATTCTGTTCAATTAAACCCTAATTCTAAAAAAAACTAACGTGACTTTTAATTAACTAAATTTAATTATTTTTTAATTAACTCTTAAATGTCACGCATGGTGCAAATTCTGAAGTTTCTCGATTGGTATATATTAATAAAATGAACCTGGAACCTGGACCTTATCGTGTTAAAGTTTCTTATTTTTTGTGGATGATTTTTATCCTTTATTTACGCTTCTTAGGGTATACCAAAGTAGTTAATTTTGTAAATTGTATTAAACAGTGACATATATACCTTATATGATATATATGTAACATATTTTTTCGAGAGAGAGATAAAGAAAGAAAGAGAGAGAGAGGGTTAAATATATATGTTTGTATTGAGAGAGAGAGAGAGAGAGAGAGAGAGAGAGAGAGAGCGGTGGGGGGATGCTAAGTTTATCTTTCTGTATAAGTGTCTCCGTTAGGTAGGACGCCGTTTGTGATCAGTCAGATTCCACAATCCTTTAAACAATATGAGCCGTTGTCTTCCCCGGAACAATTCAGTATGTAATTATTCGATACCCGTGAGAGTTTGTGTTTTACCCCAGTAACATCGGAGATAGACTTAAAGGTCGTCCCCAGAGACGCTGGGGCTTTATTCTTTCCTGGATCATCTGTGGTTCTCACTCTGTCCGTGATCAGATAATGACGATGATAGTTCATATATTATTACTGATCTATAAATAACAACTTTATGGCCACGTGCAAAACTAGTAGGGGCATCTTTTATAACTTTTAAGTTGCACGCGGACGTTAAGCTATGAATAATTTATCAAGGTTAATGGAATCCGCAATGGAATCGAGAAAAGAAGAGCAAATTTGCTAGATTGTACGGAAGTGAACTAAGTGCTAAAGATGAGCAAAACTTTGTATATGGCCACGACACTGTTTTGTTTGACATTATCATAGCCTGCCATTACAATATTCTCAGATTACAAACATAAAAAAATGTTTCACTAAAAAACTCCTTTATTAATTGGACACAAGAATATTCAGACATGATTAATATATGAAGACGTGTTCAGCTAATATTCGAGAAAGCCTCCATTTCTCTTGGTGAGTCGTTTTTGCACAGTTCTAGCTAATTTTAAAACTTAATTAGTGTCAGTTCCCATATACTTAAACCAATACTTTCCATTTTCCAACTAATGAAATGCTTCATAATCAGTTATAAAAATGTAAAACATTAATTTGTTATACCGATATTAAATTTAGAAAAAAAATATTTAATTTCCCTTAAAAGTGGAATTCTTCGTGATGATAATGATAATAGGGATAAGTTGAAGAATGCATCGTCAATGCATATCAGGGTATACATAACAGGGCTAAGAAATGTTGATATGCCGCAACACCACCCTCTTCCGAGATGCTGAAATATGAGTTTGACAGCCGGAGTCAGAGATGTACGTGACAGACATAGTATATTAAACAAAAGGTGATAACAGCCAACTTATAGATGACCCCTGACCACAAATCTCAGCGGTTGACCAGACGGCGTCCATCTTGATGTTGACCAGGTCTTGTTTACTGTGCTTCGGGGTGTTGGATGACATCTCACTGCTTATAATTGGGCTTGCCGTGAACAGGGGTGCCGTCTACTGATTCACTGCAAACATGAACGGTGCTAGGTCTGTTTAATATGGATATCACCATGAGAGTTTCCATTGGAGAGCTGAATTCATTGCTTGTTGCTTAATAGTCTCTCATGTCAACAGTAGAGTTAATATTCATTTGTGTGTTTAGCTGCAAACCGGCACGTGATGGGGAATGATTAACTGTTTGCTGTCTTGCAGGTGCTCCTCTGTTGACCAGAGACTAACCAGTCAGTGACCACACCTGTCAGCCTCTGATCCACTGCTCCAGCCTGACCGGAGATTGACCATTGCTTCTGCAGTCACCGATCAGTGATCAAAGCCATCAGCAGCCGTCCACGTTCCGGCTGCGCGGATACTGGGTGATCCGAATCTACTGATGTACGCTACAAAAATTCACAGCACAGATTCCGGACTAAAGTCTATTGTAGAATGTTACGACAACGTTTGTGGCAACAAATGCTGCTACTAGATTAATTAAAAGAGGAATCTAAGATAGCAGTAACGTTTGTCAAAATTCACTGGTCACGTGGCAGAAGTTTTATCCAATGGGCGCGCTGCAGACGATAGTATAATTTGTGCGCGGAACTCTTATAAGCTCGGCGACTATAGAGCAGATTTAAGAACAACCAAGTCTACTTTATCTATTTCTGTTGTAATGGCAGATCATCCCAAGAGCCGGCAAAGGAAGTATTTGAATATTTCTTCTGGTGTTTTTTGCGCTCTGAGACAGGAAGCGTCGACAAGAACGTATTAGCAGGAGGACCGCGGCGCCGGACGTCAAATTGCGTGTGTGTTCGCTATAAGGGAGGAAGTGGCCTCTGGGAGATAGCTCGAGTCTTTCCTTCCGCCCCTAGTCGGCCTCAGATCACGCACTCAATTTCCGGAACAAGTTCATAGACCAGCTACTCATTTCGCAGATGGGAACTTAAACAAGTGTGTCAAAGACGTATAAGCACGATTTTGCCGACGCAATCTGGCCGTAGTTGAATTCTGTTGGTTGGAAGGTTACGTTGGGCTGCGGTTGGGAATACTTATCACAAGATGGATGTTTTATTGAAGTTACTGGCGCTCGGCTCAATCTTGTGCGCCTGCGTGACACCGCAGCCAGTGACAAGAGTGAATTATACCCTAATTGAGGAAACGCAGCGGGGATTTCTGCTGGGAAACATTCGGTTGGATGCTTCGCTTGATAAATTGTACACAGAGGGCGCCGACACGCCGCTTCAGTTCAAATATTTATCCTCAAGTTATGCCACTAAGCTTATTGCATTGGAGGCCAGCAGTGGGCTGTTAAAAACTGCTACAGATATTGACCGCGAAGCGAACGGCCTGTGCCCATACAAAACCGAATGTGTACTCGAATTTGATATCGTTGTACAACCTGTACAGTATTTCCACATTGTAGAAGTGAAAGTAATTATTGTTGACCTTAATGATAACACTCCTACGTTTCCACAAAAAGAAATAACAGTGACAGTGGAAGAATCTGTCCCACCTGGATATTCAATAACCATTCCACCCGCTCTGGACCCAGATAGCCCCATATATAGTATACAACAATATTTACTTAACTCACACCATCATTTATTTGAACTCATGCCACAAAGAGCGGCGTCAGCATCTCCTGAACTCAAATTAAAAATAAGGTCACAATTAGATCGTGAAAAACAAAGTGAGTATTCCGTGACCATGAGCGCGGTGGACGGAGGGGAACCTCCTAAAGTCGGGTCTGCCAGACTCCGGGTGAAAGTAGTGGATGTTAATGATAATCAACCCAAGTTTACCAACTCCTCCTACAGAGTAGCCGTACCGGAGAATGTCCCTAGACATAGTGCGGTACTGAGGGTGCTAGCTCTGGATGCTGATAGCGGAGATAACGGGAGGGTTGTGTACTCTCTCAGTTCAGATTCTGCGCTTCGTCTGGGGCACATGTTCGCAATAAACACAACCACCGGTGAACTAGTGTCCAAGCATCAGCTTGACTTTGAACAACAGGCTTCCTATGAGCTAGAAGTCCTGGCAAGGGATAAAGGAGGCAGAACCAACGCACAAACAGCGACTTGTAAAGTGTATATAGCAGTTCTGGACGTAAACGATAATGCTCCTCAGATTACGGTCCAAAGCGCTACAGCTTCGGGCAAAGTATTGGTGTCAGAAGCAACTAAAATAAACAGTTCTGTCGCTCACGTTTCCATCTCAGACGCTGACTCCGGCAGGAACGGAGAGTTCACATGCTCTTTTAATGATTCCCGATTCTATCTCTCACATGTTTATAGACAAGAGTATAAAGTAACGCTCTCAAAGCAACTGGATAGAGAAAAGGAAGACTACGTGAATCTTAGAATGACCTGCGTGGACCATGGTGAGACCTCTCTTAGTGGCTGGGTAACAATCCATATAGCGGTACAAGATGAAAACGACCACGCCCCTGTTTTTGAACAACATTTTTATAAATTAAATATCTCAGAGAATACCCTTATCGGATCGTCCGTTCTAAGGTTAGTCGCCACAGATAAGGATATTGGCCGTAACGCCAAGCTGTCATATTCACTTGATGAAGAGATTGGGACTAAACTTTTTGATATAGATCGGGACACTGGAATACTGTCGGTGAAAGCTCTTCTGGACTATGACGTCGCACACGACATTGTCCGCTTTACGGCATTCGTAAAAGACCAGGGCACGGTTTCCAGAACAGATTACGCAACAATCGAATTAACCTTAATCAACGTAAACGACGAAATACCCATATTTGTCTCAAGCCGGTTTGAATTTCATATTCAGGAGAACAATGCGGAAAATGCTTATATCGGCGACGTCAAAGCTGAGGATAAAGACGCCCCTCCATATAACGAGTTCTTTTACTACATAGAGAAAGATAAGAGCGACGCGGCCATGTTTTCTATTGACCGGGACACCGGGAAAATCTACTGCAAACGTCGTCTTGACCGGGAGCTCCATTCTTATATAGAGTTTATGGCCGTAGCGCAGGACGTCGCGGATCCGACTTTAGCCAGCCGTGCCGTTGTTGCCGTCAAAGTGACAGATGTGAACGACAATGATCCTTTAATTATCTTTCCAAATGTCGTCAACGACACCATACAGATCCCCTTTAATTTACCAGCAGGCTCACAGATTACAACCGTGATGGCGCACGATAAAGACATTGGCAATAATTCAAGAGTGACCTACTCCATCACATCAAGATCCAAGTATTTTCCGTTCGTGATCAGCACCCACAATGGCAAGATCTACCTGAATAATAACGCGAGGCCGCCGCGGGGCCACACGGATGTTTATAAACTGACAGTGAAAGCCCGTGATAGCGGACACCCCCCGCGGACGGCAACCGCTCCGCTAACTATTATCGTTAACAGTTCTCTAGTTTATATTCCCACAACTATCCAGCGGCCGCCGAGTTCCGCCGGACGGGGTTCCCCCCGGGAGAACGCCACCATTGTAATTGCTGTCGGCTGTGCCGCAGGGCTGACTATAGTTATACTGCTGATTGTGTTGCTGGTGTTACTTAGAGGCCACAGTCTTGCCAGAAGAAATAACCTCGTATACAGAAAACGGGAGCATGACACGAGACTCCGTGCTCTGAACGCTCACCAAGTCCCGCAAAGAGTTGTCAATAATAACCTGTACGATCAAACTGCAGTAACTCCTGAGAAAAACATAGAAAAACCCCAGCCCGCCTACACCAAGTCCCATCCCATGAACCAGATACACGCCACCTACGTGTCAGTCAGCTGTGATCATGTAAGTATATAAACCTACAGTCCACGTAACTTTGATAACATACATATTTTTCACACGCACACTTTGGCAGTTTTGTTTCGAGAGCATCTGTTAATCCATATATATATATATATATATATATATATATATATATATATATATATATATATATATATATATATACCTCGTTTGTAAAACAGATCTGCATTTAGAAGGTCTCTCTCTCTCTCCTTAAGAAATGAAGAAAATAATTCATATAAAGTGTTACATACATGGCCACAGTGATTGTAATAAAATAATTGATGTGTTCCTCTATCACGGTGCCATGACATTGAGATACTAGTATTTGATCATGTAATAAGGGTCATGCATGACGTGGATGTTTAGTCACAACGCTTGCACACGTCACCTTCAGCATGGACTTGTCCCGTCACGCGTTTCAACAAATACACCTGGGTTTTAGTCGCACCAGCCACCCACCCTTTCAAACCGTCCAAGCCACTTACATACCCTTGACCAAACTTGACGTAATCGGCTTGGCAGCGTTTGGCAGTATTTGGCAGTGTGCTGACAATGTTACATGCCGGCGCATAAAGAAGCTCCACTTGGGCATGGAAACGGCACAAATTGCACTGGCAGCCACTTTCAATTCATACCCAACAAGCAATTTGTCCATGTTAAGCTATCTATAATAGTGGCCCTGCTAGCCTAGTAGCACCCGTCAATTAACGCAAGGTCCCGCCTGCCACCCCGCATTCCAGCACGCGTCAGTGTACAATAGCTGTGTAACCAGCTATTGTGTTTTAATATATGTTCATAATCCAACAGGTTAAACATATGCCCTGTCGTGTTTGTATTCTGAAGAGGGTCCTGCCACTCGCTTAACTTTGCATAAAATAACAATTTTTCTGTCTAGTGCCTGGGTGACAGTGAACTATTTCTATCACCACCGCCGTAAATGGATTTCTCTGGTTCGCGGTGATGTGAAATGTGGCTATTTTATAATTTTTTCCAAGGTTTATATATCATAAATAACGGTAACTGTAAGGAAACTGCTTTTTTTTGTCTTCCCTACATTTAATCTCGTTTGAAAAAGGAGAAAATGTTTATTTTACCGAGTGTTTTAGGTGACTGCCGTGGCCGTATATCCTAGATACATGAAAACTGCATAAAATTCTTTTTTTTTACATTTGTACATTGAACATGAAACGACATTCAAGCAAATGATTCATAGCAATAAACAGTTCCAGGTCCTTTCTTATTTTATACGTTACCCAATCACACATCAAGATTGAAATTGCAATTATATTACATAATTAACTTTATATTGCGATAATTAGATACAACCCTAATAAGATCAACCCCAAGAGAAAGTGAACTTTAAATGATGTTTCCACGTCAGTAAAATCCTTCACAGCAATCAGATAAAGCTCATTTATTCCAGTTTTATTGAAAGCCATTATAAAATATAGCAGCAAACATAATATCCCGGAGGGGCCTGGTAGGGGCTTCCTTCTACAGTAATATAATGATCTTATTTCCTCGCCATTGTTACGAATCTTGTCTGAATACTATAGGAGCTTTTACACCTGTTATAATCTTGTCATGGACATATCGCAGGAATAGGGGAACAACGAAATATCATCGCAACTGTCCATTAACGTATCCAGCGGCCCATGTTTTATGGCCAGTAAAAGTACCGCACAATAGATTGAGTATATATTATAACGTTTGATCTACGGGTTGAGCGTTGTATATGGACTCTGTTCGGTGCACTGGTTAAGGTGATGTTAGGTGTATTCTCTTGTGTATTTGACCGTGGGAATCGACACTCCATAAGAAACCTGGTTCAAACACTTTAGCCTATAAGTATCCATGCAGGCAAATGATACTAGGAAGAATTAATAATATAATTGTTACTACAGTTATTTTTAATGCTGATTGTAGGCGTGTAGAAAGTATTAGTCGTATAACTTAATTGTTTTCTATAGCAAGTATACAGCAAATATGACGCTGATATCAAAATCCCGAAAAAAAATCTATACATATATATATATATATATATATATATAGAGAGAGAGAGAGAGAGAGAGAGAGGGGGGGGGGGGGGCTCTTTTAACTTAATTTGAGAACACAAACTAACGACGGCAAGAATATAACTATATATATATATATATATATATATATATATATTTATTTATTTATTTTATTGTCTATTTTTATATTGAAAATATAAATACTATTGAAAATGTATTAGTAATATATCATTGTACACTCTACATAATAGATAAAACGCACATTTCGAAATGTCAGAAAAATGTCATATCTCTTATATATACATATATAGGTACACATCCTGACAAGTGTTTGCAATATGTCTTTTTTTTTGCAGTTTATATATACTTATACCGGTATATACAAATATTCTGAAAAATTATAAATAGAAGAATATATATATATATATATATATATATATATATATATATTCTGAGGTTTCAGAATTGAATTAATTAACACGTAATATTCAAATTTGCTAATTGTTGAAACATAATATATGCAAACAATTAAACATAGAAGAAAGTGTTTAAAAAACTTTGAAAAAAAAACAGTTTACCTAACAGCATTGTAACAATAATACTAACGATGACACCAACGGTTACAGAATCAAAGTGGATATGTGAAGAAATAAATACTTGGGACACAATGTTTCTACAGCTGCTGTAATCTGCAGGGAAAAAAACATACGGGTGGCGACGTTAAGAAAGAATAAAACACAGATACAACAATAGAGACAAGAAAGTGATAGTTCCATCACTAGAAATACACCTGTAAATTCTCCCTCAGTGTATTAACGGTCCCATTACCAGTAATATACCCGTAGATTGGCTCTCAGTGAATGGACAGTGTAGATTTGTTGTGATGGGACGGTATTTGACGACTAGCTCTTATGTCGTGATGTTTTTCGTTTTGTAGCTCCCAGATGACCCTACCCCATCAGCACAAGATGCTCAGCGCCCGCTAAAGGCCAAGGGATGCATGCATCCTCCCGCTGACCGACAGTGGCAGGTGAGCAGTACACCATCGTAATTACCAGCGGTCAATCAGGGTTAGAGTGCCGCCATTTCCTCGGCCCGCTCCTGTCTCCCCCGTGAGGTGGTGAGGACAGGTGTAGTTCATCGTAAACTTGCACAACGAGTTCTGTCTAGACTCGGCTCTATTAGAAACTACTTTCCAACATAAGGCAGGATTTATCTGTACGCAGGGGTGTTTTAGAACTTCACTTCTTTTAGAGCTAAACATTCGGAGGCTACCTGCTCCCTGACATACGTTTCGTTGAATCGCAAATACACGAATTGGCCATCTCCGTTTGTTGTCTGTATTAATAAAGTCACCATACAATATATCTTAGCTGCAGTCTTAGATACACCTTACAATTTACACTACCCTACATGATATCAAGTTTACGTGAACACATTCGAATATTTTGTTGGTACAAAAAAATAAGGATGGGGTCGCATGGTTACATCGGCCTTTACTGATCCTACCGGCAGTCAGTGGAACCATCTCGAATAGGCAATGAAGGCCACATTTTCTTGCCAAAATGCACTGATAAAATATACCAATCATATGGTGAAATAGGTTCAAACATACCAATCCAAAAACACCATATCATACGATGAGGTATTTAGATAATTGGTGGATTTGGGTGTGATCCAAAAAAAGCGTTTACCGAAAAAAAACTTTACCGAAACACATCCAATTGTCAAAACAAACCGTCTCCGCAGACAGTTTCTCGCATGGACGTTGTCCTTAGAGTAGTTCCGTCTCACATTCCTTTCACACTGTGACAGGTTTATTCTCGCAGTTTCTCGAAACTGTTCGTGGGGGCTGCCATTTAGCGTACACACTAAAACCCGGATGTCAAAGGTCGTTTGTTTAAATTATATGTATATATTGCTAGTGATTGCTAAAGCGCAACATTAGTATGATATATGTTTCAAGTATTAGTAGCTACATTTTATACTGAGATTTACATATTACTCTTATATTCTCTTATTACTCTTGTATATATTTCATATATATAACTGGAAAAAAACTTACTGACACACACACACACACACCCTCACACACACACACACTGTCTCTTCAAATGTTAACATATATGGCACTGTAATGACATACATATCAAATCGCCTCTTCCTAAAGCAGAACTCGCAAAATTATTGAGTCAATGTCCATACCTTTAAGAATTCTTTTAAGGATTCGAAACAAGAGAAACCAGGGATCTGGTCCTCAAACGTAAAATATTTGATTCAGAGAAAAAAAATTGTTTTTCTTTTGCATGATTTAAAATGTAGTCAGACAGGTCACGATGTTCTTGGTAGAACATGCTTTTAGAATATAAAACAAATAGTTGAAACTAGAAATCTGCATTCCAAGAAATGCAAGCCCCTGCCATGTGTTTGTATTCACTTATTTGACTCTTATATCCAGGTTCATAGTGATACATGCATAAGTGAATCTACATTTGTTAATATTCCTTGGTGACATTCCTGAATCCGGGTCATGTGCCGAAAATCTAATCGATTTTTCCTTTGTCCATTCCTACAATGCACTGAAAATTTCATGGGATTCCGTTAAAGTTTTCATGAGTTATATATGTTGTGAACACATGCACACGCACGCGAGCACGGATTAGTGCGAACCAACCCTCCTGGCAAACAGTGCAATACAGACCAATTATTTTTTTCCTCAGATGCAGCACTGGTTGAACGCGTCATCACCCGAAAAAGACAAGGACAGTGTGACGTCAGCAGATCTATCAAACGCCGACAGTGGGCGGGGCACTGTGGAAGAGGGGGACGCCTCCGACCCCACGACCTTGACCCCTGTCAAACCCAAACACGGTGAGACGACCAAATATTTGCTTCTTAATGATATGTATACATGTATTATGTTACCTTACTCAAAAGATTTAGGGTCTATGGGGATTACGTCTATATAATTTGTAAGAAATATTTGTCTAATGTATGTTTAGTATTATCATATACTAAACCAAGACGTGGTGTGACAAGAGAGTTTTATCGCCATATTTCGCGTACCGTTTTTGTTCCCGCCACATTTAAGAATTTGATAGTTAAACCAAAACATTTTCCTCAAAATCAAATACCTTAATTACATAAACTTCACTTGAAACTGGTAAAACTAGAAAAGTGCATTATGAGTGATGCAAACCTCCGCCAAGTAAGGGGGACCCTATTCAGGTATGCTCCCCAACCCGTGTTTGCTTTAACATTTTCGTCCCATATTACTATAGGTTCATTCGTACATGAGTCACTCTACATTGTGAAAATCCTTTGATAATGTTCCTCAATCCGAATCAAGTGCCGGATCCATACAAATATCTAATCGATTCTTCATTGGCCCATTCCCGAAATGCTCTGAATATTTCATGAGATTCCGTTCATGATTGTCTGAGTTATATTGTGAACAAACACACACACACGCATGAACGAGGATGAACGCATACCCTCCTGGCGGGGATTATGATACACTAAGAACACAAAATAGATGATCCTGTCACGTTAGCTTGACTTCTTTTATTCAAATTTGTATGCATACCAAAAACGAGGCGCCTACTTGCCACGAAATTCTAGAATGGCTACTAAATCTACTTGTCTGGGTTGGTGAACACTGATTACAAAACGCTTTACAGCCAAAGGGTAAACGCTTACCGTAAATCAACTGAAAGAACAGGGAGTATGTTTCCTATGAGGAGTGAGTGCTCCTGAATGCCAAGGTGTAATTTATATTTTTTTTCTCCCTCATTTCAGGGCACAACCATCACAGGCAGAAACCTGACAAGACCCGCCATTTACATGTTTCCCGAAAGAACGGTGTCTTGTATATGTCAGACCGACCGTACCAGCACCATAAGAAGCCAGTTATGACGAGCAGCATGCGACAAAATCCGTCTAAAGGATCCTCATTTGGTCCCCCTTTACAATACATGAGCCGGGGTCCTATGCGAAATGAGCGCTCCATGGACAGAGACGGATTAGACGCAGCACAGGTGCACGGCTATGGCGAGCATCCATTTTTACCGGAAGAGGAAGAAGACGACAGAACAACGACCACTTCCGGGAGTTACGTAGTAGATCTAAATGACGTCATTGTTGACGCTGATCGTGGCAGTATTGCCACGAGTGTGATGGTGTGATGCGCATATTTAAAACCACTTACTTATTCCATTTTCTGACGTGTTCCATATTGTCTGTCAGTACGTGATAAACATATACTCATTTATTAACAATACTCAGGCCTGGGCAGGCGTTAAACCATTATATCTGGTGCAAGTAACAGTTTGTGTTTTCAGAGGACGCTTTGGCGTTAATTTGCATTTGTCATTCTCATAGTTCTGTGTATATAATAAAAATACTTATTTAAAATCACCGTTCTTTCCTTTTCTCTCGTTGTGTCAAAGGTTGAGTGCGTCAGGATCAAGATGTTGTTTAATGATATTTCATAATGAGAAATCTTCTTTAGTTTCTAGAGTCATCAGGTCTTCTCATCCGTTTCGAGATCATTTTTTACACTTGACGATGTAGCTGTTACACATTTGAAAAAGGGAACCAAACAGCAAGAAATTTTATTTACTGCACACAAAGGGAATTCGATATTACCACATAACCCATATATATCCTCACAATTAAAACCTTAATTAACAGGATTAATGTGAAATCACACTTTTTAATAGAACTAAATGCATCTGGAAATGTGAGATTTGAAAGTGAAAGTAGGGATTAATTAACCATAGCAGTATTATTATCACTTTCAGCATTTGTTCTGGTTACGTGTTGTTATTCTTCACAGGATTTTTAAGCATGTTTGTCTCGGCGCCTTCATTCTGTACGACACCGTTCTCCGGGGGTTTATTAGGAAGAGACAGCATAATCGGGCTTGGCTCGTTTCCTGCAGGTGCAATTGTTTCAATCCTTATTGGCGTCGTCTAGTGGATGCCTATTGTTACGGCTGTCGTGCGCGTGCAATTTTAGTTTCACTTTTCTGCTGGGTTTGAGCGACACCCTGCGGACAAAATGATGTTGAACACGACACTAATAACACTAACCTGAGCTTGGTATTCAGGTAATTACTGAGTATTAAGTTCCTAGTGGTCACCAAGGCTGCCTGACGTAATCACCCGCGGGCGGTGGTCTGATCCCCCGCGTCCACAAAACACATGGCACCGGAATCCCAAATGCCTACTTTACATACCCTGCCTCCCTTCACGATCATCTGTAAACCCACTCTGAGAATATTGTCATCATTATACTGGATCCCTCTGTTAATATTATATATTAATATTTATATATGATTTAAATGTTCCTATAAATTTACCATTTTCAGGCTTACATGCGGCCCGTCTGTTGTATGTATGTTATAACGTTTTAAGCAGCTTTTCTCAGCAAAAGTCTGAGAGATTCTCAGAAATTCTGTACTCCTACCAGTGTCAGAAATTGTGACCCAAAGTTTTAAATGTCATTTTCTGTTCTTCTACCATGCAAGCAGTGTCTTTGATTTTTGTAAAATTCTCATTAAGAGTTAAGACTATAATGTTAAGACTATTAATAATTCCATGGAAACAGGTTTTATGTTTTCTTCTAAGTTGTCTTTGTATTTCACACACAAAAACCATCACACACAAACACACAATATCACTTAAGACTATTAATGATTCCATGGAAACAGGTTTTATTAGCTCAGCTGACTTTCAGTCATGCTGGGCTATAGCGATGGGTCTTTGTCCGTCGTCCTTCCGTCTGTCCGTCCGGCCGGCCGGTCGTCCGTTCGTTAGCAGGGCACAAATCGTAACCGTAGGGGCTAGGGCCATGAACCCTATGCAGTCTTAGAGGTTCTAAAAAGATCTCCTTGCAAACCTGAAATTAGGTCACTGCGACCTATATTCTCGAAATTATGGGGTGTGTTTGCACCCCCCAGAAATAATTCTTTTAGCCAAAATTTTCATCCCAAACCTTCCATCTTTCACATACAGCTCACCTACCAACAGGGGAAGAATCATAATTATTTTGAGGTCACAAGGTCAAGGCTCAAGGTCACAGAACCAACTTCTTTGAAAAGCTTGTGGATGCATTTTAAGCCAAACCTTTCATCCCAATTCTTTGATCTTTCACATATAGCTCACCTACTAAGTGGGAGAAGAATCTTATAGATGTTGAGGTCACAAGGTCAAAGGTCAGGGTCACAGGATCCACTTCTTTGAAAAGGTTGTGGACACATTTCAAGCTAGACCTTTCATTCCAAACCTTTCAGCACTGATATCGCTTCTCTGGCAACAGGGGAAAAGACCTGTTGATTTTGAGGTCAAAGGTCAAGTTCACAGCACCCTCTTCTTGCGTGGAGTCATTTTCAGGCAAACTTTTCAATCTATACTTTCCATCTGTCACATATGGCTTACCTACCAATAGGGGGAGAAGCCTATTGAAGTTGAGTTCAAAAGGTCAAATGTCAAGGTCACAGTATTGTTCTAAATGCTTTTGAACATATTTCAAGTGAAACTGTTCAACCCAAACCTTCAGTCTTTCACATATGCCACATCTATGCATCACTCAATGTGATTCAAACTTCATATTTATGGGTCTTTTTGCATGAAGAAATAACTAATTGATTTTGAGGTCAGCTGGTCAGGAGGTTAAAGGTTGCAGGTCTAAGTTATTCACTCATTGGTTGCCAAGTAATTACACCTAGCCAGATGTAATTGGTTAGTAGTTACCCATCATTTAGAAAGAATCCAGTTGATATGTGGGCAAAAGGCCAAGGTCATAGCCCATATGTCAGGTCAACTTATTTTGTAGACCATCTCTATTTTTCTTGTACATATAAGCTTGCACTCTAGCTGGTACATCTCACCGTGTGGCTGTAATTGTGAGTGACACTGGTAACATATGACTCCCTTTTGTATCAGGCTATTAAGTGATAAGGCTGAGTGATAAGTACCTCGTTACTGCATTACAAAACACTGTTGTCAGAATGCTTCAGCCAGGCATTAAGACTATGAGAGTATAGTATTAAGGTTTAGCTACTGATTTATAAGATGATGGGAACATTTTGCAGTTTATTTTATGGAATCATAGCAATAAACTTAGTTTCCTAGATATCTGAATATTTTTATATAAATAACCACATATAAAAGCAAGTGTTTGTTCTCATAATATGTGGATGTGTACTTGATTTAGGATGGCTTTATTTTATTACAAGACTCCTAGTCATGCTTTCTGCATTTCTTTTCTTTCAGGTTTTTTGCAGTTTACCAACCCTGCTGACCCCATTGAAAAGCAGAGTGATAATAAAAAATATTGGACCTACACTTTTACATTTGCATATCTGTAAATCTGATATGAGCGCCTGAACATGCCTTTTGAATTGTTTTGGACATTCATTATTGTAACATCATTTGGAGAATTTTCCCCAAGTTTGGTCTCTTATTGGAGGATGTGTGATATCAAATGTCAGACTTGTCAGAAATCAATTATGTCTGCCAGTTAGCCACCTTAGAAATCCTTTTTTTCAGTGCAGTTTCAGTAATTTTCCTTCAATTTTTGGTCCGATTTAGAGAATGGTTGTTGTCTGATTTCAGACCTGTCAGAAGTCCAAAATGGCCACCAGGCAACCATCTTTAAATTCCTTTTGATCATATTATCTCAAGAACTGTTAAAGTGAAGGCAGTCGGACGTATATTAATGTAATCTTGCAAAGGATTGGGTCAAATATTTCTTAATATATATTATCATCATATTTGAAAGTGCAGTACAGTTGGCTTGTATTGAATAAAAATTCATACAGAAGCACCTGTTACTCAATAATTCTTGCATGGATTTCCTTGATTTTTTGCTATATATTTTGATCTTATATTTGCCCTTTGTGGTGTTCCTTTTGAGACTGACAGGTATCAAGTAAGCTATGGGAATAGTTCTGGATACCTTAACAATCATACATTTTCCTCAGACCATCAATTCACTGTGTTTTAACTAGATATAGGTGATACATATTTCTGTTGTCGTAGAAAATTTCAACAAATTGGCAAATTGGTTCTTCAAAATTTGACTGGAAGTTGTGAATCTCAGCCCATGATGTCGTAGGTCATGCTTGGCAGCTGAGCGTCATGACCTATGGGTCACTTGTGTTTTAATTTAATTTGTCTTTGTATTTCACACACACACACCATCACACACAAACACACAATATCACTAAATTCTCCTATACCGAGATCAATTAATAAGTATCAAAATCTGAAATTCATTGCCCCCCCCCCCCCCCCCCCACAATGCACTTGGGCGTCCATATACAGTAGTTGCACAGTTTTCATATGTAGTGAAAGAGAATTGTCCATGTTTGATCAGAAGCAAAGAAAATCACACGAATGTTTGATAGAAAGAACTTAAAGGAATAACTAATATTTTGCAAGCATACCCATGTGTAATGTAAACTGAAGGCTTTTTCTTAAACTGTGACCAATCTTTATTTTGTAATTTGACATTTCGGCCAAGTATTCCTGGTCGTCCCGTAATCCCTAACTGAAAGAGGTTAGTTTTGAACAGAAACAACTTCTGACGGAAGGATGAACGGATGGCGGTTTAGATCGGGACTCGTGTGCAGAGGTGATGGCATTGTCAGTAGGACAACCTCCTCCACAAGGAGCCAGGTCAGCTGCATGTCTCAGTCTGTGTTGTCATTAAGGATATATGTAGTCATGGTAACGATTATTTCTTTTTGAACTTTCTACCAAATTAGCGCGATGACAGCTGGTTCAGATGAGATATAATGATAACAGGGTGCCGTCCACAGTTTTCTGGATATTAAAGCTGTTGATTTCTTCATACGTTCTGAGTTTCCGTGTTTTCAACATTATTAGCAGTGAAAACTGACTGTAAATTATTGATCATTTCACCTGAGCCCGGCCTAATTAAATAAAGATGTGGAGCTACCTGTAGCCCTGCTTGTACAAGTGATATATTTCCTGGTAGATAATTTTTTAAAAGTTTTTTGTACGTACGGTCAGTAAAAATTCGCCTACGTTATTTTTTAAAATATCCTACAGATGACATATAGAGAGCTAAGTAGATTCGTGATCTGATGTATAGGAGCAGGAGTTTTATTTATATGAATTTATTTATTTATTTATACGTAATATGATTTTTATGTATTTGTTTTTGAGGAAAAATTATTCAAATTGTTAACAAAACAGGATTGTTAAAACAGAAGCGCTCCGATTGCACCTGATCCTTAACGTAAAAAATCGGAATTAAGAAACAAACTATCACAAAAATGATGTCAAGAAATAAAGAAACGCTTACAGTGCCAGAGAATATCGGTGACGCATACGGATGCAGATTACTTGAAAACGTGATGTTTGTTCTTTAGAATATTTTTAGGCTCTATAAATTGTTTTACCCGCGTTAGGAATAATTATAAAAATACGTGATCAGGCATGAACTACGAATCGCATGCTCCTCCCAGGTTTCTCGAAATACTGCCTTTGTCTCAACTATCAGGGCCCCGCTTGAATAAGCGGGTGCCCTATAGTCACCTTGTCCGACTGTCTGTCCGACCGTCCGTCCGTCCGTCTGTCCGACAAAAATTAGTTTCTGGATGATAACTGCAGTTTGGATTGACATATGGATGGCCTACCACTAAAGCAAGAATCCTATTGATTTTAGGGTCATGAGGTCAAATGTCAAGGTCACAGGATCCACATTTTTGAAAAGTTTGTGGATGCATTGAAAGCTAACCTTTATATACCAGACCTTCCATTTTGTGCCTATATGACACCTGCCAATAGGGAAAGATCATTATCGATCTGGGGTCACAAGGTCAAAGGTCAAAGTCACAGAAGACATCTGTCCTCAAATTCATTTCTGGATTATAACTCCAGTTTGGATTGACATATGGATTTCAAACTTTATTTATATATGGCCCACCACTAAAGTAAGCTTCCTGTTGATTTGGGGTCATGAGGTCAAAGGTCAAAATCACAGACCCAACATATTTAAACAGTTTATGGATGTATTTTAAGCAAAACCTTTCACACCAGACCTTCCATCTTGCACATACAGCTCACCTACCAATAGAGAAAGAGCTCTTTCAATATTAGGGTCAAAGGTCAAGGTCACAGGAGCCATTTGTCCACAAACTGATATCCGGATTATAACTCCAGTTTGGATTGACCTATGGATTTCAGACTATTGCCTATCACTAAAGCAAGAAGCCTCTTGATTTTAGGGTCACAAGGTCAAAGGTCAAGATCACCGGACCCACATCTTTAAAAAGGTTGTGAATGCAATTTTAGCCATACTTTTCATCCAAGACCTTCTATCTTGCACATTTAGCTCACCTGCTAACACGGAAAGATTCTTGCCGGTTTTGGGGTCACAAGGTCAAAGGTCAAGGTCACAGGAGCTATCTGTCCACAAATTTGTTTCCAGATGATAACTCCAGTTTGAATTGACATACGGATTTTAAACTTGACTTATTTATGGCCTACCAATAAAGTAAAAACTCTTTAGATTTTTGGCACATGAGGTTCAAGGTCAAGGTCACATGACCTATATATTTTAAAAAATGTGGATTTATTTTAAGCCAAACTTGTCATCCCTGACATTCCATCATATATCTCACCTACCAGTAGGGGCTGATTCTTGTCAATTTTGGGGGCTCGTGAGGTCGAAGGTCAAGGTCACCACACCCGAATCTTTAAAAAGATTGTGGAGGCATTGTAAATGTTTCATCTTAAATCTTTATCTTTGGGATTACCCAACGATACGGGAAGAACCGTATTTATTTTAACGTCACAAATTCTAAGGTTAAAGTCACAGGACTATCCTACTGATTTATATGCATAAACAGGCATAGAGTGTAAGGCCCAAAAAAGGTATGGTTCTCAGGTACTTTTTTCAAAAATCAGTTCGAGCGGGCGGGTTTTTTTATTAACTTCTTTCTTTGTATGTTTCGATAAAAATGTCATATGATCAGGGAAAAGCATTATAATAACATAATTTTTAGCCAGCTGACTTTCAATCATGCTGGGCTATAGCGATGGGTCTGTGTCCGTCGTCCTTCCGTCTGTCCGTCCGGCCGTCCGGCCGTTAGCAGGGCACAAATTGTAACCTTGAGGGCTAGGATCATGAACCCTATGCAGTCTTAGAGGTGCTAAAAAGATCTCCTTGCAAACCTGAAATTAGGTCACTGCGACCTATATTCTCTGAGTGGCGGGGTGTGTCTGCACCCACAGAATTAATTCTTATAGCCAAAATTTTCATCCCATAACTTCTATCTTTCACATACAGCTCACCTACCAAAAGGGAAAGAACCATAATTATTTTGAGGTCACAAAGTCAAAGGTCAAGGTCACAGGACCAACTTCTTTGAAAAGCTTGATGATGCATTTTAAGCCAAATCTTTCATTCCGATCGTTTGATCTTTCACATATAGCTCACTTACCAAGTGGGAGAAGAATCCTATAGATTTTGAGATAACAAGTTCCAAGGTCAAGGTCACAGATTCCACTTCTTTAAAAAGGTTGTGGACACATTTCAAGCTAGTATTTTCATTCCAAACCTTCAAGCACTGACGTATCGCTTCTCTGCCAACAGGGAAAAAGACCTGTTGATTTTGAGGTCAAAGGTCAAGTTCACAGCACCCACTAATGCGTGGAGTCATTTTAAGGTAAACTTTTCAACCTATAACTTCCATCTGTCATGTATGTCTAACCTACCAATAGGGAAAGAACCCTATTGATGTTGAGTTCAAAAGGTCAGAGGTCAAGGTCACAATTCTTTAGTATTGTTCCAAATGCTTGTGAACATATTTCAGGCTAAACGTTTTATCCCCAAACCTTCAGTCCTTCACATATGCCTCATCTATGCATCACTTAATTTGATTCAAACATTATTATGGGTCTTTTTGCTTGAAGAAATAACTAATTGATTTTGGGGTCAGCTGGTCAGGAGGTTAAAGGTTGCAGGTCAAAGTTATTCAAATGTTGGTTGCCAAGTGATTACTCCAGTTTAAGTGGTTAGTAGTTATCAATCACTTCAAAAAGAATCCAATTGATATGTTGGCAAAAGGCCAAGGTCATAGGTCAGGGATGTTCACAATAAAAAATTACTTTGTAGAACATCTCTCTTTTTCTTCAATATATAACCATTGCACTCCCAACTGGTACAGCTCACTGGGTTTAGCTACTGATTTATAAGATGATGGGAACATTTTGCACTTTATATCATGGAATCATAGCAATAAACTTAGTTTTCTAGATATCTGAATATTATTATACAAATCATAAGATATACGAGTAAGTGTTTGTTCTGATAATATGTGGGTCTGTAGTCTGTACCTGGATTTAGGATGGATTAGTGATGCTTTCTGCATTTGATTTCTTTCAGGTTTTGCAGTTTACCTACCCTGCTGCATGACACCATTGAAAAGCAAGGTGATAATTGAAAAATATACGACATTCACTTTTTAAATTTGCATGTCTATAAATCTGATATGAGAGTTCTCCAACCTGATCATGCCTTTTGAATTGTTTTGGACATTCATAACTGTAACATATTATTTGGAGCCACAAGTTTCGTCTCCTATTGGAGGATGTGTGATATCAAATGTCAGACTTGTCAGAAATCAATTATGTCTACCAGATAGCCAGCTTAGAAATCCTTTTGCCATTGCAGTTTGTGTGATTTTGTTGTGATGGTTGGTCCCTTTTAGAAGATATTTGTTGTTCAATTTCCGATCTGTCAGACATCCAATATGACCACCAGGAAGCCATCTTTAAATTCCTTTAGAACATATTGTCTCAAGAACTATTTAAATGAATGCAGTGGGATGTATATTAATGTAATCTTGCATTGGGTCAAAGATTTCTTAATAAATATGACCAGGTATCAAGCAAGCTGTGGGATTAGTTCCAAATAGTTCAACAACCATACATTTTGCCTCAGACATATGTGATATAATTTTTTTCAACGTAGAAAGTTTCAACAAAATCGGCTTATAGGTTCTTCAACAATTTGACTGGCGGTTGTGAATCACAGCCCATGATGTCGCAGGTCATTCTTGGCAGCTGAGCTTCATGACCCATGGGTCAAATGTTTTCTATACAGGTAAAAGCACTACAGACTGACCTGTAAATATACTATAGTATTCTAGTCTGCTCTGTTAATTTTAATATCCTGTGTCCAATGCAAAATATAATGTATACAATTAAGTGCAGTAAAATGCAGGTTTGTGTATTCGTATGTAAAATTCAAGCGTGAAATCGTGATGAGTAACATCAACATGAATATTTCATCACATACAGGCCTTGAATTATATATGCATCGTGACTATATCTCCCTCCAAATACATTGCTTTTTTAAGACAGATGTTGTAACAAATTGAAACAACATGCCAAGTCAAATGTCGATCATCAGTGAGATTTATTAACTATTTATATTGCAAGCAGAAAAGAAAAAATAATAAAAACACACTCTATATACTACCACAAAGCCTATACTATGACAACGTTTTCTTCCTTGCATTTATGCGAGGTTAATATATATATATATATAACGTCTGCTAGCATCCCCAGCACACTTGTTTCCCAATTAGGTTGTTGAGCTCGCCCGCCCCCTTTCTTACAACCTATCTTTGGAATATATATATATATATATATATATATATATATATATATATATATATATATGTGTGTGTGTATATATATATATATATATATATATAGAGAGAGAGAGAGAGAGAGAGAGAGAGAGAGAGAGAGAGAGAGAGCCACGCCTACGCTTATTGCATTGCATCTAGACCCGATATAGTATCGTACGAATACAGTCCGTACAGATGATATGAAGTGTCGCACTTCTGTGCTGTTTAGCTCAATCGACACGAAATGTCGTGCGCTCTATGGAATTTAGAATATAGCGTATATGTTTTGTGCGAAACGGCCAGCTTTCTCGTGCATGCATGGAGGATTCTCATACGTGCAGCTAACTTCAATATCAAATGAACGACATGCTGTATTTCCTAAATCGTTTATACGGTGTGTTATTTCATATTTACGGTAGGTTATCTCATCTAGGATGTGGTATCTCAGATCTACGTCAGATTATTTTGTAGGGGGCATGGTATCTAAGATTTACAACAGGCTGGTCGCGCGTACTATTTGGTATCTCACATTTATTGCACAGTGTCTTGAATATACAACTTGGTATTTAAGCTGTACGGCATGTTATCGCGTTTACGAAGTGGTGTCTCAGATATAAGGCAGGCTATCGCGTATACGATGTTTTGTCTCAGATTTACGGCAGGTAATCGCGTATACGACATAGTGTCTCATATTTACAGCAGGTTATCGCTTACGTATAATACGTGGTGTCTCAGATTAACGGCAGGTTATCGCGTATACGACATGTTGTCTCAGGTTTTTGCGGCAGGTTATCGCGATTACGACGTGTTGTCTCAGATTTACGGCAGGTTATCCCGTATACGACGTGTTGTCTCAGTTTTACGGCAGGTTATCGCGTATACGACGTGTTGTCTCAGATTTTGCGGCAGGTTATCGCGTATACGACGTGTTGTCTCAGGTTTTTGCGACAGGTTATCCCGTATACGACATGTTGACTCATTTTTACGGCAGGTTATCGCGTATACGACGTGTTGTCTCAGATTTTTGCGGCAGGTTATCGCGTATACGACGTGTTGTCTCAGATTTTTGCGGCAGGTTATCGCGTATACGACGTGATGTCTCAGATTTACGGCAAGTTATCGCGTATACGACGTGGTGTCTCAGATTAACGGCAGGTTATCGCGTTTACGATGTTTTGTCTCAGATTTACGGCAGGTTATCGCGTATACGTCGTGTATTCTCAGATTTACGGAAGGTTATCGCGCATACGACGTGGTATCTCATGTTTACAGCAGGTTATCGCGTATACGACGTGTAGTCTCAGATTTACGGCACGTTATCGCGTATCCGACGTGGTATCTCATGTTTACAGCAGGTTATCGCGTATACGACATGTAGTCTCAGATTTACGGCACGTTATCGCGTATACGACGTGTGTATCTCATGTTTACAGCAGTTTATCGCGTATACGACGTGGTGTCTCAGATTTACGGCAGGTTATCGCGTATTCGTCATAATGTCTCAGATTTACGGCAGGTTATCGCGTAAACGTCGTGTATTCTCAGATTTACGGCAGGTTATCGCGTATACGACGTTGTGTCTCAGATTTACGGCAGGTTATCGCGTATACGACGTTGTGTCTCAGATTTACGGCAGGTTATCGTGTATACGACGTTGTGTCTCAGATTTACTTCAGGTTATCGCGTATACGACATGTAGTCTCAGATTTACGGCAGGTTATCGCGTATTCGTCATAATGTCTCAGATTTACGGCAGGTTATCGCGTATACGTCGTGTATTCTCAGATTTACGGCAGGTTATCGCGTATACATAGTTGTGTCTCAGATTTACGGCAGGTTATCGCGTATACGACGTGGTATCTCATGTTTAAAGCAGGTTATCGCGTATACGACGTGGTGTCTCAGATTTACGGCAGGTTATCGCGTATTCGTCATAATGTCTCAGTTTTACGGCAGGTTATCGCGTATACGACGTGTTGTTTAAGATTTTGCGGCAGGTTATCGCGTATACGACGTGTTGTCTCAGGTTTTTGCGACAGGTTATCCCGTATACGACATGTTGACTCAGTTTTACGGCAGGTTATCGCGTATACGACGTGTTGTCTCAGATTTTTGCGGCAGGTTATCGCGTTTACGATGTTTTGTCTCAGATTTACGGCAGGTTATCGTTATTACGACCTGATGTCTCAAATTTACAGTAGGTTTATGCATATACGACATGTAGTCTCAGATTTACGGCACGTTATCGCGTATACGACGTTGTGTCTCAGATTTACGGCAGGTTATCGCGTATTCGTCATAATGTCTCAGATTTACGGCAGGTTATCGCGTATACGACATGTAGTCTCAGATTTACGGCAGGTTATCGCGTATTCGTCATAATGTCTCAGATTTACGGCAGGTTATCGCGTATACGACGTGGTATCTCATGTTTACAGCAGGTAATCGCGTATACGACGTGGTGTCTCAGATTTAGGGCAGGTTATCGCGTATTCGTCATAATGTCTCAGATTTACGGCAGGTTATCGCGTAAACGTCGTGTTTTCTCAGATTTACGGCAGGTTATCGCGTATACGACGTTGTGTCTCAGATTTAAGGCAGGTTATCGCATATACGACGTTGTGTCTCAGATTTACGGCAGGTTATCGCGTATACGACGTTGTGTCTCAGATTTACGGCAGGTTATCGCGTATACGACATGTAGTCTCAGATTTACGGCAGGTTATCGCGTATTCGTCATAATGTCTCAGATTTACGGCAGTTTATCGCGTATACGACGTTGTGTCTCAGACTTACGGCAGGTTATCGCGTATACGACGTTGTGTCTCAGATTTACGGCAGGTTATCGCGTATACGACATGTAGTCTCAGATTTACGGCAGGTTATCGCGTATTCGTCATAATGTCTCAGATTTACGGCAGGTTATCGCGTATACGTCGTGTATTCTCAGATTTACGGCAGGTTATCGCGTATACGACGTTGTGTCTCAGATTTACGGCAGGTTATCGCGTATACGACGTTGTGTCTCAGATTTACGGCAGGTAATCGCGTATACGACGTGTTGTCTCTGATTTACGGCAGGTTATCGCGTGTATACGACGTATAGTATCTCATACTCACAGCACACTGTCTCTTGCGTTGTATATACCATGTATGTGCGGCGTGCTGCGAAATCTCTTATGTACGCCATAATATGCCTTTTTTACGATACAGCAAATCAAATTTACGGCAAATCCCGTCGTGCATATCTATAGCATTGCATCTGTAGCATGAAGGCACATGCTATATCTCTCGTGTGATGTTTTATTTCGTATGTACGGTATATATTTTCTTTTGGATGCGAGTTGTATCTGTCATGTACGGCATTCTGTCTGGCAAGCTATATATCCAGTATCTCGTTAGAACGTACGATATCTCATTTACAACATTGTGTCTCAGATTTAGGCAAGCTATATTTCCTTCACGCAATATAGTCTCTTATGTAAACGGAGAATAAAATGTGTCGTAAAAATGTGTAAACTATGTGTCATTTACGACATAGTATCTCAAATTAACGGCAAAGTCTCCTGCATTCAAAATATAGTATATTATGTGAACGAAAGCTATAAAGTACCTCGTTTACAAGTACGATGTCTCGATCATTAAGACATAGAATTTCAGCTTTAAGTCAAAATTTCCAATATAACATATCCAGCTTGAGCAGTACAATATATAGTATCTCATGTGAGCATGCTATCTTGTAAAGTGTTATCTCGCATGCATATGCATTGTATGATCTAATACATGTGGTTGGCTTCATATTCGTGAGGCTGATATTTCGCGATTTCTCCATCTTTAATGTTTCGTGAGTTTTTTTTTTTATTTTCGCGATCTCACCAAAACTTATATCAAATCGTTGGGAAAGCCATACCTGTTTGTATAATAAAATGAGAATAACCATGCGTTTGTGATATTCTTCTCATATAACGACGGGCACATATACAGATAGCATAGGTAGTTAAGTACAAATTTAAGGGAACTTTTTTCCTATACCTGCATGGATGAGACTTATTATTAAATGTCTCACTGCTCTAACCTATTCCAATACAAGTATTGGCTACACTAAATAAGAAGGGCATACTCAATTGGCCAATTATTCCCGAGTGTTTCATTATCGCGATTTTTTTCCCATTTGCGAATATCGCGAAATTAAAACCCTCGCGAACAAAAAGGCAACCACAGTAATCGAAGTAACAATTCACCTTGTTTGTTTTCGGCATTTTATAAGTTAATTATGTCCTATCTCGCATGTATACGATATCTCATCATTTACGTCACGTGTAGTTCCTCAGATTCATGACATCTTCTTTACAGCATATAGCATATATATGCCTCATATGAATGACACGCTATTTCGTACATGCATGTATATATAGTGTTTAATAAGTACGGCATGCTAAACCGATAGCATGTTATTATACGAACATATATAACAAAAATCACTAATTGTATATCCTTATTATATAAAAAATGCCTTTGCTGGCGTTTATCATATTCAATGCTTTGATACTGTGTGAATTATTTCGTATTCAACAGACTTTGATCCAAACAACTCGTTAATTCGTTCAAATAACAACACATATACATGTGTAAGAAACATGCATGAGCCAATTTATTCCATGACTGGGCACATTCAGCATGACCTATTGCCGGTACCTCATGCATTTGTCATTATACAAATGCAGGAGCTTATAGGAGTCCTGCATGGTGAGTCATTAGATTACAAGTGATGACGTAATAATTACAGGGTCCTGAGTAGGACAGGGAAGTGGTAAATGGCAAATCTTAAGAAATAACATTTTTGAGTATAAATAATGTGGCAATAAGCAGGTGCACGGCACACATTTTAATGTAGCGCCAAAAAAGAAGAATGAATAAAAATAGCCGAAAAGACGAAAGAAAGACATAAGATAAAACATGGTGAAAACCTTGTATTCCTTTAACGAGATTTGACCAGCTGCGGAAATATAAATACATGAAGTTTCTTCAATTGAAAAGTAAATGCGTTTCTTCAGATGTTCTGTAGTTTACGAAGCTGATTTATTCTGTCATCTACAGTGTTTTTTTTAGATGTAGGTTAGGGCACCTTTTTCAAATCAGCCAATATTGGAGTATATCGTTTTCCTCAGTTATAATGCATAACGTATTTAACGTAATGAGCGCCCGTCGTAAAATCTGTCATTCAGGCTATATATCATTATATTTATTCATATATTTTATATTAATTACATATTTCATAACAATTTGTAATTATTCAGATTTCCAATATTTTAACCATATTTTCTGAATAGCTGGAGGGAGTGGTGATGATTACATTAATGAATGAACGCGTGTGCCCTTCTGGCGGAGGCAAAAAAAACCCAGCGTAATATGAACCATACTAAATAAATATTCCTTTTATAAAAGTCCCTAATGAAAACGTATATGTTTACCTTTGTATGAAAGTGAATGAACCTTTATTGATCACAGAATGTCAACAGTGCGTCATATTTATTGAAAGTCAGTGTGCAATTCCCTGGAGCTCCACGAAACAACAAAGTTAGGTCTGTAAGTGTTTATTTAGAGCAACCACATCCAATATTGATATATTGAACAAATATATATATATATATATATATATATATATATATATATATTATCCCAGAATGTTTGATTTACAGCAGCAAAGTTCCCACATGTGCTAAACATAATGAAAGAAGAGGAGATGGGACTATAAAGGTGTTCACTTAATGGAGGTGTCCATTATGAGAGGTTTGTCTGTTAATATGTAACACGAATACAATACATACACAACTCTATACATCGCTTTACATATCCATAAAACATGCAAAAATAGTCGTTCGGGGGATTCCTGGTTATTTTCCAGTTTATTCACAAAAACCATTTAACTGCCATATGCATCCATTCGGATAAGCCAGAGGGTCATCTTGTTAGATTACTAAGATTAATTGTTGGACCACATCACAGCGGGGCCGTATAATCTTCAACATAAACATTGCCCGGTCTTTCCTCGTCGTAAATTACGCACGCATCTGTGTCGTGTCATGACGGTCAAGCGGAACCGAAGTGCAAACACCGATCTTTATAAGCTTGACCGCAGATGTTACGGTTTATTGAGAGCGGTTTCTTTAGATTTACGCCATATGTGTGACCGTGCATCTCAGGTCTTGATTAATCACCCGAATGTAGTGAATATATTGCAGACACCGGCCCCATCAGACGCTAATGTATTAAAATGTTCAGCTCGCTCGGCAGAACAGGTGGCCGATCTGGGGATAATCGGTTTTTCATATAGATCTTAGATTATAAATCAAGTTCACAGAGCTTATATGAGATGGGTTATTGACTTTGCTTCAGATTATCTTTTATATGACTGACCTGGGGTGGGTCCAGTGAATAGTTCGTATTGATGGAGGGCCTCGTATATTGTTGGGAACACCTGGATGTCACCCCTACCGGAAGCCACCGAGTCCAGAAACATCCCAATATATATACATAAATAAACATTCATGCGTGCCAATGTATATTTATAAAAGTGTAAATGTAAATATGCCGGTATCTTTAGATAAACATAGCATATTTATAAACTTTGTATGGTTAACCGTTAATACACTTCATATAATGTGAAGCAGCTGAGCGAATGGTAATTTAGTATCCAAGACTAAGTAAAATTTAATTATCCATGTCATATGTATATTTTATGGTACACACACGTACACAAACATATATATATAAATGTGTATGATTGTGTGTATATTTTATTTAGTCGCATTTTTAACTATTACTGTCAAGTTATATAATAGAATTAGTGCTATCGCTACATACTGCACGTATATGTGTATAGGTGTCAGAAAAATGCTATGTTAAATAGTCTGATAGGGTGTTTAAAGTTAATTTTAAAGAAGAGTTGATCGGGGTCACTTCCGTTGTTAAAATCAATAGATCACGGTAAATTTAATTCCGGCGTAAACCTACATTTGTGATTGGATCACTTTCTTTCCATCAATCAAGGGTTCCTTAACAGTAATAGTACACAGAGGCGTGATAAACTGGCTGATCATATGGATTTAGTGGACACACGATGGCCATCACTGTACCGGTAATGTGCTGGAGCCGCCATAACGGCCAGGTCACTTGTGAATGTGTTTATTCCGTATGTCAAAGTGGCAGTAAAACGATCTAATACAGGCCGCGATTAGACAGTGACACCCCGGGGGCGGGGGGTACATACATGGGCCACAGGCTTGATTACTGTGCCGCATACCCCGGGCGGGGGCACGAGCTGCCGAGCTAATTACTGCACGTGCACACTGCTGTATCCCTCAAATAAGACATGCAGACACGGGAAACAAACGACCCCAACCATGCCAGGCCAGGGGGCATCCGGGGGTAGTCTAACCCTAAACTTGTATTCAAAAGTCCGAATTACAGGAAACCCTTCTAATTATAATACCACATTATTTGTTCACTTTTCAGTTGAGTTACAGGGCATTTAGTACTTACGACATTTATTAGCTTAGGGATTTGTGTTGGTAAAACTGGGTATTACGTGAGTCATAAAGCTTAACTTTCCTTATTCTTTTGAATAACCGACTCCTTGGCTTATATATTAGTTCTTGCTGGTCTTTGATTGCATCGTAATAGCGTATATAAAAGTACATGCAGGGTATATTGGGTGTGATTTGGCTTATGCACGGGGAGCAGATTGCATAAAGTTGGTCCCTTCAATCATGGGTGTTTGACAAACTACGTCTAAATCGTGTGCCCATGGTTTGCAAACTATCTATATATACTAACAGTTTGTTAAAGTGAATGCTTAAAACATCGGATTAGGAACAGTTTGACGTAATTGTGATGTGTTGTTATGCTACCGTGTACAAGGCTTTAATATTATATGATGGAACAATTCAATATACAGCTAGCATTTTCCTTCTCGCGGACGAACCTCGCCATGCCCGCCATCGCTCAATGAGAGACGACGCCAGTCTAGTTTAATTATTTATAAACGATTTGATGGGAGATGAATAAAGATCTATGTACACAGAGCCGCGGTAAAGGCCAGAATCCCCCCTGGGTAGATCATATGAAAGCCTTCATTACTACACCTTGTGCAACGGTATTCACCTTGTTTATGTTTACTGCATGGTTTCTATGGAGACAGAATACAATATAATCAATCTTCAACTTATCTTGTTCTGGGGAATTTAGCATTCTGTTAAAATGTGTATATAAGTATTTTATGACCCGACAGTCATTTATATTTTCAATTTCATGTACATTTGTACTTTGTCAGATTCATGAACGATATATATATAAATATATATTTTATGATTTAAAATAAGGAACCAAAATTTACCTCTATAAACTAACAGAAAAAAGAAATTCGGAAAACAATTTTTTTTTTCAATTTACCGTATGTTACACCGAGGATACCAGCTGAGGGGCCTGCACCCACCCGTAAAAAAATGATCAGCATTCATTATTGTTGGCTTGGACCATTATCGGATATTACTTATCACTGTAATGTTTATGTATATACAGAAAGTTGACCAAATGACTTGATGAGTAAACGTTATATTGATGATCATGAGTAAATCATTGTTTTTCTTGTCATAAAGGTTTCAAAGATCCGAGGGGGGGGGGGGGGCAGGGAACGACTCGCATCCTTAGGGGCAAGGAGGGGTGGGGATGAAGGGGCACAGAGAGCACTCTCTCAGGTTGTGGCGAGAATTTTACCCCAGTGACTTGCGTTTAGTTTGAACTTCATTTGCTTGTCCACGAACATACGAGTATTCAAAAAGTAACCCATAAAACTCAGACATAATTACCCATCCCTATAATATCCCTATAACACTATCAAAAACCTCGCCATTGTCTGGGTCTGACTGTTAAATGCTCCATGTTAGGCCCTCTTCAGCATAATTGTATGGGTTTATCTAAAATATTTCAACCTTTTTAAGTATGATATTTGCAATTAAATCCAACCCTCGGTGGTTTTGAATCACCGAGCATTTGATCAGTAACATTATTCATGAAAATGAGCCATAATTACTTTTACAAGGGCCCAGCATCACTGAAAATGGCCAAACAACCCTGAATGATTTTAATGAAATTAATCATGAAAATAAGCCATCATTACCAGGACAACTGTTTACTCAACGTGGCCTATTAAAAAACGATTTTCTGTACCCTGGTTAGTGACGCGCCCCCCCCCCCCCTCAATTTTTTTTATCAAGCGATACCTTTCTCATCAGCTATCTCGCTCCACTCGCATACCCCCTCTCTCCTTCACACTTACTTTCAAAGTTCGTCCAATTAAAAAAATGTCTATGCATGTTCTGCTTCCATGAACAGCAAGTTTTTAAGGCATACAATGAATCATCTCCAAGAAATACATTGGTTATATTATACAACTAGAAATGTGTATTCTATGGAATGCAAGCCTCAGTCATGAGTGTGTGTAGGGGGGGGGGGGTCCCCATTATTGTATGCTCCATAACCCGTGTTTGTGTTCACTTAATCGACCCAAATTAACAGGTTCACTTGTACATAAATGACTTTATATTTGTGAATGTTCCCTGATGACGTTCCTAAATCTGAATCATGTTCCGGATCCACACCAAAAAATAATAATCGGTTCTTTCCCGTTCCCGAAATGCCACGAAAATGTCATGAGAATCCGTTCATGCTTGCGTAAGTTATGTTGTGAACAAACACACACAAACACACACAGACGCACTCATACACTCAGATGATCTGAAATGCACGCATACCAAAATTCGAAAATGTTGGAATTGTTGGAATATGCAAAATTAGTGTCAGTGAGAACCATCTGTCTAAAGTTGGTCACATAAAATGTATTTTTTTCGTAAAACATATGCCCTTATTCATGTAGTACATATTATCAGTCGAATCATTTTTCTATAAATAAGATCCCGACATCAATAACCTTTATAACATAAATGTATTAGTATTGGTAGTAGCAGAAGTAGCATCTATAATACAACTGACGGTGGTGGCACACAACCACTGTGACGAAACTCCTCTGTGGCAACAACTTCTGTCTTGAACTGTCGGGAACAATGCCAAGTGTGTCCTAAGGGGGTCATTTGCCATATTTTCATATAAATACAGAGGATATGTTAAGCGAAGGGTTTATCGAAGCGCCATCTATCAGGAACTACACAAGTAAACTCGGCCCATATCAACTTGGCCCATGGAATATCCATCCCGCACAAACCGGGCAAAAGTTCCACAGACCAACGCTAGAACGGCTAATATTTTAGAACTACACAATAGATGCCCATACGTATCAATAGTACGTTATTTAAAGAAAATAATATAGGTTACAATTATTGTCTTAGAGCCAGGGGGTGTCATCACTAGGACCATGTTATGGTCACATTATCTGTTCTGAAAGAACTACATTGAATGGAAACCTTGAACAGGTTCTAAATAATTGGATCCACGATATGAACACGATGTGATCAGTGCACGTGTACTCTCTGGCTAGAATGTCCTCTCTGACTCTTTCATTCTTGCCATTCCTCGTGTTAGAACTGCCATTTACATGTGTATGGCAATTGACGTTTTAGCTGTAGTGCATCTAGTCTGCGAATCAGTAAACGTTTCAATACCACAGGATCCAGTTCTGTTAACTGTTTAAATGCTCTCTTAAGACACATTTGTATTAGCATATTAAATCCAATATTCCATTTGTTTTATAATTTATTTAGGTCATTTTACTCTAAAGAATATTAAAGCATATTTGGATGAGGGACTACCCCCAGTATGTAGTTGTACTCGCATCACTCATATAGGCAGTATATGCCTGACACAAGCAAATTCTTGGAATTTATGTCCTTCATCCTCTTGTTATTTTAGCTTCCTGTGCCTTCTCAATGTTTTTGTTTTCATTGTCCCCTGAAGATGTCTCTACATGTCATAATTTTTGTTGTGAATTGGGAACATAAGGTAAAATTTTTGTTTGTTTTGCAGCTGGTGATCAGAAAAATTTAGACGGACACTCCAAAACCTATCCCAACCAAGGTATGCATGAGAGCGATCAGTGACCCAAATTTGAATGAAATCGGATAATATTTAGGAAAGTTATCGCACGGAAACGAAAACCTGACGGACGGAGAGACAGAGGAACAGACAGACCGACGGACAGCAGTCAAATCAATGTCCCCCGTTCCGTGCAGTGCCCCCGTTCCGGCTTGCCGCATGGAACCCACCTAAACGGCTCGAGCCGAGGGCCCCGACTCAACTATTTTTCGTTCGTTTCTCCCTTAATTCATTTTTATGTAAAGTGCTTTGAATGTCCTTGCTATGTTGTATATAGCTTAATGAGTAAATAAGATAAAAGTGCTTCAAATGACAAGTAAATATTGAAGACAGGAGAGCCATGGGAAGATTGCCATTTGGAGGTGATCAAGACAACGTCTTGGCACTTTGTATGGAGAACAGGAATGGATTCAAGGCTGAAGAGGCAGGGAATTTAAAATCTCCAACCTTCGTAAGAAAAATTACCCTCCGATAAGTTTAAGCTTTCTAAGTTAGGTCGTGGGGTTCTATTTTTTTTACACCAGTCCCTCGATCACCTCAGTGTAAAAATAAAACCCTCTTTAACAGAATTCCTTGAGTTGTCCTTAAACAGGATTAAATGGAGCGGGAATTTCTGACAGGGCATTGAAACTTTACTGGCATTCCTGACACATTCTACCAGTCTGTGACTAATCGTTCCCACTACAGTCAACCATCTGTCTCAAGCGATGACAGAGACACTCCGGGAGTGACAGGTATACACTTCTGCCATCTGCCGAGTAAATAAGTAACTAATTTGGTTTCTCGATTATTATGACGTTCCAAACTTTCGGGCTTCTGTATTGATATATGTTCAGGGAGGAAATTAAGGGTTGTATAATATCATGTTTATCATATAAACAAAAATATCATGTAAATAAATCCTAACCCATTTATGTTGAGGCCATGTAGTCAAACATCCTTGAAGGTCCAGTCCAAGCATTAAGGAGCAAAGGAAACCGAAACAGAGTTAAATAAACAAAAATTATCTTCGTCATGCACTGGCATTGTAAAATGAGTAACAAAAGGGAGAAGTTTTGTTTCATGCACACCTTTGACAATGGGCGACAATGTCACCTTCAGATATATCCATTCACTGGCTTTCAAGACCTCGATTTTAGTTATTTTTGGCCGCCGCTACGAATTTTCAAATTTCTTAGGTCAAATGTAAGTCTTCTAGAAGCGCTTCGTAGCCCGTGGTAGAAACTTCGTGTTAGATCGTATAAGCTTTACGTTAACTGTTCGGCATACACGGGGCAATTCGCAACATTGCGTGGGTAACTTACCAGTACGTATCATGCACTACGTAAATGCCACGAAGTACTACGAATCCTTAAAGGGGCCCAATCACCTATCTGAGCTTTATAAACTAAAGGAAATCCCTTGGAGCCTTTAAAAAAAATAGGCCAGAAAACGTGGATATCACCGCAAACAGGCTGCTTATTTTTTTTTTTTTTTCTCAACGTGTTTAGAATATGTTGGGGCCCGCCAAAATGATCAAAACAAATTCAACAAGGGCACGTGGTGGTAAGACAGATTAGCTAGAGCTTTGCAAATGGCGTTTTGCACCAAGTGACCTTTCTATACCTCCGCATGTATGCAACCTATCACCTTAGGTTACATGTTTTCAATATTGCTTTGTTTACAAACACGTTATTGATGAACAAGTTCATACATCATTCACTAAGACGTTATAAGAACTTTTCACAACCAAATTTACCCTTAGATCATTAATATATACACAGAAGAAGCCAGATAGTACATAAATTCTTTTTAAGAAGGTAGGTGAATAGGCACCTTTAAGAACTTGCTACGATCCAGCTAATAAATACCTAAGAATGCCTAAGAGTTATTTCGAAATAGCTCAGAATCATTATGACGTACTACCAATTAACACGAAGTACTAACGCTACAACAAGAAGTAGTAACGATCCAGTCATGATGTATTATACTAAGGGACTACGTTACAGCTACAAAGCTTCTACCAAGCGTGACGAAATAAAAAATGTTTATAACGTTGTCTTTATGTATAAACTAGAAATATGCATCCCAATGGATGCATGCCTCCGCCATGTGGGGGTTTTCTATTATGGGATACTCCCTAACCCGTGTTTGCATCCTCTCACCTCAGAACTAAGAGCACACGTCTCAGAAACGCTTTAGGAACATTTAAATCCCGGTGCTTTTAGTTTATAATATAAAATATCTAGTGTGCACAAGCCCTGTTGCAGATAACTAATGCACACAGTCACTTCGAGGTACTGGCCGCTCGACCGTGATACAGGGGTACACATACTACAGTCTGGTAGAAATTACACTTTACTGTACAGTTTATAAATTCAGACATTTTTATATAGAATGTTAACAACTTAAATAACAGATAATAAATCAGCCTCTCCCCTGATGATTAAAGAGTAATTGCTTGATAAACAAACCAGTATATTCATTGAATACTCATGTGCACCCTCATATGTATAATGACAAATAATTATTGCTTAACATTAATAGAATCATCCGCAGTTACCACTACCAAATGACAGTAAGTGAACACATTTAATCATCATAATCTATTTGTCATTACAATCAACTGATCTTCCTGACGTCAGGCAAGTTTGGCCGTTTCATAGATATAAAAAGCTCCTGCGATACAAAACGACAAACATGCAGGTTGAACACTCCTATACCAACTTTTGAACATTTTCTTTGCACAAAAATTGCATAATACTGAAATTAAATGAATAAAATAAAATAATTTGTTAAAAGAGGCTCTCATTCTTAAAAATTATTAATATTTTCTTTCGCTTTTCAAAAATCAATTTAAATATACGTGCATATGGCCCCTACAATCCTTCGGGCCCTTGGCCACGTGCCCAGTGTACCGACGGCCCCGCACACATCACTCACGCACATCTCATAGGGCATTCAATCACAATGATTTCAGACTTTCACTCACACACTCGGTATATGTTTTATATATAATTTTATATATATAATGCCTCATATGCCTGCATCTAAAATTCCAACAAAATCTGTAAATTTGGAAGCATATGAGCATTGATTATTCACACTGCCGGGTCGTGTGATACAGTTATGACTGGCTGAAGATGTTTTTCGCTCATCGAGCAGCTACAGGTTGCTATGGTCAAGATCTCAGCCCTGCTCGCTCCTTAAGCATTGTTTTCAAAGCCAACAGACGCGATGCCACACCAAGCCAAGCAGAGAGCCGCGAGAGACCGTCACCGTCCAACCCGCACCGACGACCTTCTAGGAAAGACACAGCACCAACAGAAGCAAAGGCAGAAGCAACCCACATTCCCTCTACCGATCCCAGCAGCGGAGACCCAGCCATGCCAGTAATTCAAACGAAATGTAACAACAAAGGCTCCTGCACACCTCGCTGGTTGGTTTCAGTTCTGCAAACAACAGATACATGGCAACGCTAACATAGTCGTAACGTCATAATCGAATCGGTCGATCATGCGAGAATGCAGAGGGAGTAATTGAAATTCGACCATAAACTGTCATCAAGCGGCGCTTGAAACGCAGCTAAAGCGGGGCCAGGGTGCCTGTCGAGTGTTTGTTAATTGGCATCTGGTTGGCTGCTTGTCACATCATAAACACGTTTTTTTCAGGAGACAACGAACCGCCACCTGGTGTCCAAATGTATCATAAACGGCCAAAGCAGGCAGCGGGAAAATCAGTTGCTTCTTTAGAAGCGCAAGATTTCCGCTGCCTCGGGAGCGTAGACGTATGTGTTGACACAGACACTCTTTTCCAGCAATAAAATGGCTTAGAATCTGCATGTCAACACACTGAGTATGGGCAACATGACATTTTCTAAGCCATTTTAGTGCTGGAAACGAGTGCCTGTAGCTGTATGTGTTCGGTATATATCGTTTAGAATGCCTATGTTGTTGCAGAAACTCGCTGGTTCCTTGTAATTCGTTGAAACAACACTGGTAGTTTTTACGACACAAACTGCAGATTTATTGTGACAAACTCCTAATAGCTACGTAATGATTTGTATCTGATTCGAAGTATAGCATCGTCGGACTTTTTAGCGGCTTATTCATTGTCATGGCATCGATTGGGAACACCCTTTTACTGATATACATTCGTCGTCCAGCTGACAAGTCCCTGTATTTTTATCAGAAAGATTTAAATAACCCACGTGTTTGGATCTACAGATATACCATGCATTAAAGTTTTTACATCTGTCTTTTTACTGTCGAATAAACTTTTCTATATTCTACCCACATTTTGAACATATCCTAGTTATCACATGATGTCCTTTCCGATCTCATTGTCAGGTTTCACCTACGTGACGCAGTTTTTTTCCTGCTCGTCTCAACATAGACTCGATCGGATTTCTCGAGTCAGAGTCAAGGAGTGCATGCATGTCCGAATCATCGTTTCTAATGGGATCGAGCTCATGACCAGACTTGAATCTTACATCATAGTTTGTCCTCCTTCATTAATGTTGAGGGCGGAGGTATGTGCTCTCGGAGTACTCTTTGGCTCTACAGTTGTGACATATAGCGTTCATTGAAAATAACGGAAGTCTAGAAAAAAAAACTGATATAAAACATCATTTGTTAAGAGTAAAGATATTTTTACGCCCTATAAGGTTAAAAGTTGGATATGTGGCAAAGTGCAGGATCAAACATGCTGAAATAACATCACAGAGTCCTACTAGTCCTACAGTCCTACTAACATAAACTTGTTCAACTAATTCTATGTATTTGAAGTTTGGCATGGCTTAAGTGTATATGTGCTGAAGCCATTATTTATTATTATGTCAACTCATTCTGAATCAGGATCTGGACAGGGCCAGATCCTGAACGGGGTTGAATGCGTAATTTGAAATGCATAAATTATTTTTAAAATATATAAAAAAAACTAAAATATGCATTTGTAATTTATAAAATTTAATTAAAAAGGAAGAAAAAAAAAGAAAAAGAAACTATCTTTCACTCTTAAATTCATCGGTTATTCCTCGCACACTAATTCTGACAGTTTCACGTAAAGATGTTACCGCTAGATCTTCTGCGCAAGCGGTAGCTCATACCTGGTTGCACCGCATATTGAAGGTTGAATATTGACAGCGTCTGAACAGCTTGTAGCCGCCGACGGCGAGCGACAGGCAAAAAAAGAAACAGCAGTACATTCCCTCCCCCCCCTACTTAATAATGGGGGGGGGGGGGGGGGGGGGCAAGCCAACGCCCACCCATGCATTGGCGCCCCTGGTTGAGAGTAAAATCCATTTTGTCAACAGATATATTCTTTCTTGTTAACAAAGCCTCTGAAAGACTGACGGACTCCGCTTGCTGACTGGGAAGAGCCGAGGGTCATGTGTTACCCCGGTGTCAACAAGTACACGGGCGCCTCAGCACGCTTACAAACATGAAGCCAGTGAAGACCCAGCACGACAGGTGTTATATAGTCATGGGCTCGGCATCTCTTCCTAACCGTACGATTGACAGATGTTTATGGATACACGTGCAGCGAGAGGCGAGCGTTTCAGGAAGCATGCAGGCGTACACAACGAAACCTTCAGACGGGGTCCGGTAATATGTCGAATCATAATCCTTGGTGTGTACGTTAATGTTTACGGAATAACCCAGCGGACCTGCAATAAAGGACCAATGCCTTGCACATTGATGATGTAATGACGGTAGATTCTAGTGGAAAACGCCTTGATGCAGTAAAACGGCATGTTGCCTACAACTGTACATCCGCATTAATCAGTTTAAACAACAACCACGATAGCAGCAACATTAACAATAGTAACAGCAATAATAACAACAACATCAGCAGCAACAAATAATAAAAATTAAAAAAATAATAATAACTAGATGTGGTCGGACAGTGGTGAACTGCACAAAAATAATAAATGGTTACATATGGCGCCATAAGTATTACGTACAAGATAAAGCTATTTTGTAGAATTGATATAAAATATGGAACTATTCAAGGTCAAGGGCACTCCATAAGTAAAGGTTACAACTCTAATTAAATTAAGCTTCATACTTAGGCACATATGTACGCGCTTGTAAGGAATTTAGTTTTAACGTAATATTGCTCAAAGTTTGAAGATGTAATGCAGAGGTGAAATTATGTTAAAATGGTAAGAAATTGTAGGTGGCGCCACCCCTTTTACTTTACAATATAAACCTATTAAAAATCTTCAACTTAACCATAAAACTAACACCCCATTCACCTTTTCTTTATTTTATAATTTTGACCAAAAATGAAAATATTTAAGGTCAAGATTACTGAATCAAAGGTGTTAAACCTAATTATTCTTCATAGTTTTCAACCAACCACTCATATTTATGCCTACGGATGAACGTATACATTAGTGTATCCATTAGTGTTTTAGCTATATTGCTCACATTTGTTTTAAAGCAGCAAATACGGGGAGATACAAAAGGAGAAAGGATGTAGGAGGCGCCACCAGTCTTGCACGTCTACGAACGCATTATAAGGCCTTATGAAGATGCAATTATTTTCGCCATTTCTGACGCTTCATGGCCTACAGGTACACTGTCAATCAACATAAACCAAACCAATCGTCAGCATTTTTGTGTACTTTCTAATAATACCAAACATGAGCGAGAAAAGTACCGTTTTAACCCAGCACATTAGTAAACCCCTCGGCATGTTTGTTGAATATATGACCGCATGAACACAACCATGGCTTGCATCGGTTACAGGACGCAGGCAGCTTGCAGGCGATACGGGAAATGACCCGTGTTCATGAAGACGTACGCTCTGAACACAGCGCGTGACCTCCCGGCCCAGTGACCTTCCACTCACATGCTGTGAGAAATAGCAGGATTCTTCAGGTTTGGCAACACCCAGTCAGTTTGCGCTGGATAAAGTAAAATCTGATTGGCTCTGCATTTAAAAAAATTTGCGGAACTGGTAGAAGAAATCTGATTGGCTTAGCGCGCGTGTAAACAAACATAGCTATGCTGGGCAAGCTTGTGCGGCACGCAATACAGGAAATATGCAGAGAGTGGGGGATAACTGACCTCAGGCAAGTCTATATACAGACTGTGTTGAGAGCTGACGACATCGTGTGTATTCCAATGGGGTGAAAAAAGTCTGCTGCAAACCGCTTTCCATAGCAGTGTAAAGTGACCAGTACCTCGAAGAACATCCCTTTGTGCTGGTGATACCTGCAACGTGTTTGGTTAAATATAACACAGGGGGAATTCCACAGAGACAGCACCGACTGGTGGCCAAACCTGACCGGCAACCGCGGTTTATTGCAGCGGTTAGTGTAGCGAATAGTTGAGCGTAGCATAGCCGCTGCTTACGTAGCGTAATGGAGATGGTGCTTCAGTTTGGGTCATGAGCTCACATGTATATTAATTCATCATTCCTAGCATAATATTGTGATTATGGGCCGTTTATCACAATATTAATGCAGCCTGATGCAAGACCACATTCCTCGATATTACTTGTATCACAACTCGAGTAGGCTTACTAGTCCAATTATCCGATTGCCTACTGAGCCGGTTGGTCACGGTCGGCTAATGCTGAATCTGTAGAAGATTCATCCATTTTTAGCACAGCTGACTAGAAGTCATCTGAGCTATAGTTATGTTCCGTCGTCCGTCCGTTAGACTGGCATGTTTTGAAACTGTTAGACCAACGAATATGACCCCAAAATCTCCTGACAAACTGAAAACTATCACTGCAACTTTGTACCTTCGAGAAATTAAGGAAAAACCTCAATTTTCCATTACAAACTTATTATTACACTTCAGGACAGCCTAATATCAAAACAACATACGTTTTTCTTAGTATTTACCATATAAATATTCTCCTATATATTTTCTATATACATGCCGGAAATTAAGTCCGTTTTTTTTTCATGTAATTTCTTTAAGTAATTGGCCCGAACATAATGCGCTTTGTAAAAAATCAGGAAAGATATTTTCTCAAGTTACATGATAATTTTTGAAGCTAGAGACTTTTTTCTGGTATATAATCTTATATAATCAAGAATAACTTGTATACCAAAAATAAGATTTGAATTTTGGAATTTTTTAAAGTTATTACCATAAAAATAAAATCGTTTCCTTAAATTTTGCACAACTTTGACCATGGCACTTTTTTCCCCTGTAAGTACTGTTGATTTGATTTTCAAAGCATGTTAACGTATGTATAAAATTTGTGTAGTGTGAAAAGTAAAAGCTTAAAAATTAGTTTAGTTATTGAATTTTAATTCTGAGGCTCTGTTATATTCACTTGCATTGTCAAGCTGCAGTCAGGTCACTTCTGTTCACTGGAGGTCAGCTATGCCAGCGAACCCACTGGGGGATATCCCCTGCTGTGACAGGTATACAGTTTTTTTCTCATCATCATCACCACCCCACCCCCCACCCCCACCCCCGGGAAATGAATGGGAAATAAAGCTTTGTCTGTCCTGTATGTGTTTGCAGTGGTGTTGCAATATCCATTACTCCCCCTCCCCTGCCATGGAATCCATGCACCTGTGCACTTGGGACATTAGTGTTATTGCAATTGTGTGAAATTTATAAAAATTAAAAAACTAGAATATCAGCAGAAGCTGACAAAAGCCCTCAGCCAAAAGAACATTGTTTATAGGCGGTAACAGTAACAAGTACAAAATATTTGTTCTCACATGGATGTATATCTGTACATGTCTCAGTTATAAATTTAAACTGGAGAGGTATGTACCATGTTTCATAACAATCCACCAAATGCTTCCTGAGAAATAAGCTCCTAAGTTTTACTCTATTCTAAGCTATGTGACCTTGAAAAGTAGGTCAAGGTCACCCATCCTTGAACATTACCAAGATTTTGTAAATCTGCATCAGCACTGAAGAAATTAAGTTAATGTGTTGAATACCTTTGGAGACATCCCGCTCACAAGGCCAAAGTTGAAAAATCGAGGAAAAATACATTAAAAATCAGAAATTGTAAGTGGCGCCACCTTACTTGTGCAGCAGGTACAGACCATCAGTCCTAATGATCATACTAAGTTTTGTAAAAATCCACCCAATCTTTATTGAGATATAAGCTTCTAAGTGTTTTTCTGTAATCGGCTCTAAATCGTAGAAAAATAGGTCAAGGTCACCCATCTTCGAACTTGACTGAGATTTTGTCAATATTCATCTTCACCGAAGAAATGAAATTCCTATGGTGAATCCTTTTAGAGTTATTCCGCTCTCAAGGCCAAAGACAAAAAATCCGAGAAAAATTCATTACAAATCAGAAATTGTAGGTGGCGCCCCCTAATTAGTGCAGCAGGTACAGATCATCACTCCCTATAACTAAAGTAAGTTTTGTGAAAATTCATCTGATGGTTCCTGAGAAATAAGCTTCTAAGTGTTTTTCTATAATCTGCTCTAAAACGTAGAAAAGTAGGTCAAGGTCACCCATCTTCGAACTTGACCGAGATTTTGTCGAGACACATCTTCACCGAAGAAATAAAATTCCTACGGTGAATCCTTTAATAGATAACCCGCTCACAAGGTAAAAGTTAACGGACGCCGGACAGACGGACGGACAGCTTGGGTGACGACAATAGCCCATCAGCCTAAGGGCTGAGGGCTAAAAAATAGTATTAGTAAAAAATTTAAATTCATATGGAAACATATTATTTCCTAATGGGGAAAGGAACATGAAGTAATCACCTCTGTCTGTCCATCATCTCTCCGTTATCATTAAATATATTTTAATTATGAACTTTTTTTTCCTGTAAACACTGTTGAAATTACTTGCACATGAAATTTGAAAGCAACTTATATATTCAGAAATTTAATATTGAAAATGTATACAATTTATAAACTTTAAAACAATTTGATAAAATATAAAAATAAGGTCTAATTGAAACTTTATATGTTATTTTCCTGCCTCAGGAGAATGGGAGATAAAGTGAGCAGCTTTGTTTGTCTTCCAGTTTGTCTGTCCATTTTTAAATAATCAGTAATTGTGAATACATTTTTAATAGGTATATTGCAAATGTGTACATTTTATAATATAAAAGAATATATATGTAATAATATATTATAAAAAATAGATCCAATAGATGAAATGTGTAAACTGCTGAACTATAAAAAAATAATCAAAAAGCCAACCAATGATCATGGTAATAGTATAACTGTCTTATACATATCATATGTTCACAAACTGCTTACATGCTTCAGTTTGAACATTAAGAAACACATGGTCAAGTCACAAAATATTATTTTGCAACAATTTCTCACTCCTTAATACAAACCAATCTTATCAACCAATTATGGCTTATATTTCCTCTCCTCTCAGACTTTTCATCTCCATTTGATATTATTTTAGATTTTTACCTTCAAGGTCAACTTCAGCTGAGAACCGGAACCCATGGGTCCCTTGTTTTTTTTCTAGTTACCTCTTTCGCAAGAATTGTAATTTAAGTCTCAGTGATTAATGTATCCCCGAAAGAGAAAGGTTTACCAAAAGCAGCTTCAGTCTGGCAAAATAACTATTTCACAATTAAATATCATATCTGCATTTGAAAGACATTGTTAAAATCACAAAAGTTTTGTAGTACATCAATATGGCACTAGATGGCGCCTGTAGCTGAACTCAATGTAATGCAAGGGTTGGTGCAATGGTGAGGACAACCGTCTTGGAGGGAGAGGCTTTTAAAGCATGATTAAAGCATTATTAAAGAAGTTTTACTCACATAAGTGGTAGGAATAGGTTTTAATATCAAGTATGATGACTTAAAGAAGTAAAACGATTGACAATCAATTATTTTTAAAACTTTTATACAACTGTGCTGTGATGTTGAATAGAATAATACCTAAAATTGTGAATAAGTGATTTCAGTCTCACCTTTAAATCATTCTGAAGGTCAGATTGCATTCTTGGCAATTGGTTTGCCTAATAGGCTAAAACTGTTGGCTTCTTTGTGACCCGTCTTTCATTTGTCTCACAGGGTTCAATTTTTTTTATGGATCATATAACTTCTTAGCATGTGCATACATTATCATTTGTGATTGATTATGCAAAAGTGTAACCAATTTAATTGATTATGGCTGAAAACAATTGATCATCAATATAATCAATTAATTGCCACACCACTAACTTATGTTTAACTTATGCAGACAACTCAACTGTTTTTTTTTTATGAGACTGTTTCATACATACACCATTAACCCCATAAGCTGACTAAACAATATCAACAATTTTTGTAAAGAATAAGACAGGCACATAAACGATTAGTCATCAAGTATATTACAAAAATATCAATTCAAGTGTGAGTATCATCACAGGGAACAAACATGTAATTATCAGTCATTATTAAACGTATATTCAATGAATATGTCAACAAGAACTAGAGACAAACAAATACAATGAAGTCACATGCTAACACAAAATAACACTTTATGTTTGTAAAACATAAAATATAAAGTCTGATTACTGCTCTATCAATCAAATAGCAAATAATGAGGTGATCTCATAAATTCAGAAATCAAAAGAAATGTACATCAAAACATGACATTTTTGTGAACCTACTGTTGAGGCCTTATTATTAACATACAAAAGGAGGAAATTTACTTTAAAATTCCAGGAAATACTGCTGGTTTTATTCTACACCTTATTGTCTCCATATTAGGAACAATTTACAGAGTAGAGAAAAAAAAGATTATTTTAAAAGTTCACTAATTTGTTCCATAATTGCCTCTGCCTGGAGGCTATGCATTCACCTTATTTGCGTGTGGTTGTCTGTTTGTTCACAACATAACTCATGCACTCATGAATGGAATCTAATGAAAATTTCAGGGCATTTTGGGAATGGGCTAATGAAGATTAGCTTTTGGCATGGACCAGGCACATGACCTGGATTCAGGAATGTCATCAAGGAATATTCACAAATGTACAGTCATTTATGCACAAATGAACCTGAGAATATGGGTTGAATAAGTGAAAGCAAACAGTTTTGGGAGCATCCAATAAAAGGAACTAATACATGGTGGAGGGTTGCATTCCTTAGATTGCAGATTTCTAGTATTCACCTTAAAATACCCCATGACAGAAATATTTATACTGATTGTAATCTGATAATTCACATAAAACTGGTATTTCTACTGAAAGTATCATGCTTATTCAGTTCATGAACCGTCTGAATTTTAATATCTGGTTGATTGAAGCTTTCCAGGATTGTTTGTTGTTCCATATCGTCTGGCTGGAGCGAGCAGGCACTGGTAGCCTTTCTTCTGTCTCTGCTTTTTCTTGGTGAGCAGCCAATAAACCAGCACAGCTCCACACAGGATGAAGGCACTGCCCCCTACCAGCAAAGTCATAAACAACAGGTGGTCTGACAAGGTCACAGGCATGTTGGTGCTGGTAAAAACTGGTCCCTGAAAAGACTAACAAAAGTTTTGATCAGAGTTATAGACAGCGAGCTACAACATAAGCTAACAGGAACAAGTGACCCATGGGTCATGACGCTCAGTGGACTGGGAAGACATTTGCAAAAGGAAATTTTATCATCTGAATGGTAGTATATACCCATTCAGCTGAAGCATCAAACAGATTAACCAACAGGCCAAGATTGTGTCTGTATTTATATACCTCAAAAATAGAGAAAAAATGCGTAAATTTTTGAAAAATATAGGTGGCTCCACCAGTCTGCAGAAACTAATAAAAACACTTAATGGTCAATATCCATGCAAAGAATCATGGTGATCTCTGCATTAGTTGTTCAGATACTTCAGCTTTTGTATCAAATTGTCCATTATTCTGAGGGATACTTCGGAGTCCTATAGCTTGAAGGATATGGTAAACAGAGACCTAATTTCAGGTTTCCACAGACACTTTTCATGGGCCTCCTTGCATGACAAGAATGAAGATTCTAGAACCAGTTGTTACAATATGTACCCTGTTGACAGATAACCACATCTTTAAAGTTCTCAAAAATAGAGAAAAAAATTCGTAAAAATTTGAAAAAATAGAGGTGGCTCACCCAGTCTGCAGAAACTAATGGAACACCTCATGATCAAAATGTATGCCAAAAATCATGACCATCCGTGTTGTAGTTATTGAGACACTGCAGTTTTTGTATCAATTTTTTTCATTATTCTGGGGGATATTTTGGAACCATACAGCTTAAAGGATATGGGTAACAGAGACCTAATTTAAGGTTTTCATGGAGACTTTTCATGGGTCTCTCTGTGTGTCAAAATGAAGATTCTAGGTCCCAGTTGTTATGATCTGTGCCCTGTTAACAGATGTTCATATCTTTAAAGGTCTCAAAAATAGAGAAAAAAATTCGTAAAAAACCCGAACAAATACAGGTTGTGCCACCAGTCTGCAGAAACTGATGAAACACTCCATGATCAATACCCATGCAAACAATTATGGTGATCTCTGCATTAGTTATTCAGATACTTCAGCTTTTGTATCAAATTTTCCATTATTCTGAGCTGTACTTTGGAGTGCCATAGCTCAAAGGATAGGGGTAACAGAGACCTTATTTTAGGTTTCCATGGAGACTTTTCATGGGTCTCCCTGTGTGTTAAGAATGAAGATTCTAGGACAGTCCTTACGATTTGTACCCTGTTGACAGATAACTACATCCTTAAAGGTCTAAAAAATAGAGAAAAAAAAATTGTAAAAATTTGAAGAAAAATACAGGTGGCGCCACCAGTCTGCAGGAACTGATGGAATACCTCTTGATCAATATGTACTCTGGGGCCCCATAGCTCAAAGGATATGGGTAAAAGAGACCTTATTTCTGGTTACCATGGAGACTTTTCAAAGGTCTCTCAGTGTGTCAAGAATAAAGATTCTAGGTCCAGTTTTTACGATTTGTGCCCTGTTAACAGACAACTACATCTTTAAAGGTCTCAAAAATAGAGAAAAACATTTGTAAAATATAAAAAAATACAGGTGGCGCCACCAGTCTGCAGGAACTGATGGAACATCTCATGATCAATATGTATGCCAAAAATCATGACCATCAGTGATGTAGTTAATGAGATATTGAAGTTTTTGTATGACATTTTTTACTACTCAGGGTGTATTTTGGGGCCCCATAGCTCAAAGGATATATGTAACAGAAACCTAATTTCTGGTTTCCAAGGAGATTTTTCATGGACCTCTCAGAATATTAAGTTACAAGATTCTAGGTCCAGCTGTTACGATTTGTGCCTGGTTAACGGACAGACAGATGGACAGACGGATGACGGACAAAGAGTGATCACTATAACTCAGATGACTTACAGTCAGCTGAGCTAAAAAAACACACTCTTTAAAATGTTAAAATGTGACACAGTAAGTCACTTTTACCCAAAATAAACCAACCCTAGATAATCAGCACACCCATTTAATATTTTGGTGGAAAAACTCATAACCCTGTGTATAATATGCACTCTGTTTCTTTGACTTTAACGCTTGGACTAACATTTTCCAAAGTCTCTTAGATCTTACACAGAAGTAGAAATTGAAGTTGTCACAAATAATCATTCTCCTTGAGTTATCAGTTGTTTTAAATGGTACTGCATCATGCCTTAACATGATGTTGTCACAAATAATCATTCTCCTTGAGTTATCAGTTGTTTTAAATGGTACTGCATTATGCCTTAACATAGCTGTTTTATGTAAGGTATCACTTATAGGTGGCAGATTGCAAAGAGAAAACCTGACAGCTGTAAGTGTGTAACAAGAGCAGAACAAACGTGCATAATACACCTGTCTTGTATTTGGTGACCTCTGACCTTATTAAATATGCTTGATTTTTTATGAGAATGTAATTTAGGTGAGAAACTATTGGTGAATATGTATTATGAGTTTCATGTAAATCCATTGGATTTCTGTAAGTCACCAAGGTACCTCCAAAGTGCAATGACCTCTGACCTCATTAAATATGCTTGAATTTTGATCATAATGTAAATCAAGTATATTGGTTAATATGTAATGAGTTTCATGAAAATCCATAGGATTTTTTGGTAAGTCACCAAGGTGCCTCCAAATTGCTGTGACCTCTGACCTCATTAAATATGCATGAATTTCGCTGGAATTCGAAGTTAGGCCAGATATTTTATTGATTAACATTTCTGATGTGTTTCATCAAAATCCTTCATATTCTTCTGAAATTATTGCGACGACACCACAAAGTAGCCCAGTGACCCGTGACCATGCATATTAAATATGTGTGGAGGTTGCCCATAATAGAACTTGGGCGAGATAATCTGTTGGTTAGTACTTATGGTGGGTTTCGCAAAAATCCATCAAAACCCTGGTAAGTTATCGCATCGAAACTAAAAGTTAACAGACGGACAGACAGACGGTGGGTATACCATAATACTCTGGGCATAAGACTGGTGTATGAAAATGACAAGGTGCTGCCGTGATTACTTAACGGGACATAAGCAGGCACAATATTTTGCCTATTCTTTCACACTGTCAGCACAGCTTTATACATGTTTCCCAGCAGAACCAGCCCAGTACACAGTCTCAGTACCTCATATATGGCTGTTTAACACCTTGTTATCGCTCGGTGTGTTGGTAAACACAGTCAATGTGTGTCTGTTTACCATAACGAGGCCTTTTGACCAGAGGTCCAACTGTGAGCCGCAACACTTTGTGTTTCAACCACCGGGAACATGTATTACATTTTTTTGGGCCAAGTACGGCAGGGCGTCTCCTGATTGACAAGTGTGGTGGCTCCGTGATGCACATGGCCCCACGCCCCGTGTTTATGTTGACACCTGTGATCGCGCCCGATCCACTAGTTTTATTACTCGTTTACAGGTGCAAGCAAACAGTTTCAAGGCAATATGTTGGCACATACCAATTTATTTGAAAGGGAAGAAACTATTTTCGTGTTAATTCAAAATGCTTTATAGGTGATTGGGCCCCTTTAACTGATCAATCTGGTGCTGTCAGTAGTAGGGTAAATAAAACTATGGCAGCATTCAGGACTTTATTCTTCACTTGGCTAAAGTTGTTTGGAAAATAATTAGGGTGTCATTGGTAATTCCTGAAAAAACGTGCTGATTGGGTGCCTGTTCTGATTCCAAATGCCCCATCTACCGACTAACAATGCCATCAAACGTCAGCAAAACAGTGCTGTAAGGCATATTGCAGTTCACATATCATCATCATTATCGATCCTCTAGGACTGAAAACCATACTGAAGATATATTTGACAATGAAGGCAATAAATAACACCAAACTTTGTTATCGAATTAAAATTTTTTCAGTACTGTTTGTTTACTTAAAATCCTTTATTATCACTCAACATTGACTGATATTTTGCTGGTCTAACTATTTCAGAGACATACAAAATGACCTATAGCATACATTCATTTATCTCAGAGGATTAAATCAACACTGTAAGAACATTTGCTGGGTACATTTAGCAGCTGAATGAGCTTTAAAGGTGGAACTTGTTTAATCTGGCACTTCACCACAGAGCAGTCAAATAAGAAGAGATCTACAGAGCTCCCACTGGTTTGCTTTAAACGTGCCCATGCTTATAAATTCCATGCCTAAACCAAATATCTTAAAAATAATTAAAATATCTGTGACACTACAGACCACCAGCAACAGAACCACTGGGAAGTGCCTAAGTCAACAAATGAATGAATACAGAATTCATTTTTTTATCTTAATGAGATAGGCCTGAAGTGACTTGTGTGTATTCTTCTGAGGTGATATGAAGAGAGAAGCAAACATAGATAATACCCATGCATTACAGATATGACACACACACATACACACAGGAACCAAAACTTTATAGCTGGTCCTCTCAAAATTATAAGAGATACTGTTAATGCAGTATAAATTTCCTTAAGACCGTTTCTCCTGAAACCTGGTTCCTGTTTGCAGACAAAAGATCAACAAAATTCAACACGTAAACTAACATGAACATATACTAGTAGAGAAAAGGAATATATATTATACATTAGAGCTTACTTCTGCATGTTTCTGGATCCATTTCCTTATGATCGCCTTTTCCTGTTCTCGGGCTGCTTTCACAGAGGGAGGATCAGCTGGGTTGGAACTCCGAAGATCAAGGTGGTGGGCTCCATCGTGAATCACTATGGAAACCACGCTGGACGATACTGACTGGACCACACCACCGCCCCTCCATGGGTCTAGGCGTCCATTACTGAAGTATCAACTTGAAGTATTATCAGGTTTACAGGAAATGCAAAGTTGCTTGTATTGCAAATGGGGTATATATATCATCTAAATGAAAATAAACTATTGATATATTTATATTTAAGTTATTGGAATGGTGAGGTCAATATGACTTAAATTTCATGCAAAAATGTAAAATTTTTTCTATACCACTATTTCTAACCTGCTTATGTACATTTTCTACAATGAGTATGTTAAACTTCAATTTTTTTAAATTAAGTAAAACTAAAATTTAATCTAAAAAAATATTTTCTTTTGACTCAAGCAGAGTGAATGGTTCACCAACTGCAACACCTCAAACATAGAACCAAGTGGTATTTTCCTGAATAATTATGTCATGGATTCCTTGTTGAAAGAGACTCAGAGATTACTGCTGTTTTTTCTGTTCTTGTTTTAAATAATTCAATATTGTTTAAACTGATCAATTATAAATTTTTTGAGTGGTAAAATTCTTTGAAGCAGGTGTATAAATAACTTAGATGACCTATATGACTTAGATTTTAGAATATGATTTTAGTTGTGACAGTGTTTTTGAAAAGTCCAGCAGTTTTTGGTCACATAATAAGTTCAATCTATATAATTATATAAGTATCTATATAATTAATGAAATGGCTTTCTATCCACAACAAGAGCTATTAGGGTAAACTATCACTAGAGTTGAACAATGCTATCCATGCCAACCAAGGTGAAGTTGTACATACTGTAGTTAGTGACAAATGACACCTACAGAATCACACCTGCAATTATTGCTTGAACTGTACACTCAAAAAACAGATGGGTTAAATATGTAACCAACTTGTTAAGTCAATTTTGGTTGTTTTAACTAAGATATTGTTTAACTTAACCAACGCATTGTTAAAGTACTTATCAAACCAGTTAGTTGTTCTGACCAATTTTTATTGGTTAACAGTATAAAACTACTGTGTGTAGGTTTCACTGATATATTGGTGAACTGATACCCAAAATATTGGTTTTCTTAGCACACATGTATGACCAATTTGGTTGGCTGAGATGATATTGGTAGATTTAACCAACACGTTGGTAATTTCAACCAACCTTTTGGTTAAGTGGTAACCAAACTCATGGGTCATTTTGACCAATTTTTATTGGTCCACCATTTGGTTGCATGTATTTAACCAGTTTTCTTGGTTAAGTTAAAAATTGGTTGATTTTACCAAAATATTGGTTATTATTACCAACTGATTGGTCAAGCACTGATAAAAAAATACTCCAAATCAGTTACAAGTGATGCAAGCTTTACTAGCTGAGGGGCAAAACCTCTGACTTGTATGCAAGTGGTCTTAAGTTTGATTCCAAGATTGGGCGGAATATGTGATTCCCCTTGAAATCCACACCAAAGCAACCCGAAACTGAAGAATGACTTATAAGAACCAATCAATCTGGAGAATAAAACAACTGAAAAGGGAACTGAAAGCAGGAGTGCACACATAATTGTGTCCACAAGTCTGACCGACTGGAATTGGTTCATGTGACCAATTTATTATCTGATTTAACCAATTTGTTTTGGTTGACCTCAGCAAAAGTACACTGGTTGAGGATAACCAAATTATTTTTGTCACATTGACATATTTTGATGATTTAAATGATCAGCTGTGTTGGTTGCTCTGACCAATATATTGGTTGATTTTACCAATACCTGTTATTTGATTTCAACCAAAATAAATTGGTTGTTCTATACAATAAATTGTTTGGACATATTTTGACTAATTAAATTGGTTGGATTAAACAAATTTTTTGGTTGATTTAACCAATCTGCTTTTTGAGTATACGTATGCTGCTCAGGCAGTTATTCAATAACTTTATCTGATCAACTCATTTTTACAATTGATGGCCCTCTGATAACTGAGGAGTCTGTCTATTAGGCTTGACTGGTTACCAGTCCATGAACATTGTATCAGTCTTGTACACAATATAATTTTGAATACTTTTTACCAAAAAATACCTGAAGATGATACCTGAATATGATATTGCTGGCAGCCTGAATGTTCTTGCCACCAAACTGTTGGACAATCCAGTGAGGGCGGGGTGTGACGCCCCATTGAGCCTTGCAATTTTCAGCAACCTGAGTCAAATTCCAAGGATTTGGCTCAAACATATCTGTCTTCCCATTGCTACAGAGTGGCATCACCATCTCTGTGCAATACTGAAATAAAAGTTACAAAAAATAAAATTATTTTCATCCAATAATACTCATATTTAAAAATGTTAAATCTTAACTACAGTTTGTTACACCAGTGGATGCCCCTTGAAATTTTGCAATTATTCTCTTAAAACTTAAATATTATCACACCATTTGACACTAAAGCTGATGACGGAGCAAAGGGATAATATGAGATTTAAAACTACATTAATATTTTACATTCTTCTGTTTCTTCTTAATCTTTTGGTCATGTGGCATGGCCTCTGTCATAGGCTAGCAGCCTCTCTTTCACAAATACCTTTTTTTAGAATACTTATGACACTCAACAACCAATCAGCAGCTTTCAAATGTTATTATTTGAGCATATGACCAGTGACTTTGGCCTTCATCAGTTTGGTTGAGATGTGGTAAAAATTAAAACTCTCAGATACTGATTTTTAATGAACTATTTAAGAATTGCATGATCATACAATAGCATGACCATCATCAGATTCCTTAACTGTTTCCCCAACACTGAACCTACAGCACTAAAAGTCACAGGAAAACGAGACATACTCTTTCTTCATTGACTTGTTGTATGACTCATGAAAAGTATGACTTAACCCCATACGTGTTGCATTATGTCACACAAGTCACACAGTGTATGGCATACTTTAAATAGGTTGTGATAACATTACTTAGCCAGTCTAATGGTCAATTTACCTGGTAACCCCAGCCCTGGTCTCCCAGATTTCCTGTAGCTTGCTGGGTTGTGTTGAAACAACTGGCTTTTCCAGTGTAGTTGAAGTAAACATTAACAGCATGGTATAAGCCCATCAGGAGATCCTCATCAGTCCCCATCTCATGGCTCAGGTGTTTGCACACTGCCTTCAGAAGAAAAGAACATAAACAGCCCATTAAAATGTTCTGAGACACACACACACACACAAATACATACACACACACAGAGGAAGAAAATTTGAAGAGTCTGGGATGCTCCAACATTTTGGGGAGTCTTATTTGAGTTTAAAGCATCTCAATGGGATATGATATGTTTCCAATTTTAAAGGGTTATGTAAAACTGAATCTCTTTTTTTTTATGTAATTATCATATCATTATGTGATTATAAATTTTTATTATATGAATATTTGCTTGTAGCAAAATGAAAGCCTCACTTATCAGCCTGATGTTTACACAGCTGCAAGGTTTGTTTGAAGCAGCCAGTAATGGTCATAGAGAACCAAGTGTCTATAAGAGATTCCGTGCGTCAGAGACGCTTACCCCAGTGATCCAGAAAGCCCTGATATATATATATATATATATATATATATATATATATATTCAGAAAAATGCCAGTTTGCTTTAAAATACAGTGAAACCTCAAAATTAATAGGACCTGATAAAGTGGTTGCATTTTTATGGTGGTCGTTAAATTGAAGTGGTTGTTATTGAAGTTTTAGTGTATATATAAGAATATAAATGACTGTATATATTTCACTGCTCTTTATGATAAAAATAAGATTATGACAAAGTGTTCTGATGAGCTGATACTGCTGGGAGGATTAGTATTCTAGAATGTTGATTTTCTCCTGCATTCCATCTTACATCTTGGTATGTGGTCTAATATACCTGTGACCTCAGTTATTCCAACATATTCTATGTTCCACAAACTATTAAGATAATCAAGAAGTCCTACTATGTCTCATGTGTACAGACCTGTATAGGCCATGCTGGGAGGGGCTCCAGGAAGTTAGCCGGGTATGGGTAGTCAACCATCGCAAGGTTACCGTACATCTCTGACAGCCAGTCCTTCAGTACAGCAATATCTGACTCAGATTTCAGTGGCTGACACAGTCTGAAAGTCTTCTCCATGGTGACTCGGCCTGACTCTGAAAATAAAGCCCATCATTACTTCTCTCAGATGACTGGTTGGAAAAAGGAAAACTATACTCACATCCAAATTATTTCAAGGTACATAAACATTTCAATAATATGTATATTTTTTTCATGATTTTGTTCATTTTGATAAAATACTAAAGTTTCCAAGGAAAAGTTTTCCAACATATGGACTTACTATCTCCATATCACCTGTGCAGGGGTTAATCCGGGAATTTGGAAAAGGAGGGGTCCAACCCAATGACTACTGAAAGCCTTAAAAGAGCCTTGAAAGCCTTAAAAAAGGTTAAAGATGCCTGAAAAAAGGGGCAGGGTCCAGACCCCCTGGATCCACTTCTGCTGTTTGTACATTTTTATGGTTCTGTGTGTGAGTAAACTCAGTCCACATGTCTGGTTTACCATTACAAGACCAGAGGTCCAATCTTAAGAATGTTTGACTAGTTCCCAACAAAGAGAAGAAACATGAAAGCGGAAACATAAAAGAAACACCACGTGGAAGCTTGTAAAAACTCAGTTTGTTGGAAGCTTGTAAAAACTCTGTTTGTGAAGTCGGCAGTTTTGCTACCAGGTAGAGTGCACGCGATGTTTTTGTTTATACTACTGATCACATCCAGTTCAATCATTTTTGCACTGATATACAGGAGTAAGCATGTGGTTTTAAAATGAAACATTGGTAGAAACCATAATATTTAAAGATGAACACATTATATTTTGCACCACCTACGAACAAGTTTACATGGCAGACATCCATGGTCATATCTCAGGACTGGTTTCACATATGGGGCCTAACCCTCTCCCAAACACACTAGACTGGTCCAGTCTATGAAATAGTTATGACTTTATTGTTGCTTCTGACAGAGAAATCAAACGTTTCCGCATTGTGTCGCATTTAGTATCGGTACCGCCATCTTGTGGCAACTCATATAACTAATTTGCCTCTATCTGACCCTCTGGTTTCATGGACTGGTAATCTTGGCCAGTTTCGGACGTTCAGCGCCACACATCACCTCCTCACTGAACTAAGGTCTTTTCCAGTGACATCAGCAGTGGTCTTTCCCAGAATCTTTTTCAAAACCAACATGGTTATTCAGTCATCCCCTATTCCGGGCTTCCAACTGGCTACTAATATTCCCATTTAATTTGTCTTAATAGTTTTAGGCCGTCACTTAAGTTGAGTTCAGCGAGACTTTATAGAACGGTATAACCCTCAGCCTCAGTGTTAACGTTTGTCGGACCACCACTCTTGAAAGTTGGCCAATTTAAACATAATGTAGGCCAAACTCTGGCTCAGCCAATCAGCGCGAGATATTCAGGTGCACCACGCGACGAGCGCAGTCAAAATGTACCGGCTGACTGAAATGTTCAAGATTCGCGAGTTGCAATTTGACAGTTAATACACAGGTTCAGACAAATGCTTCCAGCTGCTCTTGTCATGTCGGCAGAAGGAATTTTACTAGACCTGTTGGTACAAAATTGTTGCCCTAGTGTCTACAATATACACTTACATTTGGCCAATGGCCCGTAATATTCGTTTAGCAGAGATATATCATAGGAAACGAGGTCCATGTGTTGACTACCTGAATACATGATTTCAGTGCGAATGTTACCAAGCAGGTTGAGCAATGGGACTGCTGGTGGCGTTCTCATAGCAACAATTCCACTCACATGAGGCATGATGGCCTGATATGCAAATACAGGGGAATCGTCAGGTCCTCAAAGAGCCTTGTGATGCCTTAATATGCAAATATCAGGGATTCACCATACAGACTTAACAGGGCTTTAGTGATAAGAGCTGGCACTGATTTAAGTCTATAGGTACATGGAATCACGTTTAATTTTGAGCATTTTATTAGTGAAGCAAATACTAAAGCCCAGGCAGGGCTAAAACACACTGACGGTCTGAAATTTGGCTCCATGGATGTACATATCTAGTCAGTCTCCAATTACACAGGCATTAACTGAAGGTATATTGCTTGTACTACTCTTTATGGTTACTGTAATAACAGTACAGTCATTGGATCACATATTTGATGTAATTCTCTACTTATACACCTGCACATCTTACTCTATTTCTCCTTATCATTTATCACTCTATCCATGCCTCACGCTCTTTACACAGCGCTTTACCTATAGGCCTACTACCTATTTCATAAGCGCTGTTTGTTTTGACCTTGTATCCTGAATCACTACACCAGAGGGGAGCACTGTATTTTGGTCCAATCAGATGAGACCCTGTGCTGGAAGACACTCCTCCTCAACAAAACAGTTTACTAGCCAAGCAAGGAATACACAGAGCCAATGTTGTTCATTTCGTTTTGAGTGACAGCTCATCGCCCCGGCAACCATTTGAACAGGCTACCGGCTCAGAGAGAATGGCCCGACAAGTGGTTTGTGAACACAGGATGCTGTAATTCAAACAAAATGTAACAACATAGGCTCCATGCACACCTCGCTGGAGGGTTTCAGTTTTGCTGACAAAGGATACATGGCTACGATAACATAGTCGTAATGTCATAATCGAATCGGTAGATGGTGCAAGAATGCAGAGGGAGCAATTAAAATTTGACTGTGCTTTACTAAGAGTAACCATAAAACTGTCATCATGCAGCGCTTGAAGCAGAGCTCTGGGCGGAGCCATGAGGCTTGTCTCGTGTTTGTTAACTGGCATTGGGTTTGATGCTAGTCACATCACAAGCATACTTTTTTTCAGCAGACAGATGCACCACCTGGTGTCTAAGTGTATCATAAACGGTCAATCCAGGCAGCGGGAAAATCATTAGCTTCTTTAGAAGAGCAAGATTTCCGCTGCCGCAGGAGCGTATGCCTCACTACACCGTCACCACTCTGATTTTGGCAGATAAACATAGTCACTTGTTCACACCTGTATTCCAGTTTAATATGTTTGTGTATACAAACTTGGGAAATTTACAAAAACTGAAAACCTGGATACCTGTGGCTCCCAGCTTGTTGATGACACCCCATGATTTACGGATATTCACAGGACACTGTGGATGAGCTTCTCTAAAGTCGTCTGTAACAATCTCATTAAAGGATTCACAAGGTGTCAGTCCAGTGAACTGCAAGACTGGTGCAGATGCTGCAAGGGACCTGCAAAGAACACAAATAATATTGCTGCATGACTGGCCATACCATCACAGAAAAATAAATCAAATATTTACTTTGAATGTTCAACAATCCGATCAAAAAAGGTCAGTCAATCTATTTAAAATTAAATTTGAGACATTCAAAATAGCTTTGACAGAGAGCGACTGATGGTTATCTTCACAAATATGTAATTTTTTTGTAATATAAACCAATATCTAACCAATAAAACAGAATCACATTGACTACAGATTATTTTATATCAGTATCACATCAATATCATTTGACAGCATGAGAAAGGAATATTTCTATATGTTTTAATGTTGCACGAATTTTACTTTATGAGATACATTTCTAATTAAATATCATAATAAAACTGAAGTGAAATATTTCACAAGAAATGAAACATGATTAACTTGTAGACCCTGATATTACTGTTAAGGATGTCAAGATCCAATCATAAATTTCACTCACCCAACTACAGATGCTGGGTACTTCATCCTGAACCAGGCTGCCAGCATCCCTCCGTAGGAACCACCAAAAGCTACCACAGGACTGTTGTTGGCAGCCCCAGACCAGAGAGAGGTTTTAATGGTATCTATCAGCACAGCAAAGTCTGCCAGGGCCTGCTCTGCTGTCAAATAGTTCAGGTGTGCTGGGTCCTTCAGAACAAATAATACCAGACAGTTATGAGCTTACTGTCCTTATCTTCATATTCACAAGGTTAAAATTTCACATTTTCCACTTTCCTGTTTTTTATGAGAGTTTGATTTTCAAGATTTCACTTAACTTTAAACTACACATAATGTATAGTAATCGAAGAGAACATAAGTTTCATCCAGGAAAAAGGCCACAGGCCATAAGTTCCAAATATTTCATTAAATATTCAGTTAAATACATCAATACAATGTAGGGTAGCAGTCTTATATTTTCTAATAAACAATGCCATTAACACAGGTAACATAACTGCATACCTAACACAATGTATCTATTTTGCCATCTTCAGTGAGTATAAACACATATAGATTTCAATAAACAGTCAATTCAACAATTACAACAATATAATGTAAAGTAATAGTCTTATAAAAACTAATAAATCATGCCATAAACACATTTTTGCATGCACAATGAATCTAATTTGCTGTCAACAGAAAGTAGTTTAATATACATAATTCAACCATCTATCATTTTTCGTCTCCACAAAAAAGAATTAAACACACATGCAGCAACTTTTGTTATTTCAAGTGGATTATCTAAATTGATGTATAATAATGTATAATGTATCCTTTATTGTATGATATAGTTAGTATGCTCACACAATATTTACTCTCTGAGAAGTACAAAGCGCATACTGACGATTTGGAAATTCTCATTCATTAAAGACAGATAAAGTAAAAGGTATCATAATATTCATAATATCAGACTTTGACTTATGGATGATATAAAGATATCTGTTGATTTTAATATGTCAAAAATTTTGCCTTGTGATGCTACAGACATAGATAATGTATAGGAGATGTTGATCAGAATATATATTAAAGGAATGTCACCTAAGTAGTTTGGGTGTCTTATTCCCGCCAGTTTGCTTTTTGCTTTTTTGCTTTTTCAATTTCCCTTTCATGTGTATCACAGATTTGAAACCCTTGTGAATATGAAGCCAAACAAAGTATACAAATGAACATGTGTTATATCAAGGACCCAAAAACATAGTATAAATATTACTATGTGAATTAATTATATCATACATTATGTGCACAAAATCTTATACACAAAAAATATTGTTTGTTAATGGCAGACAATTGGAAAGATCTAATATCATTAACAATATCAGTCTCTGAACACACAATCTATCTTAATTCATAATGCCACCCTTTTACTTTTTTTCAAATTGGCTCTTGATGGGACCTCTTATTCATAAATGTTTTATTTTATTCACAAAGATTTTAATTCCCCTTTTGCAAATATTGCAAAAATTGAAACCCTCATGAACAAACGGCAACCCCTGTATACCTTGTGCTAGTTACCTTGTACGAGTCATTTCCAAATGGTAATGATTCCCCGTAATATCTGTGTTCTGCAAATACCAGGGCAGCATTAAATTCCTCTGCAATATCCCACATGAATCCCTGGAAGAGCAGGACATGAATCACATCTATTAAGATGAGTAACTGAAAGGGGTCGGACATTTCACAGAAAACCACAGAAAATCAACTGAAAATCAACTTATTTCGCTGACTTTCATGAATATTTTGTTTTAACTGATAAACAGCATAACAGCATAAATAATTAGGTAGGTATATTTGAATGAACAGTATACTGAAATTTTACATTTGTTTCTCTCCTCACTCCTGCAGTGTTAGTAACTGATTTGGCCAACAGGTGGTGATGCATATTCCCTCATTCCAAGACCTCTGGTTTCATTGTTAAAGTCACCGGACTCCGGACAGCGTGTGGTTTTCATTCAGTCAGTATAAAAATCATATCACTTAATTATAAGTTTTATCATTGCCTGCAATTATTTCTGCTTACTATCAGTCAAAAGAACAATAATGTTCAGGAATGTCAATGAAATTAGTAGGTTTGCAGTGGTTTCTGGTTGAATTTTGGTGATTTTCTGTGGTTTCTGTGAATAGTATGACCAACTGAAAAAACATGGTATCTTCATCAGGTTAAAAAAAAATATTATTACTAATATTACCATTGTTCATTTGGTAATTGTGAAGTGGGTTTTTTATAAAAGGTCTTTATTACTAATTGATAACACATTATTTCCAAATTTGTGTTGTTCTATAATATGAATAAATGTATCATATAAGAATAAGGCATATATACAGTTTAATAACCAATCTATTTCATACATGTCATGACATAAATTGCTCCAATATAGTTTGATTTCCTAGCAACATCATGAACCTCATGCAAAATGTCATCATGGAAGATCAAAATTTAAGCCAATAAAGTTGACTTTTAAGCCACAATGACTCTCAAACAACACCACCTTTCATTATATGACCCTTAATTTTTTCTAAAACTATACATCTCCTCTATATTATAGAATATTACTTTTGTTTATTATTTGAATTAAATATTGTAATACAGACTTTTTATAAAAAAAAAAAACCCTAAACTACACAATTACTGTTCATTCAGAATATTCACTGCCTTCACTTAAGTGATAACTAAGGATAATTTGACATATGTATTAGTCTGCATTCCGTTTTTCTTTATTTTGCTTAAGGTGCATGAAAATATTTGATAAAAAAAATGGAGATTATTCGGAGGTAAATAGTAAATTGGCAAAAGAAGGTAGTAGCTGACAATATTGATGATGATAAAGTGATACTTATCAACTTGTATATTTTAAAAGATGTCAATAAAGTTCAATGGACCTGTACAAGGGTTTGGATATTGGATATTAAGATTCCTGTAACTCCAACATTACTCCAAAGACCTACTTTTAATACCAAAGAGGATTTCCATGTGTAATTACACTACTATTACAGGTATAAACTGCTTCATATCAATATCCAATATCTAACCTTAATTACCCATAAAACTTTATTGACATGAAAGAAAGTGCCCCACCTGAAGATTTAACATATAAAAAGAGAACTGAGAAACTTAATCAAATAAAAAATACTTTTACATTCTATCATGGAACATTAATGATACAAAGAAAATATGTATTAAAATTTTCCTCATACTCCATTGTCTAGCACGTTTTCAGATCCATCAAGTTAAAACACCTGTATAATTTTAAGAGTTCATGCCAGCCATACTTACAGTGTTATTACAGAACCATGTTATGTCGCCCTCATTGCCAGTGTAGAAAAATATTGGTTTTCCTTCACCACCCCAGTGTTTCTTGTTTACTAAATATCGCATCTGGAATGTGGCATCTGTTTTGAAGCCAAAATGGTCCACCTAAACAGAAATGGTGGATATGCATTAACTTTGATACATCAATAACATTTAATTTTTTTTTTATAATGTCAATTATTTGTTAAGCAATGAATAATTATACAACTTAAATATATGTATTCAACAAACATCTGATTTAAACACTTACAAATTACATCATTATCTCATAAGATTAAAATGATTCCATTAGGAAAATAAAGAAAATTAATATTTTCAAACATAAAGTATAAAATCAATTTTCCTAATGCTAATACAAGAATGTAAATTATATATATATATTATATATATATATATATATATATATATATATACATTTCAAATCGTGTTTTTTAGAACAAAATTACATTGAATAAAAATTAAAAACTGCGTCCAAAGCTTATGGAGACTGCAGCTTTGTCTATATTTTTATTTATTTCAAAGTTTACAAGTATTTTTCCATATAAATAATTTAATGTGCAATAAATTATGTTAATAAATAAAAAATGTTATGGATTATTATTATATTATGATATATATAAAATATTATATATTACATTGTAAAATATTTACTTTCTGGTTGATCCAGTGGGTTTCATATTCATAGCCATTTCGTGCTCTATTGGTGAATCCGTCCACTGTGCAGATCCACCCGGTTATCATACAAAGCCAGAGAATCACGTTCATCTGGTATTCCATTCTTACTTCAAAGAGATGCCGAAACAATGAGCAATTACGTAGTCAGGCAACTGTTGCTGCAACAGGCCTCATTACTTAACGAGCGGTGGTGTGACAAACCGTTATCACATATTCAGCTACGCAGCCTGCACTGAACCTTTGTTTTCCGGGCTAATTAGTCATGTGGCATATTTAATGATCACATGACATAATTTTGATGTATGCGATAACAAAAACGCCCCGTTCTCTGTTCACATGACTAAATTTGAGTTCCAGTTGTTGCAGGTTGCTTTGTTGATACATACTGGTTATCATCTATATTTAGCTGGCGTAATATTTCTTGAAAGGGGAAACTATCTAAAAATAAATGTTCAGGCAAATATGTATAAAGCTGGAATAAATATATGAACACACTTATTTAGAATAAATTACTAAGTAAATTAAAAGAGATGCATTTGTTTGATTTTCTGCATTGTAATATATTCCTGAGAGTACAGGAAAATACTATCAGGGAATATTTGGTAAAAACCATTATGCTATATTCTTTACGGTATCATTAACCGGACGTGGACGAACCAGAGGCAGCATCGGTTTTGCGGTGATTGCCGGTGCCAGTTTTATAACATATTGCTGTTAATTTTGCTCCAGCTGCCAGTGTCAGAGCGCAACCTCACAACAGGACCATGAATACCTTCCTGTCAAGAGCGAACACAATCTTCGCTTTCACGTTAAGTGTGATGGCGGCTTTGACATTTGGTTGTTTTCTCACGACAGCATTGAACGAGCACTTAACAGACGTTGAAATCTCAACAGACAAGGCCTTAGTGTAAGTATCACGGGTTCTGTGTTGTCGTAGACACGGCTGCGTTAATTCTGCTAGGTATTTTGGGAGCGAGTATAGAATCCGGGGCAGTTGTTAAGAATCCGGTCTTCATGTCCCCTAATGCAAAACGGGTGTCGCATAAATTATTGTTTCCTGTCAAAAGCTGATACATCCTTTCTTCCTGAGAAGTTCTCGTATTTCATTTTGTTCATAACTGGAGTTTACTATATTAGAGGAGGAGGGGTCCGGGGAACCTGGGTTCCCCGCCAGAGCGGGGGTGTGTGGGCGGAGCCCCCATCTTTCGCTAAATTCTCATGTTCAGATACTTAATGGTTCCCCATTTTTCGCAATAGATGGCTTTCAAATCGCAGCTATAACTGAACAAAATCACCCCTGCTAGTATCTCGTCTTCAAGGCTAAATTGGTAGCGTGTAGGTTTCCTAGTCTAGAGATTGTAGGTTCCCTTCCCGTTTCAGGTGACTTCTGATAATCAGCGGTAGTTCATTATGTTAGATTAGAAGAAATGATTGTAAGGACATATACAGGGAAACATAGGAAGTAAAATAAGAAGTGACAACAGGCAGTTTCCTTTATATTTTCCTGTCCCAGAATGCAGACCATATTCTTAACACGCTCCGAATCTGGTCTACATGGACCAGGTTCTGTGTGTATACGGACTGACTTTATGATGTTTAGGATTCATGTAATGGAGAATTAAGAGACATGTCGATGTCATATCATCAGGCATGTCATGGCTTATGTTTACTACTACTAATATGAGATGGTCCAGTCAGTTAAGACCCATCTTGGAAATGAAGACCTGATTCAATACTCGGGCCGTATTTTGTATGACTTTAGAATTCAGGCTGCATTGCCCAGGTTTTGTTCAACAAAATGTGGGAGCGGTTACAGAACTATCGTGATTTAATCCTGTGTCCAATACTGTGTCTTGTTGTTTGGCAGTAAACAGGCAGTCACAGAAGATGCAACGGATCTGTTGCATTTTCCATAGCTTATATTGTAGAAACTCTCACTGTTTGACTATCAGACTCAATATATGGCAGGGCCTAATAATATTGAGTCCGATTAAATTGGGCTATTACAGAAGGTGTTGAGTCATCTCATTAACAAACCATTTCGTTCACAATATGACCCATCAGATTCTGAATGTTACGAGGTGTCTCGAATAATATGAGGACTATCGTAAAGAATTACACAAGGAGAGGTCATATGCAAACATATACCGGTATTATTAATTCAAAATTAGTGGTTATAGATCTATGTTAAAATTCATAAATTTGTCGCTGAGCGCATTCTGAAATGGGCTCACAGTTTGTATTCTCTTTTAGCAGTGATTATTGTGCTGATCAGCAAAATAGTCCCCACTACAGACATCAGAACACTGGTCAAGGAAATAGTCCTCCCCTTTAAACTGTCAGACAAGGTCACATTTGTCACATGAAGTACGCATGGATTTGTTCAGATGAGTTTATCCAAGTATATAAAACATCATTGTACCTACTTTGCTTGTAGAAGGGGTTTTAAATGTTTAAAGAAATGTCCTGGTAATGTTAAGGGGCCCAATCACATATAAAGCATGTTGAATTAACATGAAAAATGGCTTCTTCCCTTTAAAATTAACTGGTACCTACCAATATATTACCCTGAAACCGTTTGCCTACATTTGTAACCAATGTTACGGTCCCTTTTCACACCCAAACAACTCAGGCCGAACCGTAACACATATGCTCAGACACGTTCTCTTCAAATGAATACGTAACCAAAATATGGGTGCAAAAACAGTACTATGTTACAATATTTACATTCATACACAAATAATATAATAGTCAATACATAACGTAATTTATAACCAAGTCTCTGACGAAAACTGAGTCTCTAAATAACGAACTGTAACGAAATACTTAACTGAATCCGGTAAACGAGAAACTGAAGTCCATCATCAACACATAATTTGGGCACACACAAAACTGAAGTCCTGTATTAATCCATGTGGCACCAAACAAACATAAAGTCTCTCAAAGTCTCTCCTCTTCCTAAATGATAAAGTTCATGGCGTGGTTCATGGCATTCCGTGGGCTTGGGGACCAAGAGCCCACGGTCACGGTCCCCGGGGATAACAGCAAAGTGGCGTATCAAAGTCAATAGTCCCGCCTCGTACTGCAGGCGAGTTCGTTTTATAGGCTTTCAACAATGGGTGAAAACCGCAGAAGTTTGTGGTTTTGCTTGAGAGAAACGATAGCGCCGGCAGAACTGCAAAACCAGTACTGAATGGTCCAAGAATAGTTTTTATGTTTCTAAAAGCGCGTCAGTAGTCACTGATAGCGGGGTGGATCCATAAGCGTGGAAACGGGGGCGGCCACCCCACTTCGTGGCGCCATCCTCCGATGTCCGGGTGACGTCCATGCAACACCCCCACCCTTAAAAGAAAGAAGGTAAGGAGAGCAAAGCATTAGCACTGTATGACGAGTATATGAGTAGATTGACATCTTAAGCATTAGTTTATGTTTCTTACAGCTAATTAATTATCATCATCACAAATAGTATAATCAGCAATATCTTAATACATGTAATATATGTAATACAACTCTTCCAAAGGACAAAACATGTCCGAGGCTATAACAAGAGGCAATCATCAGATCAAAATTAATGACGTCTCGATGACGTATCAGCGATTATGTTATCGGAGCCCTTGATGTGTTTGATAACTAGGTTAAACTCTGACAGGGCTAGACTCCATCTCATTAATCTCTGATTATTATTCTTCATCTTATGAAGAAATGTTATGGGATTATGATCTGTATAAACAGTTATATCATACGGTGTAGAGCCCAAATATACTTCAAAGTGCTGTAACGCCATCAATAGTGACAGAGTTTCCTTTTCAATAGTAGAATAATTCTTTTGATGAGGTAAAAATTTCTTTGAATAGTAGCAAACCGGATGACTTATGTTAAAGTCATCGTCTTGGATGAGCACAGCGCCTACACCGCAATCGCTGGCATCCGTCATGAGAGAAAACGGTTTATCAAAATTTGGAGCCTGTAACACAGGTGCACTTTGTAATATAGCTTTGGCTCTTTCAAAAGCATTTTGACAGTTTTTATTCCAATGGAATTTTCTGTCCTTTTTCAATAGGTCCGTTAACGGATTTACAACTTCTGCAAAGTTCTGACAAAATTTCCTGTAATACCCAGTCATTCCTAAGAATCGCATTAGTTCCTTGCGATTAGTAGGAACTGGAAATTCTACGATAGCAGATACTTTACTGGCAATTGGTTTTACACAACCTTGACCTACTTCGTGCCCTAAATATGTTACAGTTGCACGACAAAAATCACTCTTGGCAAGATTAACTGTCAATCCTGCTTTTTTCAGTCTCTCAAAAAGTTCTACCAAACTTTGTTTATGATCTTCCCATATGTGATTGTATACAACAACATCATCAATATAGCAAGTACAGTTATCTAAGCCAGATAATACACAATTCATAAGTCTCATGAAGCAGGCTGGCGCATTTTTCATTCCGAAGGGCATAACTTTGTACTGGAACAAACCGTTTGGCGTTACAAACGCAGATATTTGCTTAGCCCGTTCGGTAAGAGGTACCTGCCAATAACCTTTTAACAGATCTAACTTGCTAATATACGTAGCAGATCCAATCCTATCAATGCAATCTTCCACTCTGGGCAAAGGGTAAGTATCTGTTATTGTTACAGTGTTAACTTTTCGATAGTCTGTACAAAATCTGTAGGTCATATCAGGCTTCTTTATCAACAAACATGGGGAACTCCAGGCACTACTGCTGTTTTCAATAATATCATTCTCTATCATATACTTGATTTCATTCTTTATGGCTTGTAACTTTTGGGGACCAGCTCTATATGGTGCCTGTTTAATAGGGGAAGCATCTCCTACGTCTACATCATGCTGTAGTACATTAGTTCTACTGGGGACATCAGGAAATAAAGAGTCATAATTTATCAGGATTTCCTTCAACTCTGATAACTGATCGAAATCCAAATGTGACAATTTCTGATCTAAATTATTTAAAATATCAGAGTTGTTCAGTTTTACAGGATGTTCAGTTTTTTTCATGAGAACATCCTCGGCATTCTTTTCAGTTTCTTTAATGAGTACCAAATTTGTTTGGGGAGGACTAGATCGACATGTTTCCGCTGATCTGTCATGATATTCTTTCAACATATTTATATGACAAAGTTGTTGCGACTTTCTACGATCAGGAGTATCAATTACATAATTCAAATCTGATTTCTTCTCAACAACTTTGTATGGTCCAGAGTATTTTGCTTGCAGGGGATGTCCTGGAATTGGGAATAGTACCAGAACTTTATCACCAGGTTTAAATTCTCTTTTTGTCGTCTTTTTGTCATACCATACTTTCATTTTGTTTTGGGCTTTCTTTAAATGTTCTTGGGCGATTTCATTTGCCCTACTTAATTTCTCTTTTAATTCCTGAACATATTTTAACAAGCTACTTTGACAACTGTTTTCCATCCAAGTGTCTTTTAACACCGCCAGGGGGCCTCTTACACAGTGCCCATACACTAATTCAAAAGGGCTAAACCCTAAGCTTTCTTGCACTGCTTCTCGGGCTGCAAATATCAAAAAGGGTAAACCCTCATCCCACTGGTTCCCAGTGTCAAGACAATAAGCTCTAATCATGTTTTTGAGAGTTTGGTGAAATCGCTCTAGAGCACCTTGACTCTCAGGATGATAGGCACTGGATTTGTAGTGTTTTATGCCTAGCTCTGCCATAACCTGGGCAAATATATTTGACATGAAATTTGAACCTTGATCTGTTTGTATTGTTCTTGGTAAGCCAAAAGTAGTAAAAAATTTAACCAGAGCTTCAACAATTTTCTTTGCAGATATAGTTCTAAGAGGAATAGCTTCTGGAAATCTAGTTGCAGTACACATGATTGTTAGAACGTATTCATTGCCATGTTTAGTTTTTCTTAGCGGTCCTACACAGTCAAGTATTACTGATTCAAACGCATCATGTGTTGTTGGTATGGGAGAGAGTGGCGCAGGACTAATTTGGTGGGTTGGTTTTCCAATCATTTGACACACATGACAAGTTTTACAGTATTTCGCCACGTCTCGTTTTAACTTGGGCCAATAGAAGTGTTGGAGAATTTTGTGTTTGGTTTTCCTGACACCCAAATGTCCTGCCATAGGATGATCATGTGCAAGTTTTAAGATTTCTGGGCGATACTCGGGGGGAACTACAATTTGATAAAGAGTTTTCCACGTTTCGTCCGCTGGTATGGTGGGAGGTCTATATTTTCTGACTAGTACATCATTCTGTAAGGTGAAACAAGTTGGAACTTTATCTGCTTCCTCTTTAGTCAAGGCATTTTCTCTAAGGGAGGCAATATCAGGATCTTTCTTTTGCATTGCTATCAAATCATCAGTTTTCATGCTAACTTCTACATTCTTTACACTCCTATCCTTCTTTAACGGTTCATGCCCATTTTGATCAGGCGATTTCACGCCGTTTGTACTCCTTTGGAGATTTCTATTCAGGGTTTGTTTGCCCTGTACTACATTTGTAGTCGAGTCCTTTGGACTGGGTGTGCCACTTGGGTCACATGCGGGCGATTTAATATTTACTCGCGTAACGGGCTTTAAGCCACTGATGTCATCGTTTGAATGCGCCATAAAGGTTTGCGAGAGGTCAAGTACAGAACTCGATGGTTTCAGACTTGCCTTTTTACTCATCGCTCGAGTCACTACACAGCCATGAAATACGCCCGGAAACTCCTGCTGGAGCAGGTCTGTGTCCCTATCAGTGCTCGGCAATTTTGTCATTCTGGGATCAATTTTCACTCTGTCACCAGCTAAATCGTTGCCTAGGAGGAGCGAAACGCCCTCTACTGGCAACTTGGAACAAACTCCTACAGTTACAAATTCAGAGACTAAATCAGATTCTAGTTTCACTCTGTGTAATGGAACTTCTAAAAATTCCGAATTAACGCCCTGGACTAGAACTGAACACCCCGCGTAACTCTCTTTAGAGAAGGGAAGAACAGATTTCAAAACGAGGCTTTGGGTTGCCCCGGTATCCCTTAAGATTTTAACACGGGCCTTTCTTGCATGGTTACCCTCTAACTGAACAAAGCCATCTGACACAAAGGGCTGAAAGCTCTCGTGGACAGGGCTTTGTGTTTCACCTTTAGTCTCTAGTTTACTGGGCATTGTTACCGGTTTCATGCTCTGCGTAACAGTTAACGCATTAGGTTTAGGCTTACTTTGACCGTATCTTTTTCTATAACACTCAGATTCTGTATGCCCCTTGAACTCACAGAATGTACAATATTTGGGTCCAGTCCTAGGTTGTCCCTCTTTATGTTGAGCAGGAGAGTCAGATTGACTTTTATACTGGGGTTTACCATGATCGGACTGTGGTTTACCTGAGCCGGAGTGACCCCGATAGTAGGGACTACCCTTTCTCCGACCCAGTTTTGGGCTTTTGCTACCCTCTCTTTTCTCACCATACCTCCTCCTGTGACTGGTATAACTAGGGCGGTGCGTCAAGGCAAATTCATCTGCCAGGACACCAGCCTCGTTTACATTCCTTACTTTATGGTCATCCAAAAATATTTTAATGTCACTACGGATATGCCTTTTGAACTCTTCTATCAAAATTAGTTGTTTGAGTTTTTCAAAATCCTGATCAATTTTCATAGACTGACACCATCTATTAAATGCACTTTCTTTGTCTCTAGCATATTCAACATGAGTTTGATTTTCTCTTTTGGTGGCATTCCTAAATTTTAAGCGATACGCTTCGGGGACTAATTCATAGGCTCTCAGAATGACCTCTTTTACAGTGTCGTAATCCCTGCATTGTTCGTCTGTGAGCGCAGTGTAAACGTCCTGTGCGCGACCAACCAGAACGCTTTGTAACAACAGGGTCCACTGGCCTTTAGGCCAAACCATTAAAGTGGCCACCCGTTCAAAATAACTGAAATAACGCTCCACTTCATTTTCATTGAAGGGAGGTACTTTTGTCGAATTTCTGAATAGGAATTCAGACGGCTCATGTGCTTTATGATTTTGAGGATTTTGTAACTCTAACTCTTTCAACTTAATTTGCGTTTCTCTTTCGATTTCACATCTACGGATTTCTGTTTCTGCTTCATATTTCAATTTAAGTTCATACTTTCTCAATTCTAGTTCTATCGGGTCAATAGCTGTTGCCCCAAGAAGTTCCTTAATAGGTTTTTCCTCCAAATCAGATTCCTCTTTACTTTCTACATCACCATATAATGATTTCTTAAGTACATTTCTTAAACCCTCTACAGTGTATACCTCCATGATGTCAATATTTAAATGTAGAGCAACAATTTCAAGTTCATTTTTCTTTAACGTATACAATAAGCTCCTATTTTCTCTTAATTGTGGTATAATTTCATTGGGTTTAAATTCCGTACCCATATTTGCAAAGTATCAAGATAACGTGTCTGAGAAATATACGAGTTCAATTGTAGTTAAATACAAGTTCAATAACTAAAAGTTATAGAGACCACTGTGAAATTTTACATCCAAATGTAGCCATTATTACGAAATACAGGGTCTCGTCGCGGTCGCCATTATGTTACGGTCCCTTTTCACACCCAAACAACTCAGGCCGAACCGTAACACATATGCTCAGACACGTTCTCTTCAAATGAATACGTAACCAAAATATGGGTGCAAAAACAGTACTATGTTACAATATTTACATTCATACACAAATAATATAATAGTCAATACATAACGTAATTTATAACCAAGTCTCTGACGAAAACTGAGTCTCTAAATAACGAACTGTAACGAAATACTTAACTGAATCCGGTAAACGAGAAACTGAAGTCCATCATCAACACATAATTTGGGCACACACAAAACTGAAGTCCTGTATTAATCCATGTGGCACCAAACAAACATAAAGTCTCTCAAAGTCTCTCCTCTTCCTAAATGATAAAGTTCATGGCGTGGTTCATGGCATTCCGTGGGCTTGGGGACCAAGAGCCCACGGTCACGGTCCCCGGGGATAACAGCAAAGTGGCGTATCAAAGTCAATAGTCCCGCCTCGTACTGCAGGCGAGTTCGTTTTATAGGCTTTCAACAATGGGTGAAAACCGCAGAAGTTTGTGGTTTTGCTTGAGAGAAACGATAGCGCCGGCAGAACTGCAAAACCAGTACTGAATGGTCCAAGAATAGTTTTTATGTTTCTAAAAGCGCGTCAGTAGTCACTGATAGCGGGGTGGATCCATAAGCGTGGAAACGGGGGCGGCCACCCCACTTCGTGGCGCCATCCTCCGATGTCCGGGTGACGTCCATGCAACACCAAGTATTAAAAAAAGTCGACGGGGCGCAATCAAAGGTGTCAACATAAACACAGCGAGTGTGACTCTGCCCCCTGCTGAGCCACAACACCTACCAATTATAAGATGCCCTGACTGACTTGACCCCAAAAATGTTGTACATGTTCCTGCTGGCTAAAACGTCGGTGTTGGGGCTCCCAATGGGGCCTCCAGTCACATGGTCGTGTTATGGTAAAAAAACACATGTCGACTGTGTTTACAAACACCCTGTGCCACAGCATTATGTATAACAACTGTATGCGAGCTACTGAGACTGTCTGCTGGGATAGTTTTGCTGGGAAACTTTTGTATAAAGCAAAACTGAACTGCTAGTATGAAAGATAAGGCATAATAATGCTCCTGATTATGTCTCTTAAATGAAATGTTTCATATAATCAGTGTGAACTGTCTTTTGACTGATAAACAAAATGGATTGTTAAAGAGATGTTTTGAAAGCTTACAGAATACCCCACACATATGTATGAGGCTGTTCTAGGTAAATATTGGGAGCGAGTATAGAATCCGATATGCATGTGAGGACATAAATATTAACAATATTAAGGAAGTAAAGAATCGGGTCTACATTGAAAAACATGAAAAACTAAGGTTTTTAGGAGTGACTACATGCTCTGTGTAACTTTCTATATTCTGTGACCTCCATTGTCTAACATGGGTTTGTTTTTGAAATCTAAAACATGAGAGAAATACATAAATTATTTGTACACTGAGAAATAAATGCAAAGATGTGATAACATAATGGGATTAGAACCTCTGACGACATGCTCAGAAGCTGTCTGCATAACCAACTGTGCCACAAAGGCAAGTTGCAAGCAAGAGGAAAACCAGGAAATTTAGGTCTGTTCAAATTATTGTGGCCAAATGATTTCACCCATGTCCACCAGAGGTCATTGTACTACAGGGATGGATTCTCCCATGTGAAAACTGGTGCATATTATGTGTATCCATTGGGGGCTTGTAATCTGTGTAATCAAGCACAAAAAGCATACTCAAACACAATAGTAATAAATGAAATGGGGGCTGCTGAATGAACTTCAGACAAGTTCAGTTTTAGTATAGCCTTTCAAGCTTTTCCTGGATTGTGGCCAGGTACATGCGACAGTACTTAGGTACAGGTACTTGTGACATGGTCAGGTACAGGTCCAGGTACAAATTCAACATTTTTATAGAGTATATAGGTAGAGGTACTTTAGAAATACCTAGGTACAGGTACATTTTAAAGACATTCGAACTAATAATAATTGCTTAAAAAAAACTAGATTTCGATAATATGTTGTGATAGAACGGCAGAATATATTATTAAAAAGTTTAAGATGATCACTATCTGTCATCAAGAAAAATACAGGCCTAATAAATGTAAGGATTGCCTTTAGTAAATGTGAAAAATGAATGAAGCTGATAGAGTTTATAAAGTTATTAATTCTGAAATATAAAACAGTCATATACTCAAATATGATATCTATATTTTAAATTAAGTTTTGAGTTTCAGGATAATGTTTTAAAGTCAGAATATCTGGAAGCACCACGCACTTATAAAGTAAAGAGGCTTAATAGCTTAACTGAAGGGGAAAATCTTACAATCAGTTTTATAGACTAACCCTAACTTCATGACAATAATCCCTACATAAAAAGAAGTAACAGTAAACCTGTTCATTGCAGAAAGTCACACTGAGGAATGTTTGGGAATTTAGAGGACCTGCATTTGATTCTTGAGAAGGGACTGTTTTTTCTGTAAAATGGAATGTTCTGATTTTTTGGGCATATGTTGAAAGTTTAGTATATGTATAATATGTATAATATGTATTTCCTTCGCTTCTCCATTTTATCCTTCACCAATGTTCTTGTATACTACACAACAGGTATATCTACATGGGGCCAGTTTGCCGATTCCCATTTTGCCAAATCCCAGAATACCAAGTCCAGTTTGCAAAACAGCAAAAAAGCATTGACAGAATGCTTATTTCAGCGTGTACAAACAAGAAGCCCTCGCCCAAATTACCGCGTCTTAACAGCTTCCAGTCGGCAACCGGGCTAGCAACGAGTCACACATGATTTGTTATAGCTGACACTTTGAGGTCCCTGCAAACAAGCGACCGTTCAAGATCTTTCCCTGGTGCTGCTGACGTAATCTTGTTGCTTTCTATTGTAATGATTGTTTTAGTAATGCATATTGTTTTTGTATGAGGTTACTATTGTTGTTTATAGTAATAACTAACCAGACTCACTAAGAAGAGACAGGTCCCTGGAAAAAATAGTGATAGTACATGATCGACCCGTGTTGCTCGATCCTGACTTAATATCGTTGCTTGTTATAGTAAAGATTATTTTATATTCTGTATAAAATGTATAGAAACTGTCATTTTCCAATGCTTAATGTTCAAAGGGCGTTTGTTAATCTTTTGATGTAATTTAAATTGACTACATGACAAGAAACATCAAGTAAATTAAGTCCACATGTTATGATGAGAACATAATTATACTTCAGTTTAAGTTACTGATTAGCCTTTCAGGGCTAATATAACATTATAAGAATATATTATACAGTTTTAGCCAGTTTAGTCTACTTTAGACTCAACTTGGCCTGATTAAAATGTACACCAGATTCTATACTCACTCCAAATATTGCTTCTGCTTTTTATATTTGCTTCATTTATTTCTCAGCCAGGATCGCATTTGTAGCCTGTTCGTACATGCTTGTGAAGAGAAATATCAGTAATTAGTAACACATGAGTTGTGAGCCAGATTTGAACCTGTAATCTCATGATCAGGAACGCCACATGTACCCAACAGTCACAAAGGCAGTGTTACTGATGACAGTCGTCAGGTTTTCCAGTTAATGTAAACCTAACAATGAAGTGCCACTTGATTGTTTAGATTGTCATTTCAGAACAAATTTACAATGAGTATGTACATTTCGGAGAGTTGGCTAAAGTAAAATGGCAAATTATGCAGCATAGGTATCCTGTTCTATGGATACCCATTGCATAAAAAGCTTCAGGCTACATGAGAACATAAATCCTTTACCATAAATCCAAAAATTTGTATTATTAAAACAAATATTAAGTGTATGACAGGGAAACTTATGTAATATGGGGCAAAAAATGTTATGTATTTGAACGACTAAGGACTTTTGCTGAAATTCCTGCTTTAGGGAACTAAACCATACTCACTTTAAAAATTTAGCTTCCCTGAGTGTAACAGCTGTTCATGACTAAGGTTCGGAAAGCCACCATTTTGCACATATGATGCATCATTCTCCATACATAAGCTATATTATGTACATACCAAGGATAAACACAACAGATTTTGATAGGTGCTGGAAGTTGATGTTGGTTATGATGTTTTGTGTAGGGGAAGTCCAGGGAAAATCCTACTAGACTTGTCTGTCATGGCTTTCGTTTCTCAGTGATGTTATCATTCTGTTGCAGAGAGAAATAAATCCAGAGCCACTGACAAGTAGAAGATTAACAATTCTTGTTGTATTATTTTTTCAGAAAGAATGTGCCTGACTACAGCGCTTCTCGGGAAAAGAACGATCTCGGATTCATCACCTTTGACCTGCATACTGGTATCCTTTCATCAAGATCCAAACAAATACAAAGAGTTCTGTTAACATGAAAATTCCGTCTTGTGTTCGCTATTACTTTACCAGCTGTTAATGTTGGAAAAACTTTGTTTTTACAAATACATGTAGAATCATATCTTATAGCATACAAATTTGCACACTTGTTTGATGGTGTGTTTACATCAAGCCATGGCTACTGCTGTAAGAACAATTCATGTGTTAACAATGCAAAGCTGATTTGAAGTATTATATGGTGTACATTCCTTTGTGAAATTAAAAAACAAATAGAATTTATTTTTAAACTCATATGAATTTTTTTTGTGTGATTTTTTTTTCTTTAAGATCATTTTACTCCTTAACACTGTTTCAGATTTATCAGGAATATTCAACTGGAATGTAAAACAACTGTTTTTGTATATGACAGCTGAATACAAAACTCGGGATAATGTAAGTATTGTAAAAAACTAACCCGATCTAGATATACTCGGATAGAAGAGTGTAAATGCTTTGCAGATCTGTAGTTTTCTCTTGAAACTGTCAGATTAGTGTTTATTTATCTGATTAGATTAATATGAAAATATTAACTTTAAATAATATAATATTTGGTTGAAATAATGCAAAAGAATAAAGTATAAATTAGAGCTGAAACGGGTACAAAATTTTGGACTCAAGTACCCGATAGGCATTACTGGACTCGGACTTGAGTACTCATTACCATGGCACAGCTGTAAAGATAAAACGGATTTTTGTGTATCAATGCAAAATATGCATCCATTTTTTCCAACGAAGCCACCATGTACCCGTACTGGGAAACTACTGCAAACCTGTTGTACTGATACATGAGTGCGGCATTATAACAACATCTCATAGGCACTACAATCTTAGGCCTGTACATTAGTCTGAAATTTGAATAGGCATAATTTGAATACTGGCAGGTACACTTAATTGCAAGCATCTTACCACATCTAAAGTGATCTTAAAGTAAGCATGAGTTCTTGTCGACTTGTCGAGCACTTGTTGCTCACATAGGTTATGGCGCACAAGAATGGACACTGCACGAAAGCTGGTTTAATATGTAATTGGTTTCTTTGTAGGAAAAGTAACGAAATGTCATAACAAGACCCTGTTAATTTGATAATCATATATTTAGAGCCCTATGCCAGGCTACGATAATGAGTAAAAAGGCTTATAGACTGCCCGTAAATTTGCAGTAAAATTCAGATATGCATGTACATACATGAGTACTTGAGTCCAGATATTAGACTCGAGTACTGGGTAAGTATTACCCGGAATCGAGTACTTCAGTACTCCTTATAGCCTTAGTATATAAAGTTCAACATAAAAACACATTTGTTTCTTTAACTCTGCATTTCATAGATTATTATTTCACTGAAACATGAACTTTGACATTTGATTTTAGATTTGTATAGATAATATAATTTTATGTGGATACATTACAAAGACACACATTTTTCTTTGTAGCATCTAAACCAGGTGGTATTATGGGATAAGATCATCAAGCGTGGAGATAATGCTGTCCTGAAATACAAAAGCATGAACACCAAGTACTACTTCTGGGATGACGGCAATGGACTCAAGTGAGGACAATATTTTTTATTTCATATGAAAGTCAACATGCCAGTGATGTAAGGCTGGAGTCAGGACTCAGACTGAAATCCACTTTTCTAGGGACTCAGACTTGGACACAAAGGCCCTGGACTCTTAGTCACAGGTAAAGATTTGAGAAATCAGACTGATTCCATCTTGAATCCAGTAAAAAAAGACTTTCCATATTATAAAGACTTATATACATGTCCAAACTTTTAACAGAATATTAGACTTACAAAATTTGAAAATTTTGATTCAGCTTTGATAGCTAAAGATAATTTAACATTCAAGTATAGATCATGCTGAAACTAACTTAAAAAAATACATGATAATCTCAAATATCAGATTAAAATTTCTCGTTATAGAGATGTGTGTTGGATGCAGACTTAGACTTGTACTCAGCTTCCAGGTGACTCAGACTCAAAGAAGGTGGCCTTGAACCTCAAGGACTGGGTAAAGTGATCTGGACTCAGACTTGCACTTGGACTCAGACTCAACTGTATCACTGTAAACCAGCTTATGTGGTTCAGGTAGAGTGCATGACTCGACACAGGGAGGTCTTGAGTTCATATCTAAGCCAAGGCAGTGAGATTTTCACGGTCCTATCACTGTGTATCACTCATAATGAGTTCGTCTTGTGGGGGTTCCTCGGTGTTACGACCCAGCAATGGGGATGATTACACACCCAAGACCCGCAGGTGCAGTAGACACTGGGCCTGGGTGACACCAGGGTACAAAAATATTATGATAGGAAGCGAGTGCTTCTGCCCTGTCACGTGGTCCCAAACCAAAATGGAACCCTGCAGATCAACATACTTAGATTAAGAATTAGATAAGAGAATCATACTATAATTCACGGGAATCTGTTTGTCTGTCTGTCCGCATGTTTGTCTGTCCGGATTCATTCGCACGCTAGGGATCGCACGGTCGTCAAACTTCGTCGGAGGGTGCATCTTGGTCCGGGGATGAAAGAGTTTATATTTTTTAGGTGTTTGGTAAAGAAATGGCCTCAAAATAGATAAAAATATTATGGGTTTAATACCTGCGCTGTGACATGGCCATTCTCAAATAGTGCGCCCACGTCGTCCTGGATCTCCTCTCGCTAACCAATCAAATCAAACCTGACATAGTCTGCCAAATATTCACTACGCGTCGGCCTTTTCTAAGCAGTCTGCTAGGTCAACACAAATGAATGTTGTTGTGGGTTGGCCGCGGGGACGAATTTAGACCGGGAACATCTCACCACTGCCCATATCGGCAATTTTGGCACAAGTGAATCATGTTGCGGGTTAATTGTTGGGACGGTTTTGGATGTGGAACATCTCACCCCTCGCCAAATTTGTGTCAGTGCATTTCAAACGCGCACGCCATGTCAGTGCTTACTCATAATTTAAGAAAAGTGTGGATGCAGGTACTGATATGGGTATATTCTAGTATAAAAAATAAAGGCAATTATCCCCCCAACCCCACCCTCCACACAAAAAAAAATCTTTAATTAAAACAGAAAAAAATGCATCACTGTACCTTGCTAATATTGAAGAGTGACAGTTTAAATCTCTTTCCAGGCAAAAGATACTTCTCAGGGTTTATGTTGCCATCTGTCAGTCCCCCTAGTGCCTTAAAATGTTCTTAATGAATTCCAAAATTTAAATTGTGCAGTGGTGGGTGCGGCACCAAAGAGTGAGTGATTTGAATGCAGATACCTAAAAATTTGGTTGTATTTGTTGTGTGGATGCAGGCCTATGTATTGGTAAAGGTATGAACTCTCTAACTGCTGTTTGCTAACTTTTGTCGTGACCAATGATCAATTAACTTAAATTCAGTCTTCGCAAGAATAATAAAATCTTCTTAATTATTATATCAAAAGTTTAAGGAGGTTGTTTTGACTATTCTCATTGAATGTATTTTCCAGAGGATAATGGTTTTAGAATTCTAGACTTCTAGTCCAGGTAGATCATGTGTATACTGTTTTGGTGAACACTACCTGTACATTTTATTTAACAGACAATATATTTCTTTGTTTAATATTATTATTGATAATTTATGATAATTTTATACAGCAACTTGTGTGATGTTTTGATTGGTTATCGCTCTTTCCATAAAGGGAGCATAATCATGACTGTTTCTTATTTCACACATATTTTATCTTTTGATATTGTGTTGATCAGAGCTGTACCATGGTTCACATGATAACCTTGGGTCCTCTGCCAGGAAAATATGCCTTCTTCCCTGTTTGTGTGTTTATTAACAATGTAACTCCCACAATCATGAACAGAATCTCATGAAATATTCAGGGAATTTTGGTAATGAGCCAGTGAAGAATCAGTTTTGGAGAATATCTAGCACATGATCCACATTCAGAAACCCCCCCCCCCCAACTGGCACATACACGTACCCCTTTGAATGCAGATTTCTAGTAATTTCCTTGTTTCTTCATTTCAGATCTAATGAAAATGTAACACTGACACTGTCTTGGAATGTGATACCAAATGCTGGCACTCTACCCAAGGTAGCAGGTCGTGGTAGCCACAAGTTTGAGTTTCCAGATGAATATGCAAGCACCAGATTACAGTAAAAAAAAATAAAAAATAATTTTTTTTTAAATCCTTTGAACTTTTGTTTCATATGACTTCTCTGGTGCACAACTTTTGTTACACCAGACTGTTCTTGCTTTTGTCACTTGTGTGTGATGAAGATATTGTCTTTTAAATGGTAAATATCAGTACGTAAAGTGAAAGTTGAAGACCTGATCTTTTATTTATTATTCATTGTATGAAGACGTTTATAACTATATACTACACTGGCACCAAACCCTCATGTTTCATTGCATTTCATTACTGTTATGTAATGTCATTATAATGTAATGTTATTACTGTTATGTAATGTCATTATTGAACTCATCATGGTAACTTGGACATGTGTGTATCAAACATGCATGTGCAAAAAATCTTACAATAAAATATCTCTTTCTTAAATAACTTGTTTTGTTCTTATTCTCTGAAATTATGATAACAAGAATTAATGACTCTTTTCATGAATACTGACTTGTACAAATTTTATAAAAAATACAGAAGGTACATAAAAAAATTGATTAACTAGACATTTATTGCATCTGAAATGCCTTCGTATCCCCAGACCTTCGGCAAACCCCCTTTATCCTTTTTCTTCTGAAGCATGTATAAAGACTTTACAGGCTCAAGGTCTCCAAGTTTGAACTTGTGGTACAATTTGGTTGAAACAGTATGTCTATCAAAATTGATTATAAATATACAGTACAATATTGGTTTGCAAAAAGCCTATTATCACTGATTTAAGCTTGAACTCCAAGGTCAAGGTCACCAGTAGAAACGGTTGGTGTATACAATTATGCAGTATTAAAAAAAAATATAGGGTTCACAAAATATATATTTGTGCAGATTTGATCTTGAAGGCCAAATTCAAGATCATCAAATTTCAAAAGGTGTATGCCAAATTTTAGGAAAACAAGGGCCCAGAGGCACAAAAGTCCCCTGCCAAATGCAAAACTCAAACGTGTGTTACTTTCTGTGACGTGCTTTCCCTTGGCATTGGTTGAAATTGGATAATTCAGGATCCAAAGGTGTCTCGTGTAGTGGATGCAACTAAACAAGAAGAGCAGACATGGAAAACAGTTATCAGTGGCGCCACATGTCTTTTGTATGCAATAAAATCTATCCATGATCAATGGCTGTGCAAAATTTATGGCAAAAATCTTTAACCATTCATGAGATATGTGTGATAGTAACCTTGAATAGATGCGTATATGGCTGTAACTGAAAATCATTACAGATGCGACCACCAGAGATAAGTACATGATAAATTTGTTCAAGAGCCTTCCATAGAAACAAAAATGGCGCAAATCTGTTGAATGACTGCTGAGTTATGGTTGAATTTCTTAGCTCAGCTGACTGTAAGTCAACTGAGGTATACGAGTGGCACTTTGTCGTTCGTCTGTCGGGGCATCCTGCTGTCTGGCCGTCTGTTAGCAGGGCACAAATCGTAACTGCTAGAAACTTCTCAGTGTACATCCAGGGAGGTCAATAAAAAATCTTGGAAACCTGAAATTAGGTCACTGTGACCTATATCCTCTGAGCTATGGGGCTTTAAGTACCCCCCAGAATAATAAAAAACAAGGGACCCATGGGTCACGGCGCTCAGCTGATCATGATTGGACTATAAATGTTTCTCCACTGTGATACTATATCAAGTCGATAAAGCTTATGAATATCATGTACATGTTGGGCTATTATAAAGGAATGTAATGTAATATGTGAGTAAATGATAAATGAAATTACCTGACTGATGGATTAATAGAGTCAAATAAAGTGGTTAATTTTTTATTTATTTAGGAGGGGTTGAAAATGTGATATATTTGAGCAAATATGAATGCAATGACAGCAGTAATAAGCAGTAGTAGAATGATGATAAGGCTATTTGTTGAAGGATCTAAAGTGTATGGTAGTCTGCAAGCGTTCAATTTGACAGATATGATGTTATGATTAACTATGCTGATGAAGTGATTTATGAATATGTGACTGTATGACACAATATCTCTTTAGTCTTGACAAGGTACATTATTGTGATGCCCACTATGTCTACATATTACACAATACTGACATAATATCTGGCATGTACATAGGTACCTATGGACGAATAGTTATACAAAATATTAAAGTACCGGTATGAATATATCTGATTCATCTTGTTCTTGCTTACTGAGGCTAACTTTGGGATGGGGTTCGGAGAAGGGAAAAGTGAGGGCAGCACGAAGGTGGATGTAGAAATATTCTATTGTAATGTTTTTCATTTATATAAGAATATGAAAAGCTAAGAGGAAAGGGGCCCTCCTACTTGGTTATATTAAAGTTCTAAATACCGTAGATCCGCGTTTTGCCGCCGCACGTCGTCTAATGGCCGCACGCCATGTTCGTAAACTATCTGGAAGGCTCCTTCAGTGGAGTAAAAAATTCCCAAAACCTTACTTAATGGCCGCACCACATTCTCACCACGTTCCATTGCCGGGATGGGTATGGGAAGTTTTGGGAACACAACGAAAAAAGGTTCTTTTCTTAAACGCTAGGCTGCAGCTAGGAATGCTGCGGTATGCTGATATGCGGTCAGGCATAACAGTTTTGGGAAACAGTTGCAACTGTTTGTGTTGCTTGGCTTTGCTAATTAATTAATTTTATTAATTTGTTAAACCGCCTGATCTACCTGATTAGAATAGATTATAATTTGTTCGGTTTATGACGACTCATCCAAGACGAATCCTAGTAGGGCCACGAAATTAATTTGACACATCACTGAATGCCGGAGAATCTTGCGCCTTTAACTTGACTAATTAAAGTTCAATGTGACATCAAAGCATTGTATGGGACGACTGTAATTTAAACATTATTTAGACATTATATATCGTCGGTCATTTAACAACAAAACATTTAAATAAACGACACCCGCGTCGGTGATCATATTTCCAGAACACCTCGGGTTGTGCTGATCATAATATATGCAAAATGGTGTCCGAACCGTCAACCGGCAAAAGATGCAACAGAAAATGATTACGGAACTTGCGGGCCTTTGTGTACCTTGCGCCTTTACCCTGTCTAATTAAACTTCAATGGGACATCAAAGCCAACGGTACTCTTTATGATGGCTTTTATTTACACTCTATACAACGTCGGTCAATTAACAACCTTGACAAAACCTTTTAATAAGCGAATCCCGCGTCGAGCCTTTACGCGTACACCCAGGGTCCTGCTGATCATAATATATGCACACTGGTGCCCGAACCGTCTGCTAGCAAAACGTGCCATATTTAAAGATTAAGGAACTAGCTGGTGAGGTTATGACCTTTGAGCGCCATCTATTGACAATCTGATGAACGAAGAAGTATCTGAACGTGAACGCAGGTTAAATTGCCGAAGAACGTAGGGTCTTTGGTTATCTTTTGTTTTACAGTTTATTTTAAAAGAAATGATATGTTCAAGAAATATCTTAAAATAATGTTTTACCGATATTGCAGCCATACTCAAATATAGGTACAACCGTTAGTCTGGATAGAATGCATAATTTGGCGAGTGAATATCGATCTTTTATCAATCATTGCGTGAAAATTGCCGTGGTTTATGACTGACTCAGAAAAGTTGTATAATACATATAAGCCTGTTTAAAATATCAATTTTACATTTTATAAAATTAATAATCAATAAAATTAATATACAAATATGCAGTATCATTAAATATACGTTCCCAGTATTCACTTCTTCCTCAGCCTATTATCGACCATTGCCCCTCGGCGGGCCGTCGAGTCTCTTGTACATGTTTGAATTCAGCCTAACCTGCGTTTTATAGCCGCATCCCTTGTCGATAAATATTAGTCGGGATTTTCGGCTGTAATTCTTATTTTATGGCCGCGGCGGCAAAACGCGGATCTACGGTATATGATTGCAAACTAATACAAGACTGTCATGAAGAAAAACAGTAAAAGTTTTGAGATACTGTGTTGCATACGAAAATTTACAGATGGACAGGCAAGTGGACAGAATGGACTAATACCTTTATTTCACTTTCAAGAGAATAATGCATTTAAGTTTATATATAATCCTATTTTTTTAAGCAGATCCACTTTTTCCATTAAGAAGTTTTTATCTGAATCATTTTTTTATTTACAGGTTTATAAATTTTAAATAAAAAAAACCTGAAAATATAAGTTAAAATATTAGAATTGTTGCAAAAGTTGCAATCATTATATATACAGAGTAAAAAACATTGGGTCATATTATGCATACACATATATTTTATTATTTTTAAATCATAAATGTTTAAACTGATTTTTAAAAGAAAATAATGCCACAACATGGCATCTACAAGAATATTCCTTGAATCACTATTAAAAAGTTTTGCACATTGGAGTTTTAAGGACATGCTTAATTTTATTCACCAAAATAAAATAAAAGTAAATTTGATAAAATAAAACATCTTTTCAAATAAACTATACACACTGTTGGTTGAATGAGGGACAAACAATATCATTGTGCTTATTACTATCCCACTTTTAATAAATTACTGGAATTAATAGTCAATTTCACACCTGGTGAAGTTTTTACTCTTCTGAAGTAAGGAATTACTTATCTCATGAACATCCACACTTTCACAGCAATACGCCACTTCGTGGACACAATTAAATGTACACTTTAATCATTGTAACCCTGGTGGTTCAATACAAAATCTAAAATGTAGCATGTCCAAGAATAAAATAAAATACAGAAAAATTATAACATTCATCTAGTTTATGCACCAGCTGGGGGGATGAGTGCAGGGCAGAGGGGAAGCCTGCTAGTAGTGGCCAAGCTGGGCCAAGGTAAGCTGCCTGATACAAAACCTGCAATATCTTAATAATTAATGGATGGATTGTCATGAATCTTGCCTTGAATATTGACCACTGCTAGTTTGGTCAGTTCCTGAAAGGGGTGGCTCCACCTGTATTTTTTTACTTTAAAATGACGCCATTCATGTTATTTTCTCAGCTGTGATTACTTCTAGTGTCCCAAAACCTGGTGTTTATTGATCACAAGTGGATGCTCTATAGTAATTACCCTATCTGTCTCTGTTCGTCTGTCTGTCTGTCTGTCCATCTATCCATCCACACAAATTGTTTTCAGATGATTACTCCAGGTTGGATTGACACATGGATTTTAAACTTGACTTACATATGGCCCAACACTAAAGCAAGAACCTGTATGGTTTTGGGGTCATGAGGTCAAAAGTCACGGTCACAGGACTCACTTATTTTAAAAGATTATGGCTGCATTTTAAGCCAAGCTTTTCATCCCAAACTTTCCATCTTGCGCATTTAGCTGACTTGCCAGTATGGGGAGAGCATAAATGAGTTTGGGGTCACACCTACCACTTAAGTAAGAATCATTTTGATTTTCAGTGAAAGGTCACAGGTGCCACATCTTTAAAAAGATTGTGGTTGCACTGTAAATAAAACTTTTCATCCCAATCTTTCCATCTTTCACACATGGCTTACTTGCCCAAAGTGAGGAATTCTGTAGATTTTGAGGTTACCTGGCCAGAGGTCAAGGTCACTGGACCCATTTTTTTAAAAGATTGTTACAATAATCTAAATGCTGCAAGTTCAAGGATAATAAGTTCCCAGATTTTTTTGTCACAAGCTCATCGAGGACCATCATTCTGAATAATTTCTTGAAAAATATCCTCACAGACAAATGCAGCTGAGTGTTGAGACCCATGGGTCCCTAGATGTAGCAAGAAAACGATTACCAGTGGCGCCATTTGTCTTTCATCTTTTGCGATAATCTATATACGATTCATGATCGAAATTTCAGGCCTTTAGCTTACAGCATTCCTGAGATATGTTTGATATATTTCACCTAAAACAAACGCATAGATGGCCATAATGGAAAAATAATTATAGGTGGCACAACCAGAGTTCAGTACATGATAAAGCCATCCAAGAGCTTTCCACAAATAAAAATGGAGCTCATCTGTTGATCCTCTCTTCAGATACAGGTGATTGCATGCAAATATTGGCAAAAATGGACGTATTCAGGGTCACTTAAAGAATAGATTGTGACAAAATTTTAATAAGGGTTTTTCCTCTTGCCAATACATATGCACTTGTAAAAAAAAAAGATCAGTCAAACCCTTCTTGTATCTTGAGTTTTCTCACTCACAAGATTTGTCTGCGGCAACACAACCATATAAAAACCATAGTATCCCCGACTTCTCAGTGTGGGATACAATAAACCATTCACATGCATTTTATTTCTGTTAAATTCTGTGTCAATGATTGGGAGCCTTCAGTTTCTTATTTATAGCATTATTTAAATTTAAAGCTAAAACAACTGTGGCCAGGAAAAGTAGGTTTAACACAGGCGCCACCTGCAGAATACAATGACATGCACATCATGTGACTAACATGTGCAAAGTTGGGTCAGAAAATCATCAGGGTTTTAGAGCTGTCAAGTAAAAGAAGGGGTGGGACAGACGGACTGACAGCTGGACGGACATACGTGCACCATTTTAGTGGACTAATAATTATCTTTGATATAGTATATTGAATTCCCTTAGCTCCAAGGAATCCTTGTATACCTAATTGGAAGGCTAAAGTTTTCTTATTCATTAACTTATCTGAAGGAAATCGAATAAAGACCATTTTGGAGCGCAGAAAGTCGTTATACAGAGATGGCACCAATTGCAGGTGATAATCACGTGTGCTGAGTAAGTCTGTAAAATTTGGTGAAGAAAGCAGTGGCTTAAGAGATATGTGGTGAGAGAATGGGACGGATGGACTGACAGATGTGGACCATTTTAATCAGAGATCTTACTGCAAACAGTTTGTATGTCAAATTTTCATAAGATATGGGTTCATAAAACTCATATTTCTGCAGATTTTACCTTGAGGATTAAGGTCAAGGTCACCAAGGTGCAGTCAACTTGGCTAAAACAATTTATGTATCAAATATTGTAGGGGAAATATGCCGTACCGTATTAGTTATGGGGCTCATCATAATCATGCATTTTGGCCGATTTGACCTTGAACATCAAAATCAAGGCCACTCATCCTACAACATACCTTATGAAATCTAATTGTATCCACCAAAACAGAGTTTTGCGGATACTATGTTTTCAGCTGCACGCCGCCGCCGCCGCCGCCGCGTAGGTTTCCGGAGAACTCCTCCGTAACCGCTGGGCGGAATTTTACGAAACCCGGGATTATGTTCGGGTCACATGTGAACTGCTGCGCCCCGATTTTGTTTTGACCTCTGACCTTTCCTCTGCGCCCTGCTTTCGTTTGTGCGTGTGTTTCCACACATAAACCCACATATCTCGGGAACCGTTTGACGGATCAGGAAAATTTTTTTGCACAAATGTAGCCCTTGGAGAGCTTTATAACATACACAAAAAATGGTGGCGCCACCTGCAACCATGTTTGCACAGTGTCCATCTGTTCGTCTGCCTTGGGTTAAAATCACTCATATCTCTGCAGTGACTTGACTAATTCACCTGAAATTTGGCATGCGTATACATCCTGGATAGCTTTTTTGATTTTGTGACAGGTGGCGCCACCTACATTAACGTTTACGCTGCAGACATCCAAGCTCATATCTCGGGAACCGTTTGACCGATCAGGAAATTTTTTTTGCACAAATGTAGCCCTTGGAGAGCTTTATAACATACACAAAAATGGTGGCGCCACCTGCAACCATGTTTGCACAGTGTCCATCTGTTCGTCTGCCTTGGGTTAAAATCAATCATATCTCTGCAGTGACTTGACTAATTCACCTGAAATTTGGCATGCGTATACATCCTGGATAGCTTTTCTGATTTTGTGACAGGTGGCGCCACCTAAATTCACGTTTACGCTGCAGACATCCAAGCTCATATTTCGGGAACCGTTTGACCGATCAGGAAAATTTTTTTGCACAAATGTAGCCCTTGGAGAGCTTTATAACATACACAAAAAATGGTGGCGCCATCGGCAACCATGTTTGCACAGTGTCCATCTGTTTGTCTGCCTTGGGTTAAAATCACTCATATCTCTGCAGTGACTTGACTAATTCACCTGAAATTCGGCATGCGTATACATCATGGATAGCTTTTCTGATTTTATGACAGGTGGCGCCACCTACATTCACGTTTACGCTGCAGACCTCCAAGCTCATATCTCGGGAACCGTTTGACCGATCAGGAAAAATTTTTTGCACAAATGTAGCCCTTGGAGAGCTTTATAACATACACAAAACTGGTGGCGCCACCTACAGCCATTTTTGCACAGCTCCTGTCTGTTTGTCTGCCATGGGATAAAATCACTCATATCTCGTCAGTGGTTTGACATATCTGGCTAAAATTTTGCAGGTTTATACATCCCCGACAGCTCTCTTGATTTTATGACAGGTGGAGCCACCTGCATTCTAGTTTATGCAGCAGACATCCAAGCTTATATCTTGGGAACCGTTTGACCGATTGGGCCAAAGTTTTGCATGTGTATAGTTCTCACATAGCTCTTTATCATACCCAAAACTGGTGCTGTCACCTGCAACCATTTTTGCTCAGCGTCCATCTGATTGTCTGCCACGGGCTAAAATCACTCATATACATGTAGTGGTTTGACTTATCTGCCTTAACTTTTGCATATGTATACAACTGGGAAGGCTTTCTGGATTTTGTGGTAGGGGGGGGGCAACCTTCATACACAATTTGGCTGCAGACATCCATGCTAATATGCAACACTTCACTCTATTTCCCCTTGCCACTTAATCCATGCCTCACTTCACCCGTTCCACTCTGATTTAGGCGGATACACGTAGTTGCTTGTCGACTACCCGTATTCTAGTTTCATTTTGTTTTACAGAAAATACATCCACCCACTTGAGAAATATAATGTATTTGTTTGATTTTTACAACATTTCGAAATATTCAGCGTCAAGGTCACTCAAATTGAAGGTCATGGCCCAAAATTATTTTAAATTGAGTTCATTCTATAACCCATTGCATGTGCTTAATATGAAAGAAATCTGTCTAATATTTTTTTTTATACTGACTAAGCTCGCACTACTGTAAAATGGCAAAATACAAAGCTATCCAAGATCTTTGGTCAAAATTATTTTGAACCAATCCATATAAGATTTCTTGAGATATTTAAGATTTAGTGGGATTTTCATTAAAAAAAAATTGACCTATTTAAGGCAAGGTCACTCTCCAAGTAAAGGTCATGGCCTAACTTAAATAGGCTTTATCCTCAAATCCCTTTTTTATGCACATGTAAAGTTTGATAAAGGTCCGTGAAACATATATCTCTAGTTATTATTTGCTCACAAGATTTTATTGCGGCAGCAGTGTTGGTGATGACAGTGGGACTGTGCTAAAACCATATGGTTTCCCCAACATTGTCTGGGGATACAATATTATTGCTAAATGGCTGTATACTACAAGTGAAACAATTTAATAACTAAGAACCCATGGGTATCGCCACTCAGCTATTTTTTACTATAAGGAGTTTTTTTATCAGCTTTTCAATATGTGGGTCATGTGACCCATGACACCTAAAATCAATAGGGTACTTTCCCTACTGGTAGGCGAGCCGACGATGGAAGGTTTGGGAGAAAATTTTGGTTTCAAATGTATCTATAGCAGAGTCCTATGACCTTGTAACCTCAATATAAGTAATATTCTCCAAACATGAAAGATGGAAAGTTTGGGATAAAAAAATTGACATTTTATGAATAAAAATTCTTTCTAAGATGAACAGGACCCTATGACTTTTACCTTTGATGAAGTGAACTCGATATATCAACAGGTTTCTTCCCATATTATCATATAAGGAGTTTCTATAAGATGGAAGGTTTTGTCAGTACTTCAAAACACATAGGGGTCATGAAATTGCAGTTAAAGGTAAAAGTCACCATGCAGTGTTGGAACTTCTCCAAGAATTTGTCTGAAACAATAGGTGAACCGAACTTGAGAGAAAAAAATAAATAAAGAGGTTCATGATTATCCTTTGATATTTAAGATAAACATGCTTTCAAGGCTATGAACTAACTATCCTTGAACTTACATCATTCTGAATTTCATAACAATCCATTCACCCATTCTTGAGAAATGTAATGTATCATCAGATTTTCACAAAATATGGAATTATCCAAGATAAACGTCGTCTTGAAAGTCAGGACCCCAGTCTGAATAGGTTTCATCCAATGATTCATATCAATGCATGTGCTAAGCATAAGGAAAATCTGCTGATCAGTTTTTAAGTTATTACTTGACACTAATCTCATGTGGTAGTGATTGGGGCATTTTCGTATTTCTCCCACACAGTCATGCAAGATTTAGCAGTACGCGGGTTTAAACATGTATCACACTGAACAGACTCACAAGAGTACGACTTTGCTGTCTAGGGGCGTCACGGTCTGAGCCCTACAATGCACCATGGCATCCACATACACTAGCCGCATAGATAAACGTGTGGTGAAGAGGGTAATGTGGTCCGTTCAAATATGTTGGATTGAAATTGTTTCAAGGCAAATTACAAAAAACATGGGTGTTTTTGTGGTAAGGATTTTAATGTTATAAGTAATATTTTGTAAGCATACGCATGTGAAATGTAACAACTTTTGATTTTAAAGTTATAGACAGTTGACACAAGTAGTCCCGGCCGTCCCGTCCCTACAAGGAAGTGATTTGTTTTGTGTAGAAACGACCTCTGGCGGAGGGTGGAATAAAATCAAACAGACCGCCATGCTGATTATTCTCCAGACGGTTAAACTTGTACCAAGAGTGTAATATGATCATATCACACTCTTTGCTGATACCCTTGAACCCTTCCTGCAATATTCACGCTACCCCTAGGTGGCGCAAATACAAACAAGTCAAGCGACGACCGGCAGTTGGAACACAACATCGCTTCCTTTTTCGACTATTATTGGCATGAACTGTTAATTTAAAAAAATCTTATACCCAGTAGTCCAGGATACTTTATACACATCAGTTATTGATCCTAGCTTTTTATGTACCTGGTGAGAGATATGCTGGTATCAACTGAGCTATTACGAAGATTACTGATGCCAAAAAGTAGGCGTTTGTATCTGAAAAAAATCAAAGTAACATAAGAAATTGGTGATCACGCGCGATCTTCATCCAGTTCTAACTGATGAAAGCCATTCTTTAGATCCAATTTCACAGTACATCCATTCATCCTCTGAAGTATTTTGTCAACTGTTGGTATTGGATGGCATTCATGGAAAACTGCGACGTTCGCCTGCAAATGTCGATGCCGTCACCATTCCTCTTGGGTACTTTTACCACTCCATTCACCAAGGACGTCGGTCCCTTCACTGCCGACTTCAGCAGTTCATCTCTCTTTCTCCCCGATTCCAAATGGCACTGAAGACTTTGTGCAAAAGGTTTACATTTGAATCCAGGTTAATTTTACTTTGTTAATCCTTGGGTTTTCCAATATCCTCAAAACTCTCTGGAAATGACTTGTCCTCTGCTGTCAATAATGACTCCTGGTTTTGTGTCTTAACCATACTGACATTCAATCCAACTCTTCAGCAGTCTCCTTACCAAGAAGTAATTGGTTTCCAGCTTTAATCTGAGCCAAGAATTTTCCCAAGTGTCTCTAATGGCTTAGGTGCACCATATGGATATAATCTCTCAGTTGCTTTATGTGAAATTCACTTTATTCTTTATCTTTTCAAATGACTCCATATGTCTTGGCTCACCACATTAACTGTAGAACCCGAATCAATCAACATTTTGGTCTCAAAACTTCCCAAGCCACTATCCAGCTTGTCAGCTTTGGTCAACAGATAAAAAACATACTTGCTATCAGTATCATTATCAACAATCCCCTCAGTTTGATATTCAGTGTAAAGTATTTCTACCTCTAAGTTTCTCTCTCCTGTCATTAGTTTGGGACTTTGATGTTCTGGGTTTTGTTTTACACACTGTAGCGAAGTGTCCCTTTAAATGACATTTATTACAAGTACTTGACCTTGCAGAAAAAAAACTCTGGTCCCTAACAATGCGCTCTTCTCTGTCACATCTGTAACAGGCTTAGCGACAGTCTTTCTTGGCAAGTTTGGCTTTCTTTATCCATAACTGTCTCGGTTACGGCTAGTCTGACCTTTGATCTCATCGTGATTCACCTCAAATTTGCACTCATTATGATTCACATACTTTAGTTCAGTTTAACTTTCAATGTTCTTTAACTCAACAGCTTCTGGGGCTCTGAACATTTCAAACAAATTATTAAGATTTAGACCAGTACCTCTCTGTAAGGGCTTTCTCCTGAGCGGCATTGACCTGCATGTATCTATAACCTGGTCCCTGATATTTTCATCAATGTCCGTGAAATCACTGTTAAGCGACTGTTTCTTTAGTCTAGAAACGAATTAGTCCTTAGCTTCATCCTCAGTCTGCCTTAGCTGTCTGAATACATGCCGTTTGTAAGCTACATTGAATTTTGGCAGAAAATACTTTTTCTTTTAACAGCTTTATACTCACTGTCCGTCTCGCCATTGGTCATGATGCTCGGCCAATAAAGAAATCATGAAAAAAAAACATGCAATAAACCTAGATGGCATCAAATCCTAATCAGTTTAAGGGACCAATAAGATCAGGTAGCCGTCTTCATTAGAAGTGGATGTAAGTTGTGGAGATAATGAGTGTCACCAGAGAACTGTGAGTTGTTTATTTTAATATTGTGGTATTGCACATTCAGTTAAGGAGAGTATAACCAGATGATTGTTTCTATAAATTGTTATATTGATAAGCCTATCATGTATCAATATAAACTATTTATTTTACATGGATTGTACAACTAGTTATAATAACTAATACGAGGCACTCTCCATGGCTCACGTGTTGGTGCTCGGTAATCCGTAATAGTGTAGGAAACCGGAGGACCCAGAGAAAACCACCGACATTGGACGGGCAACTACAACCCACTCTCATAGCCACGCCTGGAATCGAACCAGGATCGCCAGCGAAGAACACTCAGCTGTGCAGGCTGGGCTGTAGCATGTATCAATGTAAGCGTGGGCACTAGAGCCCTGCGCGGGCCATAAATTGAGCCCGCACCCACCCCACATCATGCACTGTCAGCCCACAGCCCACCATCAAAGAAATAAATTCAGCCCGACCCGCCCCGCAGTTACTATGATTCTTTCAACCTGCCCCGTCCCACATGTTTCAAGCCCGCAAACCAATAAAAAAATTATACCAAAGCTTTATGACCCAAAAGTTTACATATCAACAGTAGTGTTTTTTTTTTCAGCACAAATAAGGCCAGGTCACCTTGCTCAAAACTGTGCCCAGCTGCCACTGCAAAGGGCAGTTCACTTAAATTTAGATTTCACATTAATAATGCATAGACTATTTGTTTAAAAAAGTGTTTTATGTCTATAAAGGAAACATTTTCATAGTGTTTCTTACAGCAATCATTCAGAGTTAAACATTTTAAAGTCTACAAGGAATAAATAACAAGGCCTGCAGGCCTAATGCGAACCTGTGCAAAGTTTGGGAGTATGAATGGAGGATTATTTTAATTTTATATTGATCAGCTTATGTCCTGCATATCTACCTTAGTATTATGATTTCAGCAAAATGGATGTTTCGGACCGGCAAGTTTTGGACTAGGACATTTTAAAACTAGAATACGGGTAGTCGACAAGCGACTTCATGTATCCGCCGAAATCAGAGTGGGACAGGTGAAGCGAGGTATGGATTGAGTGGCAAGGGAAATAGAGTGAGGTGTGTTGCATATCAGCACGGATGTCTTCAGCCGAAGTGTATGTAGGTTGCGCCACCTACCACAAAATCCAGAAAGCTGTCCAAGTTGTATATATATGCAAAATTTTAGGCAGATAAGTCAAACCACTACTTGTATATGAGTTATTTTATCCCACAGCAGACAAATAGAAGGACGCTGTGCAAAAATGGTGGCAGGTGGCGCCAACAATTTTGTATATGATTAAGAACTATATGAGATCTATACATATGCAAAATTTTGGCCCAATCGGTCAAACGGTTCCCGAGATATGAGCTTGGTTTGTGTATGATAAGGAGCTATGTGAGATCTATACACATGCAAAATTTTGGTCCAATCGGTCAAACGGTTCTGAGATATGAGCTTGGATGTCTGCAGCGTAAACCTGAATGTAGGTGGGGCCACCTGTCATAAAATCAAGAAAGCTGTCCAGGATGAATAAACCTGCAAATTTTCAGGTGGATAAGTCAAACCACTGTTGAGATATGAGTGATTTTATCCCAAGGCAGATGAACAGATGGACGCTGTGCATAAATGGTTGCCGGTGGCGCCATCATTTTTAGTGTATGTTATAAAGCTTTCCAAGGGCTACATTTGTGCAAATTTTTTAGCCTGATCAGTCAAACGGTTCCCGAGATATGTGGGTTTATGTGTGGAAACAGATGCACAAATGGATGCTGGGCAGAGAGGAAAGGTCAGAGGTCAACCAAATATGAGGGCCCAGCAGTTCACATGTGACCGATCATAATTCTGAATTTTAAAAAATTCTGCCCAGTGGTTATTGAGGAGTGCTCCGGAAACCTATGCGGCGAAGGCTTTCTGTTCTGGTGGATACAATGATTGTAGCTTGCACCACCAGTCTTATATACAACGAAGAGATATATACATATGCCCCATGTCAGACTGATATGTCAAACCCCTCCTGTGAAATGAGCAGGGACATACACTGTGCAAAAATCATTGTAGGTGGCGCAACCAGTCTTGTACACCATAAAGCTACCCGATATGTATAAACATGCCAAATTTTAGGCTGCTGTATCAATTTCTCTGTAGAAATAAGCAGGCGCATACACTGCAAAAGTCAATGTAGGTGGCACTTCCTGTCTTGTAAATGAGAATACCATCAAAGACGCATAGACAGATAAAAATATCAGTCCAATACATCAAACTTCCCCAGATATTGATGCACTGGGCTGACAAGGCTTAGGTGAGTAAGGCAGTTGCCCCCGAGTGGCCTGTGACAAATTGCTGCCTCAAGCTACTGCACTGAGTGAACTCTTGACCTGCACCTGGCTAGACTGAGTGAACTTTTGACCTGTACCTAGCTGCACTGAGTGAACCCGACCTTTGCATAATCTGACTAGGTTGGCAGTCTGCCAAAGCTATAAATAAATTCAGGCTGAACTTTGGTGCCAAATATGATGCAGTGAGCAGTCTGCCAAACCTATAAATAGAATGCAGCTACTGCACTGAGTGAACTCTTGACCTATACCTGGCTGCACTTCTTCCAATCCAGGCAATGTGCCAAAACTATTTACAGTGTAACAGTAGGGTATGCGAGGACAGGCGAGGAGGTTAATTTTCCCTTTAGCCTCTGAAATGCTTCGACGCAGGCTTGTGTCCAGCAATATGTAACATCCTTCTGTAGCAGTCGATTCAATGGTGCGGCGATGGTGGCGAAATCCGGAATGAATTTTCTATAGTAGGATGCTAATCTAAGAAAGCTTCGGAGCTGTCTGACGTTTGCGGGTTGCGTCCAGGCTTGGACTGCTTTGATTTTCTCTGGGTCGCACTGCACACCTTTCTGGGTCACTATGTGTCCCAGAAATAAAATTTCCTTCCGGAAGAGGTCACACTTCTTTGGTTTCAGTACTAAGCCAGCGTCTTTCAGTCGGTCGAATACACATTGTAGATTTTGCAGTGTTGTGTTGAAATCTGGACTGAAGACAATTATATCATCCAGGTACACTAAACACTTTCTCCATGTCAAACCTCTTAGTACAAGTTCCATCAGTCTGGAAAAGGTGGCTGGGGCGTTGCTTAAACCGAATGGCATGACATTAAAGTGGTACAAGCCATCCGTAGTGACAAACGCTGTCTTCTCTTTGTCTTCTTGACTCATGGCAACTTGCCAATAGCCGCTCGCTAAGTCTAGCGTACAGAACCACTGAGCACCGGCTAAAGCTCCCAGGTTGTCGTCCACTCGGGGTAATGGGTGAGCATCTTTCCTTGTTATGTCATTTAGGCGTCGGTAGTCCACACAGAAGCGAACATCACCGTCTTTTTTCCTTACTAAGACGACCGGGGAAGCCCATGGACTACTGCTAGGCTCGATGATGCCCTCGGCCGTCATCTTCTGTATCTCTTTCGTCACTATTTCTCTTTGCGCCCTAGGAAGTCTCCGGGGTGGTAGTTTGATAGGTCTACTGTTCCCTGTGTCGATCTTATGGGTCGTCCTTGCAGTTTTACCCAGTGGTCCTTGTGGATGTAGGAACAAATCTTGATAGTCATTTAAGATTCGCTTCAATTCTATTTGTTGCTCCATGGACAGATTGGGCGAAGTTCTCTGAAACAGTGTCGCTAAATGATCTGGTATTTCTACAGTTGCGTTTGTGATGCTCGTACCATTCTTATTCTGGCAAATGGGTGAGGCTGCTGTTTCAACAATCTTGCGTGTCTCCGGATCTACGACTGCTTGACCTTCATTCTCTGTTTCTGAACTTCTTTCGATCTGTGAGGTTGTGGATCTGGGGATGCCTTCACGCTGACTGGACCATCTGGCTTCAGTCATCGGTCTCGCAAATGTAGTCTCTGTTACACGATATTCTGCGTGGTGATGGGTGCCTTGATGCAGGCTGATCGTTTGCTCTCTCAATATAAGCTGGCCGGCGAACAGGTTCAACATAACTTTCTTCTCTACCATGAAATCTAAGCCAAGTATTCCGTCCAGGTTTTGCAGAGGGCACACTAAGCATGATTGGTCGTATACCCTATCTCCAAAGTCCAGGTTCAAATCTGCAGTCCCGGATACTAGTACTTCTTGGTCATTGGCTGCATATAGTCGCACCGGCGTCGCTTTCAAGGGAGGCCTCTCTTGAAGTTCATCCCAGATATTACTGGATAAAATGGTGTGCTGAGATCCAGTATCTACTAATATTTCTACTATTTTTCCAGCAACATCTACACTAACAAACCAACATGGGCTGGAATTTTCTGGTGTCTGGTGTGAAGGAGGCAATAATATCTTATCTGGCCTCACAGCTACGTTTGGGGTCTGGTCTTTGGCCACAGAACCAGCCCCTTCTAGTTTGATGTCTGGGTCCTCTCTTGTACTTCTGGTTGCCGCTGGCTCCGGTAATGTGAAGTATCGTTGCGGATACCCCTTCTGGTCCGTCGTGGGCACTCGGATCTGAAGTGACCTCTTTGGTGACATTCATAACATTCGGCATTCCGGTGATCTTGCCATTGTCGCCTCGCAGCTTCCACTTGGTCTTGTTGAATTCTCTGTAGTGTCTTTTGTATGTTCTTGACTTCTATTTGGTTTTGTTGCAGCCTCTGCAGTGTCTGTTGTACGTTTTTGACAGCCTCCGTTAACTGTTTTACGTCATCTTCATGCTTGCCGTCTTTTTCTCGATTTGGCTTATCGGCCTGTGCTGAGTAAACGGTTGCCTTCGGTTTGTTAGGAGTCCACCTTTTTGTTGCTAGTCCCTCATTTTGTTTGTATTCTTCCACTAAGGAGACGGCCAGTTCTACCGTATTTGGCCGACTGTAACGAACATGGCGCCTTAGATCCGTTGGTTCGAGGTTCTTCACGAACTGGCTAATAACCAGCCCTTCTCTATTTTCTGTGGCGAATGTAGGATAGGCTCGGCTGGCAAATCGTTGTAAAATTTGTTTGTAGTCTGCAGGTGACTTGTGTAGCTCCCTTGGACGCTCCATAAATTGGCACTCATATGACTCCTGTCGCTCTCTGGGGCAGAACTTTCTCTCAATTTTAGCCACTAAACGATCGTAGTTCCATAAGTCGTCGGCAGCCATGTCACCTAGAAGTCGTTGTGCATCGCCTCTCAAACTAGCTGCTAAATGCATCGCCTTTTCTTCGTCGTCCCACACGTTTATCCTGGCGATGGTCTCAAAGTGCACTCTGTAGTCTGTCCACTCCGTGCCTTTGCCGTCAAATGTAGCGGGATCTCGCTGCTTTCTCTCTGTGCGATATGGGGTCGGCGGCAAAGTTGGTTTACGATCGATAATAGGACTCAGAATTCCTTGTCAAGGTGTTTGTAGATTTCTCTCAGACCAGGTCGTTCTAGGGGGTGAGTTGGTGGTTGCCATGTCAAAAGTAGTCCGTCTCCCCAATCGGGGTTTGTTGGTTGTACTCGTCATCCTGAAGTAGTCCGGCCGGCAGTGATCAGGCTGTGTTGTATTCTCTGTAGCCGTGGACAACACAGGTGGCGCTGGTGGATGACTCATCTGGGTTGTTGTGTTATCGGTCGGGTCAATGACATTTTGCTGCTCCGGTTGACATTTGTTAGCTGTACTTGTAAGCCTGTAGAATTCGGGCAGGCGGGGTTCAGACTGTGTCAGATGATCGTAGTTTGTTGACATTATAGGTGGCGCTGATGGATCACTCATTGGTGTTGTCAAGTTTACGGTCGGATCAAAGGCAGTTTGTTTCTCTGGTCGACATTTGTTTGCTGTACTTGTCATTCTGTAGAAATCGGGCTGGCGGAGATCAGGCGGTGTCGGATTATCGGGGTCTGTTGAATTTCTCCACGTAGATCTCGGCTGAATGTTGGTTATTGCAGGTTCAAAGGTAGCTCTATTCTCATCTGTCTCTCTAATCTCTTCATGATATATGTCGGGTATCTCAAGTTCGCCTGAAGTCTCAGCAGTAGCTGTCATACGCTCCTGCTCATCAGCGAAATCTCTCTCCGGTGTGCTGAATAGTGACATTGTCCGACGAAACAACCTCCCCAGAAGACTAGTGTTATCTGTTGCCATCGTGTATTCATAAGGCTAGCGGCATGGGGTACTAAGATATATCTAAGTATAACTAACTATTTACGCCAGAATTTAATTATATAACGGTATAGCTATTCTCAAAACATAATTTTTTTTTTAAGTGGAAAAATACTGCTGCCAGTGTAATTACTAAATAAATTTGGAATAAAGAACTAAATATACCCGGGCCCCACGTTTGGCGCCAAAAATCTGTAACAGTAGGGGCCCCACAATGGAGCGCCAATATCTGTAACAGTTAGGAGGGGAGGGTGATATCTAAGTGGGTTCGAGTTAATAATGCGGCCCAGGCTATTAGTTCGCTCGCAGTTTACTCTCTAGCTACATCAGATCTCATTCGCTTCATCACTAGACTACAGTTCGCTGCGGCTTAGTTCTTGGGATTATTTTGTTAGATGGGATACTCAGATTAGTTACTGATAATTGGAGTACAATTAGAGGATTCACATTCACTGGGTTGTTAGCTTTGGGGAAGCGGAGTTACCACAACAACACCTCAGCCTCGCCTGATTTGTCACGGACGACGCCAGCATCGCTCAAAGGCCTGCACGATTGTTATTCACTGTAAGTGTATTCTGGTACTTATTTATTTTGTATTAAATTATTATCTTATACTGCTGCCTTTTATTTTACTGTATGGACGTGAAGCGGCATGCGACTTAGAGTGTCAACTGCCAGTAACTAATAGCCCGGGCCGCATTATTAACTCGAACCCACTTAGATATCCCCCTCCCCTCCTAACTGTTACAGATATTGGTGCTCCATTGTGGGGCCCCTACTGTTACAACAGAACTGACATCATCTTGGTTAATGGCCAACATCAAGGCACTGGCAATCTGCCAATGGTAAACCAAGTGCTGCCATCTGTACACAGAAGTGGTCCCTACTTGAAATAACTTTTGAAATTTATTTTCCCCATACAAAATGCTTTTCAGCTGACTTATTATAAAAAAGAAATCAGGAATATATGTAAAATTATTACGTATGCATCCTGAATGCAAAATTAAAATACAGATATATCTCACTGATGGCAAATTCTTGAATTAAGCTGAGTAGGGTTACCAATAATTTATAATCCAATTACAGTTGTCTTTATATAGCCACAGAGAGCTGAATATCCATGATTGTAACATTGCCTGGTATAATGAATAACCTAAATCATAAATCTAAATTTTTTAAAAGCTTTTAAAAAAACTTTCTTTTCAATATTAACCAGAGATAACCTAAAATCTAAATGACTAGGGCATGATGTAATAGATGCTGGTGCCAGGCTAGATGTAACAGCATCACACAGCTAACATATATGACTCAATTCAATCTCCATAATTCAGCCAAAAATCATTCATATGGAACCATTAATGACAGTTATTATAAGAATTATTGTAGGGATTATTCTTGTAAAATATTTAACAAACTGGCCTCAGTGGCATCAGTCGAAAAACGTTTTGCAGGTTTATAACTATAAGGAAGATACAGCAAACTTGGTAAGTTCAGCTTCCCGTAACTCAGCCAAAAAGCACTGAACCAAAACCATTTGAACAAATTTGAATTATCAACATCTAAGGATAATAAATGTGTGAGATTTAAGAATTTGGCCCAGTGGTTTGTGAGAAGAAGATCTTTGTAGCCACTGAGCTAAAATGGGCTGTTATGGCATATGACTAAATTCAGCTTCCCATAACTCTTAAATTAGTACTGTTATTAATTGTACAAATTCCACTGAAAAAAAATAAGGAGAATGAAAGTTGAATTATATATTTATTAGTTATATATATTTACAAATCTCTTAACAAATATCATTATATATAGACAGCCATCACAGATATGTTCCTAAATAAACAGTACAGGTTCTTCACATATATAAAATTAACAAAGACATACTGGACATGCATGAAGGTGAAAACCTGCTCCTTTCAGAGGTACTGTGTACACGAGCAATTCTTACTTTAAAACCTTGTTTTGTACACTTCATAGAGCCTGAATCAAAGGAATATGATTTTGCTGCGGTTACATGATCGAATCATTATGGTAGCATTCCTGTCCAAAACCCCTCCACGAACATGATACATAATAGCAGTTTTGAATTAACATAGGACCCCATCAAGTATATGCTGTTTTAAATCTGGTAGTGTTCTTTCTGATCAGATATATATCAATGAAATTAAAAAAAAATAAATTTTTCATATTTTAATTTTATCAAAAATTAATTTGTGAAAAAGTGTGTTATTTTTAGCAAACAAAGTTAGCAAGCCTCATTTTAGTGGGACTCTGTTCAAACACATTTTAATTTAATAAATCAAGCCATATGATAGAAAAAAAGAAAGAACACAGTCTGGGGATTAAAATAATACAGTGGACCCTGTCTTAAAGACCACCTGTCTATTAAGACCACACTAGGGTGACCAAAAGCTTTCACATTGGTCATAACTGAGCTGTCTAATAAGATCAGCTGCGTATTAAGAACACTTTTGGCCAGTCACTTGGGTGGTCTCATAACACAGGTTTGACTGTACATACTTTGTGTGGTCTGATATTAATTCAAAACAAAGACTCAATGAAGTGGTTACCCCAGAGATGCTCCCTTACACATCAACAAACCAAATAAATGAATCTGTTATAAAAGAACCTAGTAGTGATGTAAAATCCGCCTGCCTATCTGACAGGATGTTATCTTCTTTAATACACATAATCCGTGAGGCTGGTCATATGGCAAGCCTTCCCTGGCTTTAGTATGAAAATTCTGTGATCATTCCCTGGCTTAGAAAAACAGTTACCATGACCTGGTTGCTGATCAGGTCAGGTGACTGGTACTGCTGGTAGATTGCTGTATATACACTAGCACCATCTGCTGGCTATTTTGGAACTAAATTCTATGGTAAAATATTTCAACAAGAATGAAAATAAAAATCTTAATAACTTAATTCCAGTTGCTTACATAAGATTAATTTTACGCTTACACCACATGCTAGAGGTTATTATCAGGAGGGCCGTTTTACACATTATCGTAATTCTCTCTGAGGAAGTCTATATTACGTAGTTGAACAAACCCTTCCTACTATTACTGCCCATTCTTTCCTGTTGCAATAAGAATTGACGGCAGTTAAATCTGCTGTCTTAAACACACTATGACGCTGATTATATGTATTAACATTACATATAACAATTATAAATAACCATCCACCTATTTCTTGTTAAACTAAGAAATGAAATCAAAGCTGCCTGAGGTTTTATTAATACCAGTGACCTGTGGGTCACAGTGCTCAGCTGAAATTGATTATGAGATAATTTGTATAAAAATCCTAGCATATGGAAATGAGGGAAAAATTTCAATTTTTGGGTATATCACTTTTTGATAAATGTACACAATACACACATATGGAGTTGTCTGTGCACTTTTATTATCTACAGGAACCTCTCATGATCTGACAAATATTTATGTATGTATCAGTATCTCAACTTAGTGACTGTAATATGATGATTCCTGGGAATGCCTGATATCATGTAATTTATTATATGAGGAAAAAAGTGGAGATAGGTTGATCGAAGTATAATAATAAATTTTTTTTGCCTAAAAGAAAATAAATTGTAGTTAAATAATTTTAGGTTCAATGGGAGGTCTAAGGGACATCTAACTGTAGGCCAAATTGGAGATCTTAGGGACATCTAACTGTATGCCAAATTTTAGATTCTTACATACAATGTCAGACAGATGGACAACGGACAGTGAGTGATCACTATAGCTCAGGTGACTTCAACTAACAACTCATACTAACAGGTTCACCAAACATAATGCTCAACTAGACATGTAAGAACTCAAATTAACTTCAATGTTTCAAATAGAGAATTACTTGAAAAATCATGCCCACAAACAAAATACTGAGAAAAATGCATTGGTGAACAAACTGTTACCAGAATGTGATGGTGGCATCTAAATACTTGCTTTTGCAGTATGACCTAACAAAGTAACATTTATCTGATCAAAGAACTTCTTTAAATGTTCTACATTCTAATATCCTGGATGTAACTGAAATAATATTTCACTATTTCAAAAACATTTTCCTTCATACAAATTTGTATGTTTTCCCTAGATATATCTCTGCTAGCCCTATTGTCATCATTGGAATACATGTTTCTAGATCACAGACAGAGACCTTTTGTAGAGATATTTCACATCTCAGAAATTCTGCTTTATTCTACAGCTTGTACATACAGGAAACATGAATCCATGATACATTATTATTTCACAATGTTTTATCTTGATCTCCCTTAGTCTAAGTCCCGTATATGCCAGTCACACTTCAGAAAACAGCGGAAGAATGGGGTTCATATTTAACTACAGTAGATGTGAAGTTCTATCACACTGATGTAATCTAACATTTGTGATTCCTACAGCCTGCAATAATCTTCACAGCATGAAATCCCAAATCCAGTAAATACCATATTCAAACAGGGAAATCATTGACCCAAATAATACCTTTGAACAGATAAGCTGTTTAAATTAACTGCAATAAGGGAATCACAAAGCATATCATATTTTATGATATATTGTGGGAATCACTATGCAATTTCATATTTTATGATGCATTATGGGAATCACAATGCAAATTGATATTTTATGATGCATTAAGGGAGTCACTATGCAAATTCACTTTCAAAATGCCATTAACTTGTGCAATCTAAACTTTTTTATATTAAATTTCTGAGTCCGATTCAATGATCACAATTACTCTCTTATTTTGCTGTCATTCCATATTTAACACAGTAAATGTGAATCGTTAAGAATCATTAACTGTATCAGTATTCATATTTAAGATACCTTGTGGCAGCATGGCTGCAGCATGGAAATTGTCATAAATTTGCTGAAATATGAAGCTAGATTTCAGGATTGAATCACCATTTTCTTTATAATCAATGGTTGTATCCTATAAAACTTCCTGCCTTTTAAGCTTCAAACCCTGGGGGCATATATGCATGTATGCATGAAATATGCTTCAAAGCCCATGTGCATGTATGTGTAAATGGTAGAACTGGCACAAGTGTGTAGTGTGGTCCTCATACATAAATATCACACCTGTGGTGATTTTCATACATATATGTATATATAATGACAGTCACATGGGTCTGAGCATTTTTTCATTCATAAACACACACCTGGATTTCAAGCTTTACACATCTTCTGTGGGCCAAGTCTCCTTGATTGGTAGAGCGGAGACCTTCATTCAGTGGGCCTATTGGCCCTCTTGTTCATGTCTTTTAAACAGACCAATCAAATCCATTGTCACAAAGTAAATACTGCACAGAAATCAAAACTGCTCACAGCCATTTCCAACAAGAACACAATGACCTGGAAGTCATCAGGTTTACTAGACTTTACATGATTGGTCAAATTCTTGACAACCTCTCCCACTGCCAGATGGTTGATCTAAAAATAGTAACAGATTTGTTTTGCCCATTGTATAGATAGGCTGTACACAAGCCAACTGATTGGTTAAAAATTTGTTTTGATTATTAATGAAAAAGCATGCCCAGGGGCTCACTGAAGAAAGGTCTCTGCTGAACTGCACCAGAGACCTGGCTCTTGAGAAGATGGTCTACCATTGTGATCCAGATATTGGTTCAGGACTTTAGGTTCATCAGACCTTGTGCTTTCATTTTTATCTATTCTTTATAAATATGAATATTATAAATTCTGTCAGTAATCCATATTAGTAAAGCTTTAACAATTTTCTCACATGTATATTAATGAGTAGAATAAGACGCTTTTAATTAATCAGAGGTACCACTCTTGTCATAGTTCACGGTACCTGTTATCATTTTGAGGAAACCACTAAATCACATGATCTTAAACTAGAACAGTGCTCCAGTTACTAATAAGTTAGGATTTTTTTTGTAAATGTCAAACAAAACTATAACTGCAATCACTCAGCTGCCAAATGATGTGTAGGCAGCTGCTGACACCTGGAGATAATAGTTCAAACTTTTCTTAGACCAATGTTGACATCTTGAGCATTTCTTAAAACTTATAACTATACAATACCTTTAATAAAGGTATATCTTCCAATTTATACAAATTTCTAAGTCCACACACAGTGCCATTTCATACAGCAAAGTGTCTGAAATAGAGAATGCCACAAGTGCAATTTACATTTTAACATTCAAATGTCTCTCAAATATAAGTAGGCAATAAATGTCCCAAGACTTGATGATAATTATAGGATCTGCCATATTACAGTATCTTGCTCAAACGCACAAAGAGTTCCTCTAGTTCTATAGTAGGTAAGACCACACCAAAATCATAAAATTGTCTAGATACAGACTCTTGGGAAAATATATGGAATAAGGATATGATTTTTTCCCTGAAAATTCACAAATCGAAATATGCCCAAATAAGGGCAAATTTATCACAATTTCTACAGGGATTTAAAAATGTGACAATTTCTTGAAATAATGCACATGAAAATAACTAAGGTTAACCTTATTAATTATATCTGTAAGTAAGAAAATTTTGCAATATTCATGCATATTTTTATTTGAAGGGGAACAAGACAAAAGTAGCAGTTAGCAATATTAATTCCAGAAATCAGTTCTTCATTTATCATTTAAGGTAATGATACATGAAAATCAGGATTTGCATTTCTGTACAACAATTGTTTTTGGTGTGGCCTTGAAACTGGAACTTAATGTCTAGGCTGCAGGGTTTTAATCCCAGTTCACTCACATTCAAATAGTGCTGACAATATCAAATAATTACATGAACTATCAAACACAAAGCACATCATTATCACCTCAAACAGACACATACCTGTCTACAGTTTATCTGTGATACTCATAATAAACCTTTTGTGTTATTCCATCCAATCACAGAACAGCAAATCACCACAGGAGTACAGGTATGCAAATTTTTAGTACTCATAAAACACACAAGATGGCACCACCAGCATTCCTTCAGATAATTCTTTTAGCTGAAATATTATATTTTTCTTAGTGAAATGCATGAATAAAATGTTCTGGGGTAAATATAATATAATAATAACCATCAGGAAAACGTGACATTTCTTGAAAATATTACCACAGTTAGAAGTGAGTTAGCAGCAAGTTTTCTGTTACTGGCAGCTTGAAAACCTCAAAGAATGTAATGTCCAGCTTTAACGGAAAGACGCCATCCTTGGTCCATTGACATAAAACATTACAACCAGGTTGCAAAATAAATAACTTGTAACTAAATATTACTTTACACAAAAATTGGCAGAATATCTGCAAATGGGTGTTAGGACAAAAGCTATTTGTAAAGTATATTCTTCAAAAGAGTTATCATGGAAAAACGTGGACAAGGGCCCCTGGGCTGGACTATAATGCAAAATGCTTTTTTCTTTATATCATAGTAATTTAGCTAAAAAGCACTTAAAGTAATCAGTTAATGCATGAATATAAGCAGATGAGAAAGGCCCATTAAAGTCAACTACAATCACACCGTACTGCATTAATTATCAACTTGTCATGTTTATTCTTAATTTCTGTTTATCTTCAAGCCAGCTAAAAATTTTTTCATTAGAACTTAAAACTGTTAATTCAATATCTGCAGAAATGATTCCTTGAGAAAGAATACATGCAGAGATGTTTTGACCCATTTAAATTGGTGAACATATCCCTAAAGTTATTTAATTGTTGGATTGCCCAGCCATCAAACTTCAAATTATTCATGTACATGAAGCATGTTTATAGATAAAATACTCTACATCTTATTACTTCCTTTTAACGTTATATAATATATTTAAAGTTTGATAAATTTTCCAAAATAAAAATTGCATATTGTTTCTTTGAAAGAGAAGAACAATCCAGTTTTATTCTGAGATTCTAATATTTGGTATGTTTGTAATAACTACAATATTTTCTGGATTCTGAATATTGACATCTGACAGTCTATAATGGCAAAAATTCCACCTGATATGAAATTGTTCAGGAAAATATAAATACAGATAAATACATAACTTGATTGTATATCCAATAATTACACTATATTTTCCAGAGATCCAATATTTTTTATAAATATTAGTCTTATCAAAAAGAAATATCTAAATATCTAATTTAATCTTAATTCTATATCTAAACAGTGGAAAGCTCTGATTGGTTGCAAGGTAGATGTTTTTGGAACATTTTTTATCTGAACGGCAAGAGTGTGCCTGGTGCCTGAAATGGACACAACCACTGTGAAATATATTCAATGCAACAATGCTGACAGGTCTGTAACCATTAACCGTTGCACAGATACATCATAATACAAAGTCAAATATCATATCAGTTAGCAATGTATTGAAACGTTGAAAATATATGACCATCCAACAGAAATTCTGACATTTAACCATCCAACTCCAGCATTAAACAGTAGAAGCTTAACATGTGTAAAGTCAAACCACATAGGCCAGAAAACAGTTATCTGGTGGTACCTTATTGGCAAAAAACAGTTATCTGCTGGCACCTGATTGGCCAGAACAGTTACCTGTATGACATGTGGGGAGGTCACAGGCTGTCTGCTTTGTTTATATCCACATATTTATGACATTTTCCCAGGTGTGCCAAAATGGCTGCTTTTCGTAATCCAAACACCACAAACAAGGACATCAAGTGGCAAATCAGACTAACCACATATTTGTGAATGACCAAAGACAGCACTTGTATCACATCCCCCCGCCAACAACAGCTAGTGTGAAATAAACAACTTATGGTCAAATGGCTTTTCTGTTTTTTTTTTCTGTCAACATGGGCAGATGTACTGTGTTTATTAACAGCTTGTAGATGTGTCCTTGCATCCATCCATCCACATAGGGGCGTTATAATAACTATTCTAAGCAGGAATTAATAACCATTCATTAATGTGTACCCAAAGCACTGGTAACCAGAAATCACATCATCCAACAAAGTCAGATTTGAGATGGATGGTATAACCCCTGCCAACGTAAAACACTGATTACTAATGACATCGAAATAAATATTCAAGTACAAAGTTTCACCTGTTGATGTGTCAAGAAATTACAAACTTTACATGTTGTAGTGTAATAACATACATAGAATGATGGAATAATGTAAAAAAAAACTGCGGAAAGTGGTTGAAAAATGTATGATAGCTATGGGAAAGTGTTCTTGAATTACCATTGAACAAAGCATGACACACATACACCAATTTACACATACAATACTGTGTTATTTGTTCAAATAATTCCAAGCAAATATCCCACATGAAAAACCCCCAAGAAGTGCCTGTATTAAACATCACTATTCTACACATAGCTTTTTTAAACGAAAAATGCCCTAAAAATGCAATGACAATATATGAAATGTCTCTTATTAGTCTTAAATTCTTATCTGAGTAACAGAATCACTTTTTGCTTTTGTGTTATGTTACAAATTATGATGGTTCTGTGATGAAAATGGACAAACACACATGGCCTGCATGTGTTTCCAAGTGTTGTCCATAAAGTAACACTTAATCAAGTTAGAAGGTTGAAGTATTGTCAACGTATACACAGACTAAAATTGAAGGCAGGGGCCATACAGGCACTGCTTGGAGATTGTCAACGGAGGATCAGCAAGTAATTTTTTTAACACAATGACACATTAAATGTAAACTCCTGAGCTTGTGATTAATGAGCTGCTTGTATTAGACAGGTTCCCTGCTCATTTTACAGTCCACAAGTTCCAGCAAATGCTGAAACAAGCAAAGGATTACTGCCTAGTTTTACATAAAATATACAAATTTATGAGATTGGTTTCAGTCTAAGCTATGGCAAAATAGAAAAACAAAAGAAAAAAGGGGCAATTATAACAGGCTAAAGCTAAGATTCCTTTTGTATGGAATGCAGAATGTTGTAGGCTTGTCGAGATTTCATGTGTACTGCCGGATCCATGTTCTTTACATAAGAAAATTCTTAGATTTACACAGTTGAGAATAAATGCTATCCTTTTTGAATTTGGCCCCAACATGGAACCTTCCTTTGTGAGTCTCCATTGTTTGTAGTAAAGTTTTTGAAACAGAAAGCAAAGCAGGGGCCATGCCATGAGTTTTATTGCCCATGTTAACACAGTTACAAAGTGTAGTCCAATATGTTGGCAAGAAAATGTGTAAGAACGTATAATTTTAATAAGCTTAAGTGAAATATTTATAAACATGATGTCTTCATAGAAGGCAAGCTAATGTAATCTCTTAGGAGAGTCAATGATTTAATTTTCTCCCTAAATTCTGCTTGTCAGGCAATCTGTCTGAATTTCTATTAAATTCTTGTTATCCCTTTATGCCATCTCATTTTTTCTCTCCCATTTTGGTCCTTTTCATTACAGTCCCTAAATTAAGTTACAGCTTTAGTAACAACCACATGAGTATCTTGTAATCAATGTTATCCCATGGACATAAGTTGGGTAACATATCTTACAATGTATACTGAAATAGATTGCTGGACTTGGATGATATATATATTTATGTACCTTGTACATATTGGCAAAAGATATTTGATATAATTATGCCAGTCCAATATTTATCAAGGTTCCTTTGGGTATTCATTAATAACACAAAATAAAACATTAACAAAGTATAACAAAAAATCCCATTGAAACTCCAAGGAGAAATATCAGTCAAAATATCACTCGCGAAAATCAATGTGAATACCACACAAACTGGTAATACCAACCATGTATCTAAGTGATCAGCAGTTATACATGTGTCACAGTTACCCAAATGTTATAGTTACACATCTGCACTGGTTACACACCAGTCACATTACATACCTGTAACATTAATGTTTACATTCTCATATTTTTATCTATTTAAAGGTGGTTTACTTGACATGATATGCAGTATCTGTATGTGAAAAAAAGATGCTCCAGTTACTTTATCATGAACAATTTGGTCTGCTGTATGCCGTAGGTGGAATGCAGTATGAGACATGCTTTGAAATAGAATTCTAAGTGGAGACTGGGATCTGCATACTGCAAGTACTGTGACCAGGGGACTTCATAACAATGTATTTGACCTACAAATGCGGCTTGCTTAAGCAGGTTTTGACATCACAAGTCACATATTGCAATGTTTTACCTCCCATCAAGTAAATGCCCCACACAATTTTATACCACATTCAGCGTATTGCTGCTGCAACCCACAAATTGCACACCGTGAACCAAGTAAACACAGCTTTAGACTGCTTCATCCTTATCAAGCTTTTCTGTTTACCTGTGATAGTTTCACACCTGCAACAGTTACATATCTATAGCAGTTACATGCCTCCAACATTTATAAGTACTTTATCATACCTTTATCAGTCCTGCCTTAATCTTACCTACATTATCTGCTTACACTTACAAACATTAAAATATCATCCAACTGGTGTATCAAACACTTCTAATGTCACCAGTACCTACTTGAAGTACTCTGCTGGAATTTCCTTTCTTTTGTAAACTTTCACCATTAACTGTCTAATAATAACAATTTAAAACTGTTTTTTATTAGAAAGAAATGAATATTCAATTTAAAAATTAGTAAACTTACACAAGTTGATTTTGGATTTTTAACAGAATTCACTAGTCAAGTTCATGGCACATTAACAGAAACCTCTCTTTTAGTTTACTCTCCCACTGACTGACAAGATTACCAAGGCTGCTATTCAAAGAAGGCGGAGCTTATTTCTGTAAACCTGATGGGGGAAGTTGAAGTACTCTGCTGGAATTTCCTTTCTTTTGTAAACTTTCACCATTAACTGTCTAATAATAACAATTTAAAACTGTTTTTTATTAGAAAGAAATGAATATTCAATTTAAAAATTAGTAAACTTACACAAGTTGATTTTGGATTTTTAACAGAATTCACAAGTCAAGTTCATGGCACATTAACAGAAACCTCTCTTTTAGTTTACTCTCCCACTGACTGACAAGATTACCAAGGCTGCTATTCAAAGAAGGCGGAGCTTATTTCTGTAAACCTGATGGGGGAGACCCCTGGTGGGAAATATAAAAACCAACAATCAAACCAATATAACAACTGTGGCCTGTGAACCAGACACCTCTGGGTAGTTGTAACGTGTTGATTATTCAGCAACAAAGAATAATTTTTGTTATTATTACTTGGGACATAAAAAGACACCTACATAACCATCAGCATGTAATCATTCTCTAGACTGATAAAACAAAATATATACAGACTCTGAGTTTGAGTTCTTCTGAACATCTGACGTCAGCCCATAAAAATCTTCAATTGCAGAAGCTTCAATTTTCTGAAGAATAAAATACATTACTGATTAATATTAAACTCTGCAGAGGTTCTAATTTAAACAATGTGTGTGTAAAACTCAATCTGTAGCCTCTGACTAGATGTGACATATAAAATAAAGTTAAGACTCCACTTCAGAACAAGACTTTTAAACAGTTGAGGGTGTCAAAGGTCGCTGCTTCAATCCAAATTTGAACCAAATTTAAAGAAAACTATCATAGTGCTCATGCTAAAAAGCAAATGATGCCCTAAGACCACTAATACCTGACATTTTACGCAAAGGTCAAGGTCAGAGCACCCACAAACAATTTTGTTTCTATCTCAGCAATGCAAAATTATGATTTAATTTGATAAGTGCAAGGCAGCAGATCTGAGATATAATCTTTTTGAATGAAATCAAATTTCAGTGTATTAAATACTTACTTCTACAATGTCATCATCAAAAAGTAGCCAGAATCCATGACTTTTAACTATGCTGATGTAGTGGCCTCTATTTGGTCCTGTGCCACAGTGTATCACAATGGACACCAAGTCGTACATGCGGTCAGGATTACAGGCATCGTCAGACTGAAAAAGAAAATTACATGTAATATATGTAATATAAACCAACAAACTGACAGACACAAACACAGGTGAGAACATCATCCTTGTACACCAGATCCAGTAACATAAGGGGTATAAACATCACACCTGAAAATCATATTAATGATATCTGTATATGAAACTTTATTAATGATTTGCTACATAAGGTGCTCTGGAATTCAAGTTTCCTATCTTTTTGAATATCAAAGAAAATCATCAGGAGATTTTACTGTCATTTTTAAACATAATTGTCTCTCAGATTGTGATTCACTGAAAGATCTTCTCTAAAATACACCCTCAGAAGGCACCCTATGATATTGATTTATACATAACTCTGGTGAAATTCAAAAATGTAACAAAACATTAGAAAGAAAATATAAATCGCTGATACTTACCGTATTGAATAACCTAAGTTCCAGAGGAAACACAACACGGTAAGATAGCTTGGTATGTCTATTGAGCTGGTCCACGTACTTAAACCTCTTCAAATGTAAGGCCAGTATGTGAGGTAACTTCTTCACACGCATTCTGAGAAAGCACAGCAATATTCTATTAATCAACAATTCATATTACATAAAAGAAAAGACACATAGCCCTAATATTAGCAATATCTGAACATATTCACATGCAAGATGAACAATATAAATATTGGCAATATCTGATCATCCACAGATTTACCACATTTATAATCCATCAAATCTGTGGAACAAGATGTGTAATAATGAAGTATCATAGGTGGTGTTAATTGTCCTGTACAACAGATAATTGTTACTTTTTTTAATGATTAGGAAATAATTCTTAAATTTGCTAACAGATGGCAGCACTGATGCACATAAACTGGTATACCAGAAACAAGAGAACTGCAAATGGTGCATAATACGCCCATTTCATATTCTGTGACCTCTGACCTCATTAAATATATAATTCAGGTGAGAACCTGTATTAGTTAATAGTCATCATGAGTTACATGAAAATTCATCAGATTTTTGGTAAGTCTGGGTGATGCATGAGGTGACCTCTCACCTCATTAAACATGCATGAATTTTGCAGAGAATTTAATTGAGGTGAGGAACTTTATTGGATAATATGTGTAATGAGTTTTATGAAAATACACAGGATTTTAAGTAAGTCACCACAGTGCCTCTGAAGTGCGGTAACCTCTGGCCTCATTTAATATGCCTTGGATTTTGCTGGAAATATAACTTAGGCGAGATATTTTAATTTTTTTATTGATTAACATTTCTGTTGAGTTTTATCCAAGATATTGTGGCGACACCACAAAGTAGCCTCGTGACCCCTGACTTATTGAATATGAGCAGATTTTGCCCATAATCGAACTTAGGTGAGATAATCTATTTGTTGGTGGTTATGGTGAGTTTCCTGTAAATCCATCTTAGCCTCGTTATTGCGGTGACACTAAAAGTTAACAGACGGTTGGTTTACCATAATATATGGGCGTATAAAAACAAAACAATGGACAGTTTGAGTGTTCGAGTGTTCTATTCCTTTTATTAGCCAGCCTATTTCATGATTTGTTTTTTTAAAAACTTAACTGTATTCTGATCTACATACTGTGGTTGTCTTTACATTCCAGTTTCCAATTTGCAAAATTCATGAAAAGGGAATTACTGGTATGGAGAAAATAAAACCTATATGAATAACTAGAATACGGGTAGTCGACAAGCGACTACTTGTATCCGCCTAAATCAGAGTGGAACGGGTGAAGTGTTGCATATTAGCATGGATGTCTGCAGCCAAATTGTGTATGTAGGGCGGCTACCTACCAAAAAATCCAGAAAGCTCTATACACATGCAAAACTTTGGCCCAATCGGTCAAACGGTTCCCAAGATATGAGCTTGGATATCTGCTGCATAAACTAGAATGCAGGTGGCGCCACCTGTCATAAAATCAAGAGAGCTGTCGGGGATGTATAAACTTGCAAAATTTTAGGCAGATATGTCAAACCACTGCCGAGATATGAGTGATTTTATCCCATGGCAGACAAACAGATGGGAGCTGTGCAAACATGGCTGCAGGTGGCGCCACCAGTTTTGCGTATGATTAAGAGCTATGTGGTATTTATACACATGCAAAATTTTGGCCCAATCGGTCAAACGGTTCCCTAGATATGAGCTTGGATGTCTGCAGCATAAACTTGATTGTAGGTGGCGCCACCTGTCATAAAATCAGAAAAGCTATCCAGGATGTATAAGCATGCCGAATTTCAGGTGAATTAGTCAAACCACTGCAGAGATATGAGTGATTTTAACCCAAGGCAGATGAACAGATGGACACTGTGCAAACATGGTTGCAGGTGGTGCCACCATTTTCGGTGTATGTTATAAAGCTCTCCAAGGGCTACATTTGTGCAAAAAAATTTTCCTGATCGGTCAAACGGTTCCTGAGATATGAGCTTGGATGCCTGCAGCGTAAACGTGAATGTAGGTGGCGCCACCTGTCATAAAATCAGAAAAGCTATCCAGGATGTATACGCATGCCAAATTTCAGGTGAATTAGTCAAGTCACTGCAGAGATATGAGTGATTTTTACCCAAGGCAGACAAACAGATGGACACTGTGCAAACATGGTTGCAGGTAGCGCCACCATTTTTGGTGTATGTTATAAAGCTCTCCAAGGGCTACATTTGTGCAAAAGAATTTTCCTGATCAATCAAACGGTTCCCGAGATATGAGCTTGGATGTCTGCAGCGTAAACGTGAATGTAGGTGGCGCCACCTGTCATAAAATCAGAAAAGCTATCCAGGATGTATACGCATGCCCAATTTCAGGTGAATTAGTCAAGTCACTGCAGAGGTATGAGTGATTTTAACCCAAGGCAGACGAACAGATGGACACTGTGCAAACATGGTTGCAGGTGGCGCCACCATTTTTGGTGTATGTTATAAAGCTCTCCAAGGGCTACATTTGTGCAAAAGAATTTTCCTGATCGGTCAAACGGTTCCCGAGATATGAGCTTGGATGTCTGCAGCGTAAACGTGAATGTAGGTGGCGCCACCTGTCAGAAAATCAGAAAAGCTATCCAGGATGTTTACGCATGCCCAATTTCAGGTGAATTAGTCAAGTCACTGCAGAGATATGAGTGATTTTAACCCAAGGCAGACGAACAGATGGACACTGTGCAAACATGGTTGCAGGTGGCGCCACCATTTTTGGTGTATGTTATAAAGCTCTCCAAGGGCTACATTTGTGCAAAAAAATTTTCCTGATCGGTCAAACGGTTCCCGAGATATGTGGGTTTATGTGTGGAAACAGACGCACAAACGGACGCAGAGCGCAAAGGAAAGGTCAGAGGTCAAAACAAAATCGGGGCGCAGCAGTTCACATGTGACCCGAACATAATCCCGGGTTTCGGAAAATTCCGCCCAGCGGTTACGGAGGAGTTCTCCGGACACCTACGCGGCGGCGGCGGCGTCCAGCTGAAAACATAGTACCGCAAAACTCTGTTTTGGCGGATACAATTAAGAAGTAAAATCATGCAATGCAAGTCAAAGGGTAAAAATTGATATGTGAAACAAATAACAATGTTGTATATTCAAAAACTGCTTTTAAGAAATTTAATGATGCTGATCTTTCAATCAGCTGCATTTATGAACAATAATTAAGTTTTAACTCAATCAATGTTCCCTTGATTTCCTGTCCAATTATTAAGATTCTGCTGCTATATTATTTCATATAATTAATTCATATAATAACAGTTTACTTTTTATTTCTTTAACTATGGTGAGATCGAATCACTGAAGAAAGAGACCTCATCAACCTTTACCCTACTAATATGCAACCAACCACAGTATATAAATTAACTTGAATGGTAATGCATTACAAACAGTCTCAGAACCAGTGCTGTGAGTGCTACCAACCTTTTCTGAGCTTCTTGCTTGCTGCAGCAGACCTCACAGTAGTATTTATATTCACTGCACAGCGTCTCTGTCTTGCTATAGCTTTTTAAGCAGTGAGTGATGGAGGTGTTTTGTTCTACATCAATGGACAGATCTAAGAAATCCTCATCCTTACTGCTCACCTGTCAAAACATCAATATTTATATCATTGATGCCTTAGCAACATATTAAAGGTAGGGTTCTCAGACACTTTTTTTAGAGAACCAAAGCAGGAATGTAGTGAAGGGGACAACATGATAGTAACCAATCAATTTGCTAGATATGTAAAAACACATCAGAACAATATCAATCAAAATTTTATTAATTTATTTTTTAATGAAATGTCAGGGTGTCTGGAGATCAAAACCAGAAAGTTTCTACTGAAAATAATTTTTTTTATGCAGAGGAGGGGTGAGTATGACCAGATATAACTGTAATATTATTACTATACATGTTGTTACAAAAAATTTTATTTTAGAGATGATTCCCTTAACATATATCCATTACTTACTCTTTGAAGTTTTATTAACATTCAAACAAAACTACACAGAGCACACAAAAAATGGTGGAACCTCTGTAACAAGCAAATTTGTTGAATTTTAGGCCCCCGCTTTGGCCTCTTGTTAATTTAGCTTCCTTGGATCTTCATACTTGCCTTCTCAATATATTTTAGATTTTATTTTCCCCTGAAGATGTCTCCCCATGTCATAGTGCCTGTGTTTTAATTTTCATTGTCCCCTGAAGATGTCTTCACATGTCATCATTTTTGTTGTGAATTGGGAACAAATGGGCCTTTTTTTTGTCCAAGAGCTGGTGAAAATAAATTTTCAGACAAACACTCCAAAACCTATCTTAACCAAGGTATGCATGAGAGCAATCACTGACCAAAATTTGAATGAAATTGGAAAATATTTAGAAAAGTTATCGCACGGAAACAAATTCCTGACTGACAGACAGACAGAAGGACAGACAGACAGACAGACATACAAACACAAATTATTACCCCCCTTTCCGGGAATAAGAACACCCTTTGGGCTGGCCAGTACTGTTATTAATACAGTACAGTTATAATAACTGAGCTTAACTGATTAATCGTTTCATGAATGGGTGTAAAGTTAATGTGTCAAATAGCACAATTTTTCTACTATTAATCATTTTTTGCTGTCAACACGGACTGAAGAAAATTTCTACATTATAACCTCTACTTCTGATATTTTTCATAATAAAAATCCCCATGCACACCTACCGTTTCACAATTTAAGCAGCGTGTTTCATTTGTGAGTGTACCCTGAAATATTTCATGAACCCATGTTGGATTGGGTTTTCCTCCCGAGGTATTTGAGCCTTTGGCCTTTTCTGAAAGAAAGATGTTAAGGTTATTTAGACACCAATCCAGTTTATATATAAAATAATTTTTATGAAAAATCAATAAGTGGAATATACAAGTAACAGGAATGCCTTGCATTGATAATTTTGTCACTTTTCATAGACATAATAAGACACAATAGCATTGGTAGTTTTAATATTCTTTCCATTTGTGCTGGACTGATGCTTTGGATGTGCTCCTCCTGCCAGTAACTGAACTGTATAAATAAGCTGGAGATACAGTAGAGCGCCGTTTTACCAAAAGCATCGGGGGACAAGCTTTTCTTTTGGAAAAACAAATTTTCGGAAATTCAGTCTGGGGTCTAGGGCCAATTTTGTTTGCTAGTTAATGATTTACGCTATTATTACTGTGTGTTCACTGTGTTTCTTTTTGACCCACAAATTTATGACCGGAACTAAAAATATCTGATTATTTGCAGATTTTAACAGGTAAAACCCATTTAAAGCTGTTTTTAGGATACTTGTGTGCCATTTTTGCCAACACAGGAGGGAAAGGTCAAATGACATGGCTATTATTGTTGCTCGGTAAGTTTCTTTATCAGCCTGCAGGCAGCGCAAGTGTGGCACACGCAAAACCCAGTCAGTTTTCTTTTCTTTGACTACATATCTCTGGCAAGTGACAGCAAGACAATCGTGTTCAATTGGTGTTTTTCTTGACAATCAAACTAAAATGATGAATAAGCTGAATAACGGAGAGTTGAAGTAAGTGACACACTCTCGGAATGAATTGTATGGCCAGGCCCGCGTATTTAAGGCCTTGCATCTTAACCTACTTGAGCAAAAGCAATGTGCAAATGAATCCTCACCAATACTCTTGCGAGTAAACTGCTAATTTGTTTGGCCTGACATCCCAGCCCAAGCCAACGAACTACGCTTGCTTGAGCAAGCGCTCTTGGATAAACTCCTCAGCCCCTTACTAGGGGTATATAGAGCCTGTCGTTGCACGACTAGCTGTAGTTATTACACCTTTGCCCTGGCGACAACATCAGCCCAGAACTAATTAATAAAGGTCACCACTCAGGTTTACCACCAAACTGCAGACTCGTAATTACAAAAATTTATTTGAGGCGTTTGCATGCTTGAAATATATTTCAGAAATACAAATAAATTTCTGGTTCCCCATTTTAAATTTTGGGAAAACGTATTTTGGGAAAAACGGCATTCGGAAATACGGCCCTCTACTGTACTTAAATGAGATCTGTTATTGATGCCACCATATCATACATTACACCCAACTGAGTACATCATTAAGTACGAGTCAGGACCCTCAAGTTGGACTTGAGTCCAACACCACTGCCCCACATGCAGAAGTCTAATATTCAATGTATTTGTCCAAGAGAAATAAACCAGACATACATTATAACAAATTTGTGTTTTTCGTGGCTTAGGAAAAGATATCATATTCTAATTGAAAGTATGTACAGACAGGTAACAGTAAAATATAATACAGATGTAAATTTGATTTTCCAATAAAGCATTCTTTACATTAAATTTAAATTTCCTCAACATGAACAGTGAAGGGATTTAAAACTTTTTTTCAGCAAGTACAAAAATAATACAATCTGAATTAAAGGTAAAAAAAACTATAAACCTGGTGATTCAAATGCTCATATTCTGCTGGGATGACACCAGAATAAACTAAAAATGATTAGGATTGTAAAGGTCCTCAATTAGGGCCCAGTTCCTCTTAATGGCAACCCTGTGGCCATACTTGATGTCAGATTGTTCTGAAATTTATCATGATAATAATCTGAAATAGGCCAATCTTTAGACTGTAATATCCCAAAGGATACTGGGATAATGCACATAAAGGATTTTTAAACATCTGCCAGGCAGTCATACTGGATTTTAAAAGGAGACTGAAATTTGAAAGAACACAAACCTTCATGGGTGTAAATCATCTATCAAATTTCTGCAAAAGAAAATCACTGATTGTGCTCTGGTGGCCAAATGAGACCTAAGGTATGTTTGTAATTTATCAGGGATACAGCCCTCATGGACACTTATTATTCATTTGGATAATATCAAACATACTCTTTTTGAGGTACTGAGTGTGGAAGAAAATCCCTGATTGTGCTGTGGTGGTCATATTGGATTTCTGGCAGGTATATAATTCAACAGGGCTTGAGTCCTCACATTTGGGAAAGATCAGACGTATTCTGTTTGAGATATTGCACATGAAAGAGAGAGCATCACTGATGAATGAATGAACAAGATGGTAGCTAAAGGGCATCACTTCACAAGTGGGGACCTGACTACTCATAGTTTCCTCAATGTGTACTGACAATTTCAGAATCATAATAAAATTATATAATAACTGACATTCATGATAGTAGAATGAGTTAGACTGGCCCAGTTGGTAAAGCATTTAACATACCTTGTAAGACCTCTGCCACTGTATTGAGAAGATAATTGAGGAACTCATGTGCATCTTGCTGCATGTAGTTATCAAAAAGTTCTGTAATTGAAAAGGATAGCAAGTCAAGTATAACATATAAACATATCCAAGACATTATGCACAGCAAATATCAAGGTAATTCATACTTTTGTTAATGAGAAACTGGAGCTTTTTGTATGAAATTTTCCTCAAGATGAATCCATCATAATGAAAAATCACATTTATTATTCACAACGTTTCATGAAGAGATTGACAAAAATAATATATCCACAAAAGTGGACAAGTCAAAAATGTTTTGAGAGAATCTGGCAATTCATGGTAACCTCTAACCTCATTAAATATGCATGGATTTTGCTGGAAATCAAACTTAGGTTAAATATTTTATTGATTAACATTTCTGATGAGTTTTATCATAATCCTTCATATTCTGCATAAGTTATCGCAGCGACACCTGTGACCTACAAAGTGACCTGTGACTTTATTAAATATGCGTGGGTTTTTCCCATAATCAAACTGGGGCGAATTACTCTATTGGTCAGTATTTATGGTGAGTTTGGAGAAAATTCATCAAAGCCCTTGTATATTATCACGGTGACAAGGTTAATGGACAGACGGACGGTGGGTATACCATAATACTCCCGTCATATGACATAACAATGAAAATCAGGTAGTATCCACTGAAGTCAATCTAACTTAGGAACTGTGAGCACATGATTATAAATTGGAGTAACCATGAACAAGTCATACATGGGAATGTACTGCAACAGTCATCCATCCTGTTGCACTGATATCATGGTACATGTCGACAACCTTCATATTAGGCTACCAGTGATAAATTAATGCAAAAGAATACAAGTGAATGCACAAACCAAACTGTAAATCTGTCTTTATGGTCATTTCCTGTATTGCGTATAAGTCAGCTCTTGTCATGTGCTGCTGTGCAAGCCATGCTTGTATTCATGGGTTAAAAAATTCAACTAACATGCAGAGGGATTTACAAATGTGCTGAGTTAACCAGAATTAAACTCACACATAGTAGGTGTTGGTAGAAAGTATACTTAAAAGGCTAAAGATTGGTTTATGGCAAATAACAACATACTTTTGTACTTTTTGGGCCATTATGTGTTGTCAAAAATGTCTACTTTATTTTCATCCTCATCAAGTGTTACAGTGCGGTCCTCATAGGAAGATGTAAGGGCACTCTGATGTTAATATGCTGGCTGTAGACTCTCTTATTTCAGAGGGCTGAAATGGCATGGGAGGGGGGAGACAATCAAACCATAAACAGTTACTGTGGGATGGTTACAGGGATGGGTTCACCTACACTGAGTAATGAAATGATAAAATGTTAATATAGATCACAGACAAAATGACATCCTCTCACCATTTTCTTTGCGTAACCTCTGGATGAACTTTTTCGGGGCTATCGTGCCCGTTTTTTTCTTCTGTGTAGCGATGCTGTAGAAGAGGTCCGCTAAACATGACAGTAACGTTTCCTTCTTCTGAGTTTTCTGCTGCTGTTTAAACTGTAGAACTTTTTCTCTGAATGGTCGGCAGAAATACAAAGCTTGTAGCACAGAATTGCAGTAACATGTATTGCCAAACTGAAAAGAAAAACATATCGGCTTCATTCTTACCACTCCTTGTGTAATTTATAAGGGTACAATTTATGAAGTTTTAAATGAAAATTTTGAATCAGATATTTAACAGAAATGTATATTAATTTACTATATAAATCAACAAAATTGACCAGTGAAATGAAGATCCAGTTTAATAATAATTTTAGAATATAATAAAATTAAAAGTTTACTGTGCTTTCATAAATTTATTAGTTTTATCTCTTATCCATTGTTTTACTTTCTGTATAATTTAAGAACTGCAACTTTTACACATTAACTTTCACTGGGGTTGACCTTCCTAGCATCTTCCTCTCAGGCAGAACAGAAAAACAGTTCACTGAGGTCTACCAGAGTTATCTAACCCCAGTAAAATGAATCAGATTGTTTTACAATTCTGGCTATACTTATAACATAAACTCTCACCCCTTGTACCGGTGTAGCTTCTCTCCCTGTACTAACAAACGAGTGACACTTTGATCAACACACTCAGCTGACTAGGTTGACATTATACTGATTATAGCCTAATATAAGTATATTTATCATGTGAAAACCAAATTACAATATGTGAACTTTGAACTTCAGACACCAAAGTTAACAGGGTTCTTCCTCAAAGCCAGTTACTCACATACCTTTTCTGTATAATTTATGTGATATCTGGTTTTTATTCTGCTTACATATTAATGACCTCTAGTTAATTCCTGTTAAGAAATGTTTGTATAACACCTCTGGGATGGATGTATGAGTCTGTTTATCTACAAGCTGTTAGTAAACACAATGTTGACAAACAGAAAAACCATGAAACCTAAGGTGATCAGCTGCATAAGTGCTGCAGGTGAAAAGGTCATTAGCTGCAAAACACCCTTTGTGAAAATCTGGTATTTCTTAATTGCCACAACATGTCTTTGTTCAATGGATTGTTTTAGCAGGCCCCCCACATGTTATAAACACAGATATAAACCAAATGTACAGTCTGTGTACAGTGAGATCAGTATTTCTAGCCTCTTTTTATGAAAGGTACAAGGGATTATCTTGACAATATATGAAACCACAGCACAGATACTGATATTGTTGCTTTCACTGGAGAGTCTCAAAAATAGAGCAAAATGTGTAAAAATGACAAAATATACAGGTGGTGCCACCAGTCTTTAGCAGCTGATAAAACTGCCTATGATCAATAAGCAAGGCAAGAAATATAGCAATCCAAGCGTTAACTATTGAGACCATTGAGCTTTTGTAACAAATTTCTAATTTACTACTAAACAAACAACCCCATATGTCTGAGTATACAAGTTGCAGTCATCTAAGTTCAGGTTACCAAGGAGATTGTTTTAGGACCTCCCTGAATATGCATTCAGAAGTCCAACCATTATTATTTGGGCTGCTCTAAAAGCTGGCCTGATAGCCAGAGAGAAGGACAATGGACAAAGGGTGATTGCTACAGCTAAGCATGACTTAATGTCAGCTGAGCTAATAAAACTTCTATCAGTCTCAGCCTGATATTAAACTTAATGTTTCTCTTTTTTATACTCACAAAAATAGTTTCTTAATTTAAATCCTACTGGTAAATGTACAGAGAGTGATTACCCAAAAAATGCCAGAAGTACCTTACTGATCTGTGGATTTGCTGTGGCAAGAAAATTTTATTTATGTAATTAAACAACAAAATCAAACAAGATTCTTATTAAAGCTACTTTAGATGCTATAACTATGAATTTTATTATTTATTGATACTAACAGACAGTAGAGGAAAAGACAAACATCATTTACTCACATTCACTAGTCCAAAGAAATGTTCATTTGGTGGGAATTGGTCTGTTCCAATCTCTTTTTCAAGCTGAGAGGCATTCGTTCCCTGAAATCAAAGTAATGTCAATTTACAATCCCACTTTATAGTAAATAATTACTTTAGTATGATTCAAGAAAATCATTTGCATAGTATTAAACTAGAATACGGGTAGTCGACAAGTGACTGTGTATCTGCCGAAAACAGAGTAGGACGGGTGAAGTGAGGCATGGATTGAGTGGCAAGGAGAAATAGAGTGAGATGTGTTGCATATAAGCATGGATGTCTGCCATGTAAACATGATTGTAGGTGGCACCACCTGTTATTTGAATGAGAAACTATCCAAGATGTATACATAAGCAAAATTTCAGGTGGATAAGTCAAACCACTGCAGAGATATAAGTGAATTTATCACACAGCAGACAAATAGATGGATGTTGTGCAAAAATGGTTGCAAGTGGTGCCAACAGTTTTGTGTATGATAAAGAGCTATGTGAGGTCTAAACACATGCAAAATTCAGGAAGATATGTCAAACCATTCCGGAGATATTAGCATGGATGTCTGCAGCATGAAAGTGAACATAGGTAGTGCAATCTGTCATAAAGTCAAGAAGCTATCCAGGATGTATATGCATGCAAAATTTCAGGTGAATTAGTCCAACCACTGCAGAGATATGATTGATTTTAACCCAAGGCAGACAAACAGATGTATGCTGTGCAAAAATGGTTGCAGGTGGTGCCACCAGTTTATTGTATGATATAAAGCTACCTTACAGCTACACTGATGCAAAATTTATGCCTGATCAGTCAAACGAATACGAAGATATGTGGTTTAATGTGTAAACACATGCACAAATGGATGCAGGATGCGACTGCAGGGGCAGGACCGTATACCAGAGAGTGTCACAGGATCTGGTTGCTTGGCACTCCAGCACAGGATCTGACGAGTAGATCAGAATACCTCCACCACCTAGAGGAGTTCCTCGAACCCGTACACCTCGCATATTCCTGGGTGAGACTGTTCAACACCTGGAAAATGGTCTCATTGGATCAGTGGAGGTCCCTCAGTCTCAGATTAGATCTAGATTTGGACGGGTCCTCGGACCTAACACTGCAGAGTGGTTCCCTGATCCTGTCGCTTGGCACTCCAGATCAGGAGCTGACGAGTCGACCAGAATACCTCCACCACCCAGCGGAGTTCTTGAAACCTGTACGTCTCACCTGTATGCCCCACGTACTCCTGGATGAGACATTCCAGCACCCAGAATCCAGTGGTTAGATCAGTTGAGGCGTCTCTCACGGTAGTTAGATCAACAGGTCAGAATTAACTGGATCTGCGATCAGGGCTGTCGAAAGAGGATCAGACCAGAATGTCTGATACTCTTTCCAACAAACGCTCTGGGAGGATCTCCTTAGACAGGATCCCAGTGGTTCAGAAGGTTCAAAATCCGGATAACCCTGGCCCCACTTCTGAGGAAGAGCAGGAAGGGGAACAAGACAGAGGAGACAGTGTTCCCTTTTGGCTCAGACAAAAGCTGAGCTTCTATACCTAGCAGCCAAACACATAGTACCGGACCCCATGTATTCAGTCAACCCACCTTCATTCCAGTGGCTGCCTGAACTCTCTCCGGCTTCTCGCCAACACAAAGGTCTGCTGCTAGCCTTTGGGACATTAGTACCGGCGATAAAGTCAACTTGTACAGATTAAGGGAAGCTACAGAGTCCTACCTCCAATTCCCTCACCAGGTCATGTTAGGCAAGTATTCGCCTTCCACAGGCAAAGAGTTGTTCCCACAGAAACAATGGTCGATGGTCCAGCTCTAGTCTCCTACTTATTCCTCAAAACAATTGTTAAAAACAGTGGACTGGGCGTGATCCTAGGTGTCAACACATACACAGCACGTAGGGTAGTGCTCATTGCGGAGCCACAACATTGTATCAATCAGGAGATGCCCTGACTGACTAGACCCCAAAAATGTATATACATGTTCCCACTGGCTGAAACAATGCATGTGCAGATCAAAAACTGACCTCCAGTCAAGTGCTAGGCCTTGTTATGGTACACAGACACACTTGGACTGTGTTTACCAACAAGCAGAGCCATAACAAGGTGTTAAACAGCCATATGTGAGGTTACAAGGTACTGAGATTGTGTGCTGGGATGACTAAGCTTGGAAACTTTTAAAGCAAAACTGAACTGACTACCTGCAAATGTTACCAAGGGCCTGGATCTGTCAACTGCCTATGGGGGCCAGTGTTAGCCGTCTCTTGGCAAACAGGCAATTCACATAAAGTGTGACGTCCTGATATGCAAATGCGAGGGATTCACCATACGGAATTTAGTGATAAGAGCTGGCACTGAGTTACAACTACCAGTACATGGAATTGTTTTATTTAAGAATTTTAGTAGCAAACATAATTACTGAAGCCTTGGCAGGGCTACTTTTGGTTATTCAATTCACGTCTCACAAGGTCACTAATCAAATGAGCAGAAAACAGGGAACTGCGTTCAGATCTGGTTCAGTGATCACCTGGGCTGTGCCTATTGTCAGGGAAGCCTGGGTTATCTCATGATCTATCATACATATAAGTGATTACCAGTGGTGCTAAAATTTGACAGAAAATAAATAAATGGACAGTTCAGGTTCCAGCCAAGAGACAGCCACCTTAATGCCACTGTTAAGGATACAACAGATAACTGTAATTAGACCTGACAACATCATGATGAACTAGAAAAATTTATGCACACTTGTAGATGCATAAATATATGAGCCCCTGAGAAATTGTATATATTGTTCAATAATTGGTAATTTCTGTTATACTAAGTTTGTAACATTTACAGTTTGCAGAGTACTGTTTCGCTGCCAGCTGATTTTGCAATGAGCATAGTTAATTCCTCTGAGTCTGCTCATTCTGAATAAATTTAAATTTATCTGTACTGGGGATAATTCTTTTTTATTATATTATTGATCTTTGTAATTTGCAGTGTATTTGACATTACATTTAGTCTTTTCCATAAGAAAATACAATAAAAAATCATTTTTTTCATATTAGCCTTATAACTGCTATTAATTTGACAGAGTGGTTTTTGTCATTTAAGTACATTTTAGCGGCATTCAAGTACTGTGAATTAATAGTGGTATTTACCGGCCTTGCATTTACCAGCCAACCCTGAATCTTGTACTTTATATTTTGTACATCACAAGACCTAATCAACTGATATTCTGGAAAAATGACTTATAATAAAATATCAACAGTCATGTGCTTTATATTTTTTATGTGATATAACAAATATTATAAAATAAATGTATATTATGAAAATATTTCCCCATTTACTTTAAAAATGTAAATGAATAGGTATGCAGTATTATTAGTACTGTATCTGACGGACACAACATAAAAAAAAGTGTGCATATAAATATAGATAAGACAAGTGCTTGAAATAGGAGTTTCTGGCTCTATTGAATGTGCAAGATGTAAAATGTCAAAAAAATCTAGGCAGCTAACAATGAATTGGCTGCCAAGACACTTATAAAATTAAATGTGTTTAATGCACCTGATATTCTGTTTCATGTACAAATCTTTCATGTCAATGGAGCTATCAGGTATAGCAGCTCTGGAGCAAATATGGAATCACTCACACACAGTCTTGACAAGGTATGACAGACAGATGGTAGGATGACCAGAATTCATGTTATGAAGGGGTAAGACTAAGAGTCAGATAAAAATAAGTGGTAAAATCAAGATAAAAGAAGATGGATAATTGGATATTGAAAACATTATCGGTTCATTCAAGTGTCTTGCCTGAGGGAGGCATGTGAAACCTTCTATAACTGCGACACAGCACTGTACCCTTCATGCACTGCTGCCACATTTAGCTGTCAAACTGTTGATGAGCTGACTGCAACATGAAGCACTCAGATTTCACTTCAATTATTAATGAACAATGACTTAAAATTTTTTATTAAACAAGCCTGCATAGATATAACCAACATGTGACAATCTAACTAATGATATCAAGTTTTGACTTATATTTTGAAGTGTACATGCGTGATATTTCCTCGCAGTTAAGAAGACCACCGGACCTGTTTTGGGCGTTTCGGGTGACCGCATCGTCATCGTCCACTGTCACTGTCAGTACTCCATGCAAGAACAGACCAACGAATACACCGACCGGAACAAACAAATAAAACCATCATTAATTTGTGATTTTCAAACACAGAACAATAGCCAGGTACTAAAGAAGGAGTCTTACCATGATCCAGTGGTTGACAAACGTCCCCTGCCCGTAAATAATGACTATATCAGCAAACAAATTTCCATCTCTGCCATCCACAGAGTCGTTCCTTCATAAACAAGGTCAAGGACGCCTGGCTTCCGAGTGATACCATGAATCACCCTTAAAATGACTGACGTCCCTCTCCGGATGTTTCGCCGGATGTTTCTTTCATTTTAATCGAAAGCTAGGCTTCCATGAAATGTAATTTTTTCCAACGAGCAAAGTATGTAATATGAATTTATTTCTTATTATGTTATATTAAAATCCGTTTTGTGTAACATATTCTGATTTATTGTTTTGTTGAAGAAAACAATAATAATAATAATATATTATTATTATTATTATTATTATTATTATTATTATTTTTATATTTTATTTTCATTATTATTTTAACAAATAACACTCACCTTATTCTTTTTAGTTGACCACATAAATTGCAAATCTTTATATAAAATGTACTGTTTAATTACATGTTTCAGATGAATAAAGTAATAAATATGTTTAGTCAGCACAAAATATTGACGATCATATGATTAAACAGGTAAATCTTAATGTTTCAACGAATATGATTGATATTAATGTATTTATAATTATGTTATATTTAAAATACGTCTTGTGTAACATAATATTGTGTAAGTAATCAATAATAATAATACTATTGATAATAATAATAACATATATTATTATTATTATTATTATTATTATTATTATTATTATTATTCACAGAGAGAGACAGACAGACAGCCAGAGAAAGAGTTTGTGTGCGTATTTAGTGTATTTAGGCCTTATCGTACAATTTATATCTTCAACGTTACGTCTTAAAATCAGTGTGTAACATAATGTGTTTTAAGTAATAAACTGATTAATTAGCTCGTTTATCTATTAATTCTCTATTTAAATCAACAATATTGTGTCAACATTTTACAACATTGGAATTTTAATCATATTTTATACAGCTTTCCTAATATGGTGATTTGTTTCTATTGCATATTATTTTATAGTTTCGTTCATCCCCCCCCCCAGGATCACCCCACTTTTTCATACACTAATTCCATTCTCAATTGAAAAATATTCAGCCCTATCTGTTGCAGGCATATGTATTTCACATGTGCATTACTATCACATATATTTTGTAAATATGCAAAGCTTTCTATAGTGATATAATTATCAATATCAAACAGACATCAATGACGACCCACTGACCCTGTCATTTATGGGTAATATATGAGTTTCTTTCAGAAGCGGATCCAGGGGGATCGGGGTCGAGGGGTCCGCCCCCCCCCCTTTTTTTTTTTCTCCCGCCGCAACCTTTTTTAAGGGTTCAGATAAAATTTTGCGGTCTGGACCCCCCCCCCCTTTCCGGACCTGGGGACCATTTTTTTTTTTTTTCATTAGTTCTCCTGGGGTGGACTTCACCTTTTCCTAAATCCTCGATGCATATTTCACGATGAAGTGCCCTCTAGCGGACGTCTCTTTTTCTTGTGCTTTCGGTAACAAGTGCTTGAGGTATCCCAGCATTCCCTTGTACAATTCCTTTTCCGGTAGCCATATTAACTGGTGAGCACATGGAATGGGAAGAGAGGAGCAAATGATGCGAATTACCCAAACAAACTCCACATAATCATATTATACAATAAAGCTATAACCTTTACATATTCTTGATTAATCATTCAGTATGAACAAAAGCTTTCTAGTGCCATATGTGAACAGCACTTTTGAAATTATGCTGAAGAAAGAGACATTCTTTCACCGTTCGAAATCAAAATCGCATGGGGACGGTCTCCCCACGCTGAAACTTGTATAAGTTGTATGCATCCCTATACACTTGGCCACATGTCGATCATACGAAATGGAAACCGTACCAACACGCCTTAGTTTAACAGTTGATACACGGCCGTGCCTGTCTTTAAAAACAGGATATTAGCACTAGCAGAGAAAATGTAACATCGCATTAGCGGTGGCGTAGCAAGATTGGGAAGATAAATTCAGTACTACAAAATAAAAGTACAGTCAAAACATGTTGACTAAATGGACACGGTCAGTTATAAATTACGAGTCATTGGTTGGGTATTGCTCTTGTAATTAGTTAGTTACAGTTTGAACCATAGATACGGTCAGTTAAAAATTACAAGTCATTGATTGGCTGTTGCCCTTGCAATTAGTTAATTACAGTTTGATCCATGATAATAATATACCTCATCAGCTGAATTATTTCATAATTACACCTTCACTTACGCTCACGAGGCAGCAGAAATCTTGCGCTTCTAAAGAAGCTACTGATTTTCTCGCTGCCTGCATAGACCGTTAATGATGCACTCAAACACCAGGTGGTGCACATGGGCCTGTCTGCTGAAAAAAACTGCTAATGTGTTTAGCAGCCAACCAAATGCAAGTCAACAAACAAGAGACAGGCATCAGGCTCCGCCCAGAAACCATGTGTTGGGCAATTCTCTCTGAGCCTGTGGCCTGTTCAAATGGTCGCTGGGGCAATGAGCTGTCACTGAAAACGAAATGAACTACATTGGCTTTGTGTATTCCTCGCTTGGCTGGTAAACCGTTTTGTCTTCAGCTCAGGATCTCATCTGATTGGACCATAATACAGTGCTCCCCTCTGGTGTAGAGATTCAGGATACATGGTCATAACAAACAGCGCTTACGATATAGGTAGTAGGCCTATGGGTAAAGCGCTGAGTAAAGAGCATAACCTTCACTTCGTGATGAATCATCCAGAAAAAAAAACAATATTGCACACATCTTATAGTCAGTTTAAATTAGATGTTATTTTGTATGTTTTTTATTTGCCAGAAATGTAAATTAAATAAAATGAACCACATTTTTCATACCATATTGTGTCTTGACTGTATATGGTATGAAAAAATCACCAGCAATATATATTTCTTGTTAATTTAGCTGTAATAGTAATTGTATTTAGTAGTTGAACTTAAGTTAAACATCAACTTTTGAAACTGAGCTTCAGGTTCTGACAGATGGTGATAGAATTTGATACTTCTGTGATAGTGTTTTTAGATGTTAAATGTAACATTTTTTTTTTTCAGTTCAAAATGACGAACACCAAGGGATACAGGCGGGGTACCCGCTACATGTTTGCCAGACAATTCAGAAAACGTGGCATTATCCCACTGTCCACTTACATGAAAACATACCGCCGTGGTGACATTGTGGACATCAAGGTACCAAAAGATATAAAACCAATAATAACAACCAAAGCTTCTAGGTTTCTTTGCTTTGAAAATACAGGCTTATGTAATGTTTATAAAATAAATTTCATTGTTGGCAACTATTCTCTGTACACCAATTTAAGTTGAGTTTAAGTTTCTGCATCGGCTATAGATCCTGTTTATGTACCTGACAAGGCAATTTTGACGATTTGTACAGAATTGAAATGTATCATGAATATTAATGTGCTGCCATTTACCCATGAGCAAGTTACTTGTACTGTCGCATGGAGCCTAAGGTAGCTACAGTAAACTCTCCTCTTCACACCGCTGTCATCCCTCTCATGGTGGCAGTGGGTCAGCTGAGAGAAACACTCCTTGTCCATAGTATATCTGAACTCAAACCCTGTTTAGGGGGCATATTTTTATCAACCAGATTTTGTTGTTGAAACACGTCAAAAGGAAAACTATGCCTACTTTCAACAATAATGATAAAAATCAAACTTAAAGACTGATATGACCGTGTGTGCAGCACATTTGATAAGCACTATTGGCAGTCGGGTCTTTGTTCCAATGCAGGAATAACCACATTTCACAGCCTCTGTTTGGATGATGTAAAACGACTTAAACGCATCAGTTCAAAATTAAGATCACTACTAATGGGGGGGGGGGCATCTTTTCATCAGATCATAGGAAATGACCAAGAAAGTAGTACAATTTTAAATCTGTTTCATTAATACAATTTATTGAATGCCACATAAAACAGAAGATACCAGTGCCTGTATTGATTCCTGTTAACTAGTACAGAAGTGTATGCTTCATATAAAATCCCAAACAAAAACAGGTGAACACATTGATGGAATGTATCAGAGGAACTTTGTAGAAATAGAGCACACAGGTTTCTCCAGTTCTTAGTTCTCCAGTTTACCAAAGATAAGTACTGTAATATGTTTCAGTATATGATATGCTTGATACTTTCATAGTCCATGTCTGTTGAGAGGGTTTTGCACACTTAAATAATCCAATCAAATGAATTTTTCTTTTTAAGATTGTGTGGTTTTATACTGGTATATGTATAGATTGTCATGTTGCCTGGTCATTGCATCTGGTGGCCTAGAAAATACAAGAAGCCGAATTAGTAAATCTTTATGTGCTCTCTGTATATTATACTAGTAAATTCATACTTCTTGTAGGGTTGCGGAGCAGTTCAAAAAGGTATGCCCCACAAGGCTTACCATGGCAAGACAGGACGTGTATACAATGTCACACAGCATGCTGTAGGTGTCATTGTAAACAAACGTGTCAAGTAAGTACTTATTCAAGAGTAAAGAACATTTTACTTATTAATGTAATGTCAAAATAATTGATTATAAATATTTTTGTCAGTACCTACAAGCATTGCAGTTCAGACATTTTGTGGGAAACTATTTCATTATCTTTTGTTAGGTCTTTTAATATGTTCATTAAAAGGGGATCAGGATACTTTGTAAACGTCAGGATAAATGAGGCGCTGAAGAAAGTGAAAATTGGTTGAATTGGAGGCTTCAATTTTGCACATTCTGTCATACTGAATTAAAGAACTTCTTGGACATCTTAAACGCCGAAATGTCACAGGGTTTCACTATGTTAGGACAATGGAAACAAAACATTTATAGTAGTATGTGCTGCCATTTACCCATGAGCAAGTTACTTGTACTGTCACATGGAGCCTAAGGTAGCTACAGTAAACTCTCCTCTTCACACCGCTGTCATCCCTCACATGATGGCAGTGGGTCAGCTGTGAGAAACATCAAGCAGTTCAAGGTGATAACCGGATTTCTCTTTGGAATATTGAAATAATAGGCAAAGGAATCTTTTGTTGTTTTAAGCTCATTGACTGCTAGGTTCTCTTGGAAGTTGAATATTGGTTCTGTACAAGGAAAAATTAAGGATTAAAATTGCTCATTTTTTCTAGAGCTTCATGTTTCATTGTTACACCATGATACAGGAACCAGGAGAGCATTTGGCTTGTGTTAATGTTGTCACGTTGTGGTGTTGTCTGATGGTAAAGTGGTCATTTTCTTATATATGACCAACTGAAGCCAGAAAAATTGTCCACTTTTGATTTCAGTTGTTCTTTTCTTGGCTGAAGAAACTTTGGAAAATTGATGCATTTAATACCAAATTTGGACCCATATAAAAAATTCTGTCATTTAATTTTATATCTGAGATATGATACCATGCAGAATTTTTTTCTTTATAAGCTGCAGCATCACAATATATGCTTGTCTGTAACTTTCAGGGGCAGAATCCTTGCCAAGAGAATCAACGTGCGTGTTGAACACATCAGGCACTCCAGCTGTCGTCTGGACTTCCTGCGTCGTGTCAAAGCTAACGAGGAGAACAGGAAAGAAACCAAGGAAAAGGTTTCCCTCAAGCGTATCGTAAGTAGAATTATCCTCAAATACAAAGTCAAATGTCAGTATCCTCAAATACAAAGTCAAATGTCAGTATCCTCAAATACAAAGTCAAATGTCAGTATCCTAAAATACAAAGTCAAATGTCAGTATCCTAAAATACAAAGTCAAATGTCAGTATCCTAAAATACAAAGTCAAATGTCAGTATCCTCAAATACAAAGTCAAATGATCATGCAGTCTTACTCATGACAGGCTCTTCATTCTTTGCACCTTTGCTTTCACACGCTTATTATCAAATTAAGCCCCGTTCCCACTTTCACGAATTTGATGCCGAATCGCCACGAACTGACATCATTTAAATTCCTAGGGACGTCGTGGGGGTGTCGTAGATGATGTATTGAACATTCGGCAATGTTCGTAGCAACGTCTTGAGCACTCAGAATTCGTGGCGCTATTTTTGAAATGTTCAAAAATTAAGCTTTGTCGTCACAATTCGTAGCTAAGTCGTTACAGTTTCTTGGAAAGTCGTATAAGAGTCTTCATAATTCTTGTTCATTCGTGATGTAAAACAATGTCACGAATTCGCAGAAGGACCACGACATTGACACGTCTTAAGCACGACTACAATACGACAACAACAGGAACCTCTCAAGAGAGAGTCACGTTCATAAAGCCCCCTTCCTACTTCCACGAATTTGGCTCCGAATCACACAAACTGACATATCATAATGTAACGGAAAATTTAGTTTTCTTAGTGATTTTTAACTTCTTAAAAACAAACGAGGATAAAAGTTTAGAAGTAAGAACACTATGTAGATTTGCAAATTTGTTTTAAAGAAGATTTTTATTGTAGTTATTGGTTCCAACTGAATTTGAACTAAAATAATTTGAAGAAACTGAATCAAATTACGTTTTCTTTGTAATTTGTAACTTCTTTGTAAACAAATGAGGAAGTTTTTGCAGTAAGTAAACCATGTAGATTTGTAAAATTGTTTTAAAGAAAATTTTGTATTTGTGGATTTATGTTGAAAAATAAATTTGAACCGCAATAATTTCAAGAAACTGAATATATTATACAGTTTCTTCATACTTAAAAATACTGTCAATATAATAAATATGAATGAAAATGAATTTCCTATTTTATTATTGGAGAATATTACTGATCCTTACACAAATTGATATTAAAAGAATTATTTTATATCAAATTGAGAGCTGAATCAATTAGATATTTTAACCAATATATTGAGAATACAGATATTTAAACCCGATTAAGACGGTTGTTTGTCTGAACTTAAAGAAGTGGACGTCATATTTGCCACCATAAAAATCAGTCATAATTGTCTAATTACTCAAATAAAATGAGACATATATTATCAGTGTTTTAAACTGGATCAGATTTGACAAAGAGAAGTTAAGTAAAGTGTTGTTATGGTGTCCTTTTACTTATATCTTCTTCATGTTGACATTACAATAGCTATTTGTCACATATAAAGCTATCTAACAGTCCAGTGTATTGTTAATATGTTGGTCTAGGACACATTTCTATTCTTTTGCATATTCTATTAATTTTTCGAACATATCAGTAGTCATCAGCATTTTCAGTTTTCAGTGTACATGATGTATATATATATATATATATATATATATATATATATATATATATATATATATATATATTGTTAATATGTTGGTCTAGGACATTTCTATCCTTTTCATATTCTATTAATTTTTCGGACATATCAGTCGTGATCAGCATTTTCAGTTTTCAATGGACATTATATATATATATATATATATATATATATATATTTATATATATATATATATTTATATATATATATATATATATATATATATATATATATATATATATATATATATATATATATATATATATACTCGGCCTGGTGTAAAGTCTAGTCCAAGTCATTGATTCTCGAGTCCCATTCTTGGAAAAGTTATCAAAGTCCGAGTTTGGATTTCTCACTGCTTTATCGCATTTCAGTATTCAGGACAGCCAAGACCAGTATCAGCATTTTGTTTACAGACAGCTGTAACTATGAATTTTGGTTACAGACCAGGATGCAAAGTAACAAAATAACCTTTACAGCGATGGCGTTGCAAAATTGAATGATTGTTACACATTGTCCACAAATCGCAGATCAATCTTGAATATATCGTACCAGTATCTTAGATGTCGTAACGAAGTCGTGACCATTCTCAAAAATGTCATGTCATATCGTGCTGGCTTCGTGTCACTGTTGTAGAAAATCGTATTGGAATTGTACTCCTCTCGTACAACATCGTCCTTGTAGTGGAATTTTTATCACTCCACAGGCCGATTGGCCACAAATCGCCACGAATTCAACATCGTGGCGTTTTGGCATCAAATTCGTGAAAGTGGGAACGGGGCTTTAGCCATAATAACTGGTTGGCTCTTTGTTCACAAGTGTTTTAAATATGCAGTCTATTATATACTACATTAATTGCCCCGTCTGTCCCAGAACTTCTAAAGAAACGGGTCATGACATTTGACCAGTTTTGCTATTAGCATCAGTCATATGCCCTCACTTACAGAATGCACACCAACTTGGCTCTTCCACTTGCACTTTCCTGGCAGCATGACATCACAGCTGGGTTGCCCAACATCACACCGTGCTCGCCATTGCTGACCTTCACCTTGGCCCATTACCACAAAGACACATATAGATTGGTTCCGTATCAACCACCAGAAGTTTCTACTTAACAGGCCCTTGGAGTTAGCTACACAATATGCAGCGATATACCCTTTCTTTGCAACAGGACCCCATTTTCTAGTAATCACTTAAAGGCAATAATCACAAAAATAAAACCTTTGTCACCTCATCTACACAGATGAAGTCTATTCTATATCTTGTGTGTATCTCATGAATGTTGTTCATGTCTTTGGGTCAAAAGTGGAAAAGCAAAGATTAATATTATAAATAACATATATTTATGTTACCTCTGAATCAAAGATAGATATTATAAAAATATCAGATTTTGTTTGTACATAAATCTGTCATTGATTTACAAGAATCCCATTCGTTTCATGTTTCCTTGGGTCCTCATCAGAATGTTAAGAGTTTCTTGGAAAATTAAGTAATTAATATAGTTAAGGATATACTACATAGCAGTTATACTTTGATAAGATTGCGAAAATGGAACTTGTGTGAAACACTACCATACAAAGGACTGGTAAGGATAGTTGAAATATGATTGAGTTAGATAATAGAAAGTGCTCTTGTGTTATTAAAACATTTTTTGCCATTGTGTAATAGGTCTCTTTCTTGATACAAAGTCATTTTTAATTTGATTTTTTTTTTCAAATGTATTAAATATTAAAATGAAATGGAATGTTACCATAGGATTCTGTAGGTTTGACATCAATATTTTTTTTTTTAATGTATTTTGTTTTAAAAGAGATTAAAAAGAAAGAAAGTGTATCTGTCAGATGAATTGAAGATAAATTATTAATGGTAAGATTTGTGTATTGCAGCCCAGACAGCCCCGCCCAGGCCACTTTGTGAGGACCAAGACCAACAAGCCTGAGTTCCTAGAGCCGATCCCATACGTCTTCACAGCTTAAGCATGGCAAAGATATATTAATAAACCACGTCAAAGGAAACCTTTTTGTCAGCCTATTTATGTCAACTTTAAAAGCATGATTCAGAGTGTGGTGGTATGTTATTGTGTGTGTTTTGTGTTTGTTATAAACTGATAAAAAATTATAAGCATTGGAGATGGGTAGAAATTGTGCATGCTGTGAAATTTAGAGATTTATAGACAAGAAAAGAGAAACTTTGCATCATTAAACTAGTCTGGTACGGTTCGCACCGCTACTAATTACCCACCACTTTTGAGACTATTGTCAGACACAATTGAATTGAAAACATGTTTAGGAAACCTAAATGGGGGTCTTCAAAATGTATGAATTTAAGCTCAGCTGACTGAAAGACATCTGAGCTATAACGATCACCCTTTATCCGACGTCTGTCCTTTAACCAGGCACAAATTGTAACTGCTGGTTCTGGAATCTTCTAGCTTAATATCCAGGGAGGTCTATGAAAAATCTTGGAAACCTGAAATTAGGTCTCTGTGACCCATAACCTCTCAGCTAAGGGGCTCCTAATACCCCCCAGAATAATGGAAAATTTGATACAAAAGATCAGGTATTTGAACAACTATTGCATTGATCACCATGATTCTTTGCATGAATATTGATCATGGAATGTTTCATCAATTTCTGCATTCTGGTTGCGCCACCTGTATTTTTTCAATTTGTACAAATTATTTTCTCTTTTTTTTGAGACCTTTTAAGATGTGGTAATCTGTTAACAGGGCACAAATAGTAATGACTAGACCTAGAATCTTCTCTCTTTATATGCAGGGTGGCCTATGAAAAGTCTCCATTGAAACCTGAAATTTGGTCTCTTTTATCCGTATCCTTAAAGCTATGGGGCTCCGAAGTATCCCCAAGAATAATGGAAAATATGACTCAAAAACTCAAGTATCTGAACAGCTGTTGCTTTGATGAACATTAATCTTTGCATGAATATTGATCATGGAATGTTTCATCAGTTTCTGCAGTCTGGGGGCACTGCCTGTATTTTTTAAAATTTTTTAACAATTTTTTCTTTATTTTTTTGCAACCTCTCAAGATGCAGTTGTCTGTTAACAGGGCTCAAATCGTAACGACTAGACCTATAACCTCTCTTGACATGCAGGGAGGCCCATGAAAAGTCTCATTGGAAACCTCAAATTAGGTTTCTGTTACCCATATCTTCTGAGCTACGGGGCTCAAAAATACCCCCCAGAATAATGAAAAATTGATACAAAAGCTTAAGTATCTGAACAACTAATGCATTGATCACCATGGTATTTTGCAAGGATCTTGATCTTGGAGAGTTTCACCAGTTTTTGCAGACTGGTGGTGCCACCTGGATTTTTTTTCCTAATTTTTACACTTTTTCTCTATTTTTGAGACCTTCAAAGATGTGGTTGTCTGTTAACAAGACACAAATGGTTATCATTGGAGCCAGAAACTTCTTCAGAAACGGATCCAGGGGGTTCGGACCCCTCCCCCCCCTTTTCATCAGAAACGTTTTTTTATGGGCTTCAGACAAAATTATGGGCCTGGACTGCCCCCTTTTCCAGACCTGGGGACCTTTTTTTTAGGGTTTTCATTAGTCCTCCTGTGTTGGACCCCCCCCCCCCCCCTTTCCTGAATCCTGGATCCGCCCCTGTTCTTACTTGACATCCAGTAAGGTCCATGAAAAATCTCCTTGCAAACCTGAAATTAGGTCTCTGTTTTCCATATCCTCCAAGCTATGCTTAAGTTGAATGGGGATACAACCTACAAAATTTGGCATTGATAAAATTCTTTTGTAAATTTTTTCCTAGTCAGCTGAGCATCATGACCCATGTGTCACTTATTATCCTTTATCTCCAAGTGTCGCTTATTGAAACCAAAAATACCCCATAAAACTTGATAAAAATGTTATCAGCTTTGGGTTTTACTGTTTAAGCAATTGAAAGTGTTATTTGTGCCTATTCAGTTTAATTGTAGATCTAAGATAAATTACTTCAGTTGGCACATATTACTCCTCCGGCCTGGTGTAGGCCTAATTTTTTTTTGGTGTTGGCCCCGTCACCTAAAACCAACTTGCAGTTTGTCCTTGTTTAAAGATGACTAGGAATTCTTTGCTTCTGAAATAAATAACTTTTCAAAAAAGTGCCCTTAAATGCCACTGGAGGATGTTTTCACATTGGTAAGACCTGGTTGTTCTATAGTATTGTAACCTCCCTCTATTTTTCTCTCACCTTTTCTTAGGCACATCCTGAATGAGCTTTGTCAAATCATCGGGTTTGCTCCGCACTCCAAGGTGTTTTTAACTAAAAGTGGAACGACCCTAGACCTGAGTCTCCTTTAGGACCAAGGCATTTTGGCTGAATCGAGGTCAGCTCGGAAACAGACCTGCTTCCTCCATAACTACGTTTTACTTGAATGACTAAATTACATAAAAATATTGCAATTTGAGAGTTAAAGTGTATAAATACATTTCAATTAAATTGTGTTGTTGTATTTCCTTAATTTACAGGGGCGTAGCCAGGATTGAGGGAGGGGAGGGGGCCATGATCAGTGGCGGATCCAGATATTCGAAAACAGGGGGGGGGGGGGGAGGGCTAATATGCATGTATGGGTACTATGTAACCTGTTTTATATATATATATATATATATATATATATATATATATATATATATATATATATATATATATATATATATATATATATATTGTTATACGTTATATATTTTAGTATATCAAAATAAATATATACTTTTAAATTTCAATTATGAACCATGGTTTCATTAGGGTTAGTTACAGGTACATGGGGAGGGGGTATCCCCCTCACATACTGGGATTTATTTTAAAATACCATATAAAGAGGATATTTTGAGATAATTTTCACCAAAAAAAGGATATCTTGTTCCTGAAAACTGTTCCCTTATGTCTTTGCGTTATGTAATCACATTGCAGAGTTCAATATTTAATATTTACATTTCTTCAAAATTAGGATATAAATTTCAATCGTTTTCAAACAAGTCAATGGCGCAAAGGCGCAATTACGTTTGTGACTTGCAAACTATTATCTTTTAAATGTAATGCTCGTGATGAAATAAATGATAAGCTGAATTCTTTTGTTAAACTTTGCAATTTTCCGGGTTCCGTGGTCTCGACAGCTCACAGGATAGATCGCGCGTTTGAGGACCGGTATTACTAGAGGAGCCGTAAGATGGTTCGGGGTCGACCCAAACCTGTGCCCGGTGCTCGATCGATCTGCAGTTGTTCTGCAGCTGTTCATAAATATCCCGATACTCAGCTAATAAATTTTAAAGTAATAAACTGCAGATAACTTAAATAAAGTCTAATTGCTTACTAATAGTAAGAAATATAAAAAAGAAATTAAATCACGAAAATTGGAAATTAGATAAAAATGAGAGATTTTGCAGCTGAAAGGGGGCTGACTGCGCGTCCCCTCTGGATCGGCCACTGATAGCATAGGCCTATATCCGCCACTGATTTAATATATATATATGTATATATATATATATATATATATATATATATATATATATATATATATAGATTTGTATTACATTAAGTGAAATTCTGAAAGGACAGTGAGTACTGGATGTACCGGCGGGGGGGGGGGGGGGCCATGGCCCCCTGCGGCCCCCCCTTGGCTACGCCCCTGATTTATGAAAGCAGGTCCATATACTGACATAAATCCCTAGGGGGGAGGGGCACCAACTGGTGGACCTATATATAAGTGATATCTCTACATTATATATATATATATATATATATAAATATATATAGAGCACGGTAGTGGGAGGGGGGACATGATTAGCCTTAAATTACACCATTTCATAAAATTAAGGAAAAAAGCATTCAGATTCTCCACTTTATCCAAACAATTAACTTTTTATCTGAAAATCCCAGGGGGTGGGGGATGGCTACTCCCCTGGTAAATAGAAACCCCCCCCCCCCCTTCAGAAATAGAAAGCAAGCTACAGTTTGATCAGATACTTTAAGTAAATTCATATTGTATTAGAATTGCGTGTTTCATTGATAAATTCCCTATATTTTTATTCAAATAGAGTTTAGAAAGTGAATCTGTCCACCCAAACCCCCTGTAATCCCTGTGTCTCCACAAACTAGTCGCTTTGATTGAAAGTATACTACGACACATGTTGTTATTTCTTCCAGATAGGATTTAGTTTGTCTCAGGGCGGAAAGGTGGCGGCACTACCTTAACCCACACAAGCACACCTCGTTCCGAAAAAAAGAATATAGATGATAAATAGACATAATGGCATTGAACGTTAGAGATATAAAACAAAACGTGAAGAGATGATGGTGTAATACTCCCTTTTTAACACTGACTGACAATTATAAATAGGAAACACCGAAAGCACTCCTGGAAAATGGTATATGTGCAAACTGTTTGAAGATTCTCCCCCTTTTCATGGGTATGCTATGTGCATACATCGTATTTTCAGTGTAATGGTACACGTGCATCTGTTAATCTGGTGTAACTACTGTTACTGAGGAACATGGATGTACATAGCACGGACAAAAGGTCGAAATATTAACACATTTATCCAGACCTAGATATAACTAGAAATCTTCATTCTAAGGAATGCAAACCTCCGTCATATGTGTGTGTGTGTGTGGGTTGCGGTGTCTCTATTGCCTGGTGCTCCCCAACCTGTGTTTGCATTCACTTATTCAGTTTTTTCTTGCATAAGTGACTGTACATTTGTGAATATTCCTCGACGTACCTGAATCCGGATCATTTTTAGCTCAGCTGACTATAAGTCATCTGAGCTATAGTCGTGGTCCATTGTCCGTCGTCCGTCCGTCCGTCCGTCGATGTAGCACGTTTGGAAACCGTAAGACCTAGGAATCCAAAATTCAGCATAATGTTAGATGTCCCCAAGATCTCCTACCAAGCCGAAAACTGGGTCTTTGCGACTTCGTTCCTTTGAGAAATTAAGGAAAAACCTCATTTTTTTATTAGCTCAGCTGACTGTAAGTCATCTGAGCTATAGTCGTGGTCCTTTGTCCGTCGTCCGTCCGGCCGTCCGGCCGTCCGTCCGTTAACAGGGCACGTTTTAAAACCGTTGGACCCACGAATCCAAAATTCTGCATACCATTAGATGTCCCCAAAATCTCCTACCATACCGAAAATTGGGTCATTAGAACTTCGTTCCTTCGAGATATTAAGGAAAAACCTCCGTTTTCCATAAAAAAGCAATTGTTACACTTCAAGTCTGCCTAATATCAAAACCACTGATCTGTTTTTGATCATATTTAGTATTCATATTCTTCCATATATTTACTGTGCACATACCAAAAATTAAGTCAGGATTGGGTATTATTTTGAAGTTATAGGCCCAAATATAATGCAATTTTTTAAAAATCAGGAAATATATTTGCTCACTTAACATGAGAATTGCTGAAGCTGAAGACTTTTTTTCAGGAATATAACTTTATTTAATCAAGATTAAATTGTTTATCCAAAATTAGATCTGAATTTTGCAAATTTTTCAAGTTATTAGCATAAATAAAAAATTAATACCTTAAATTTTGTCCAACTTTGGCAGTGGCACGTTTTTTTCCTGTAAGCACTGTTGATTTAATTTTCACAGCATATATACATAAGGATTTAATCTTTTAAAATCTGAAATTTCAAAGAAATTTTTTGAAAAGAGTAGCTTTTATTCAAGTTTTCATACACCATGTCAAGTGTTGTTTATATCTGGCCCACCTAGTAGTACAGCCTTCACTTGTATTATGTAACCCACCCAGGCAGCTTGCCTTGACCCAGCTTGGCCACTACTAGCAGGCTTCTCCTCTGCCCTGCACTCAACCCCCCCCCCCCCCCCCAGCTGGTGCATAAACTAGATAAATGTTATAATTTTCTGTATTTTATTTTATTCTTGGACATGCTACATTTTAGATTTTGGATTGTACCACCAGGGTTACAATGATTAAAGTGCACATTTAATTGTGTCCACAAAGTGATGTATTGCTATGAAAGTATGGATGTTCATCAGATAAGTAATGCTTTACTTCAGAAGAGTAAAACTTCACCAGGCGTGAAATTGACTATTAATTCCAGTTATTAATTATAGCTTAGATTGTAATTAGCATAATGATATTGTTTGTCCCTCATTCAACCAACAGTGTGTATACTTTATTTGAAAAGATGTTTTTATTTTTCAAATTTACTGAATCTTTTATTTTATTTCGGTGAATAAAACTCCAATGTGCAAAACTTTTTAATAGGAATTCAAGGAATAATTTTGTAGATGCCATGTTGTGGCATTATTTTCTTTTACATTCAGTTTAAACATTTGATTTAAAAATAATAAAATATATGTGTATGCATAATATGACCCAATGTGAGCTACAATCTGGATATATAATGATTGCAACTGAGAATTCTAATATTTTAACTTATATTTTCACTTTTATATTACAAATTTATAACACTTGTAAATAAAAAAATGAATCAGATAAAAACTATTAAAGAAAAAAGTGGAAATGCTAAAAAATAGGCTTGTATATAAACTTAAATGCATTATTCCTTTGAATGTGAAATGAAGGTATTAGTCTATTCTGTCCACTTGCCTGTCCATCTGTAAATTTTTCATATGCATCACAGTATCTCAAAACTTTTACTGTTTTTCTTCATGACAGTCTTGTCAGAGTATTAGTTTGCAATCATATATTGAGAACTTTACTATGACCAAGTAGGAGGACCCTTTCCTCTTCTTATATGCTAATATAAATATAAAACATTACAATAGAATATTTTTCATATTTTGCATTTGCAAAAATTTCAAACTTTTGTCCTGACCCATGGGTCCTTTGTTTATATTCTGGATTCTCCACATCATTGTTTGGCTAAAACTGAATAAATACCAGACATGGTGCAAATACTTTGCAAATGTATATGAATATGAATATGAATATGTACTCCATTATAAAATTTCTTGCATAAGAATGGGAATTCAGGTAAAAATGAAAGTATTTGAATACCAGTGCAAATACTTTCAAAATGTATTCATGAATGCATATATTCTATAATATTATTTAAATAATTAGTTCAGTTATATTTTATTAAAAAAATCATATGATTCTCTTATTATTTTTTTAATAAATATTATATTGGCACAACATTTGTTATTAAATTTTAATAAATAGTTGAACTCTTTTATTTTATGTGCTGCTTATAAGTTATATGGCCAGGTCAAAATCTGTGTGACAATAGCACTCCATTTGTTAATAAAATAAATGAAATGAATCCTCTTCCCTGTCTCCAAAAATACTATCAAAATCATACATAAGCTAAACACCAACAACTCATAATAAAGCTTATATTTATTACCACACAAAACCAGCATATGCCTCTTTCCCAAATCATATTTTTTATCATATATAACAGCTGAGCGCCGTGACCCATGGGTCCCTTGTTAAAATCCTATTTTCACACTTCAGGACTGCCTAATATCAAAACCACTCATCTGTTTTCCCTCATATTTACCATAAATATTCTTTTATATAGTTCTTATGTGCATGCCAGAAATTAAGTCTGTTTAGTATAAATTCTTTAAGTTATGGGCCCAAACATAATGGACTTTGTAAAAAATCAGGAAATATTTTTACTCACTTAACATGAAAAATTTTGAAACTAGAGTCTGTTTTCCCAAGTATATAACTATGTTTAATTAAGATTCAATTGTTTACCCAAAATTAGATCTGAATTTTGTAAATTTTTTAAGTAATAAGCCTAAAAATAAAATCAGTACCTTAAATTTTGCCCAACTTTGACCATGGCACGTTTTCTTCCTGTAAGTACCATTGATTTAATTTTCACAGCATGTAAACATAAATATTTAATTTGTTTAAATCTGAAATTTGGAAGTAAAAGCTTGAAAATTAAGCTAGTTATTGATTTTTTTCTTGAAGCTCTATTGTAGTCATTTGCTTTGTTTACAGATTACAGATGCAGGGTCCCACTCCAGGTCACTGGAAGTCAGCTATGCCAGGGTTTCTGATTTGTTACAGTCACTTGGGGAGATCCCCTGCTGTGACAGGTGTACAGTTATTCTCATATCACCACCCCAATCACCCCCCCCCCCCCGCAAACACAACCCACCAAGTGTTATGCAGTATTGTTATTGTTTTCACTGTATCTCCTTAATTGTAATGCTGCTTCCACTCTGATATGCAAAAACTTTCCATGAAAAAGTAATTCAAGGTGTAATCCAGAAGATGCAATGTTGTGTAATGTAGCATTTTTAAAGAAATCATTTTTCTTTTAAATGATTTTACCAATCATAATGGAACCCATCAGTATGCTTAAATTATGATAAAATATGAAGCACATTATGGATTAATAAAGACACAATTAAAAATTGTAAAATCTAAATCAAGTATTTTTTTTAGATATTTATTGTTTTGCAGATTTAAAAGATATATTTTTGTGGTAAAAAATAAATAAACATTTGTATGCATGATGTGGTGTTATCTGACAAGATTGAGATTTATGATGATGCAATTGAGAATTATGAATCAACTTTTATATTCAGATATATATGTTATATTGAAAATGTATAGAAATATAAACTTAAACTAAAAAAAAAAAAATTGATGTGATAAAAAAATGAGGATTTAATACAAACATTTGTTCATTATTTTCCTGCATCAGCAGAATTTGAGATCAGGCTTTGTTTGCCATGTTTTATGTTGTTAATTAGTTATATTTCAACTGTATACATTTCATAAAAAAAAGATATATTTAATAATATATATTATATAAAAAAAAGATTCGATTGAACAAATGTGTAAACTACTGAAATGTCAACAGTTAATCGAAAAGCCAACTAATGATCATGGTAATTGTACAGATCATTTGTTCACAAACTGCTCACATGCTTCAGTTTCAACATTAGGAAACACATGGTCAGGTCACAAAATATGGCCTTTATTACCTCTTCCTCTTACACTTTATCTCCATTTGATATTATTTTAGATTTTTACCTTTAAGGTTAACTTCAGCTGAGCACAGTGACCCATAGGTCCCTTGTTCAATTTCCGGATCCACACCAAAATTTAATCGATTCTTCATTGGTCCATTCCCTAAATGCGTTGAAAGTTTCAGGAGATTCCGTTTGATTGCGTGAGTTATGTTGTGAACAAACACGCACACAAACACACACACACGGAAATGAACGCATGTCCTTCTGGCGGAGGCAATAATTCCCTTAAGCCAGTATAATCTTTTCGAACAAACCAAGATGAATTGCAGCCAATCTTCCCCTCACTTCATCTGAGGGAAACAGTTCTTTAAGTGCATGAAAGCGCTAATTTGCCATTTATTTGCAGTCGGACATATACCCAAGCAGTCACGTACAAATTCACTATGATCGAATGAATCAAGTTTTGGACAGAAATTGCAATTTTCTATATATCAATATGAATATCTTGACAAAATTTACAAATTTCCATCAGTGCTTGTATAGATCACTGAAATTGGTATTCTCAATGACCTGACGTGGGATCCTGTATCTACATATGATAAACCCTAATTCATAGGGACGAAATTGTAGTATGATGCCACATTTTGATACGGCAAATATAAATGTTTTGCTCAAATCAAAAATATAAAAAGACTGTTCCTTTACACATATTCCTGTAACCATGCAAAGTTTGAATGAAAAATTTCATCCTAAATTAGATGCATTTTGGGAAAACTCACATTATGGGGACTGTGCATGGCTAAAATATACAAAAATAACTGTAATGGTGCAAAGATTTGGTTATTTGCAATCGGTACCATCCATACAATCCGAATATGACAGGTGGCACCACTTACAGTCTTCTGAAACTGCACCGTATAATTATTTGTCAAAACTGATATACTTGCAGCGACGTCTGTTATTGCGAAATATTGCATTAGCTAGAATTTTGCTTCTTTGTCGCCATGAAGAAATGTAGGATTGGGAGACCTGGCAATAGTTCTTAAGTGTTAAGAGTTAAAAACTGAATGCAACAGAGTTTTGTATGCCATAAATGTTAAATGCGTACTATTTAGAATATTTGCAACAAGTACGTACGCAACAAGTGCGTGAAAAAAATTGTTCCTTTATTGAGTGACACTTCCCGGCTATTTTTTTATTCTCAATTAATGGGAAATGATGCATTTACACATAATATAACAAAACTTAAGAAAGCTTAAGGTAGAAATTTTAAATACTTGATTTATTCCGTAAATTTAAATTTTACTCGATCCAGGGGCGGATTAAGGGGGTAGCTGTCTGGGCTTCAGCAAAGGGCCCCGCTATTCAAGGGGCCCCAAATATAAGTTAACAAAGAAGTGTAAAACGAATCTCGTTGTTAGATTGATTTTATGAGGACAAAGGATGTCTAAATATCAGCAATGCGATGTGTGTAGCATAACTAGAACTAGTACTGAAATCTTAGTAATATTACAGTGTTTAAATACTTCCTTCCAAGTTTGATTATAGATAATTATTATTATTCGCTAAAACGAAGGAATACCTCTTACTTATAACAAATACATTTCCACAATGATGCAGTTTTCTTACAGATCATATATGTAATACCTTTGATTTAACGCTGATGTTACCTGATTTCCCAGGTAAATCCGGAGGTGGTTATACATTTCAGACATGCAGTAAGAGGTTGAACAAAGTGGTAGTGTTTGCTTCATGCTCACTGTATAGTTCAGGTATAAACAAAAAAAGTCGTAAAGCTTAACTATAGTTCAAATTAAACTTAAGTGTACATCTGTTGTGAGATAAGGAGTCAGTTGAAGAACTTAATATGAAACAAGAGCACCGCAAATGGTGCATAATAAAACGGACGCATATCTTGTGACCTCTGGCCTCATTAAAAAAGCGGGAATTTGTTAAGAAGGCAATGCAGACGGGGAAAAAATTATTTACTATTCATAATGAGTTTCATGAAATTCCTTCAGATCTCGGGTAAGTCACGGCGCCACCCAAGTCTGGTGAACTCTGTCCTCATTAAAATGCAATGATATTGTTTTAAATCAAACTTAGGCGAGATATTATATTACATTTGATTAATATTTCTGTTGAGTATTATCAACAACCATCAATTTCCTGGTTAGATACCTTGGCGACACTACAAAGTAGCCTTGTGACCTCTGACTTTATTAAATATACGGGGATACTCGAGATAATCTATTGGTAAGTAGTTAGGGGGAGTTTCATGAAAATCCATCAAAGCCCCGGTAAGTTATCACAGCAACATAAAAAAGTTGGGCGGACGGACGGTTTGACAGACGGACGGATGGCGTGGGTATACCATAAAGGCGGTTTCACACTGGATGCGTCCGAACGAATTTTACGTCCGAACGAAAATTTGCTGTTCGAACGAAAAAATAAAATCCTTTATTTTATGTTGGTGCATTCACACCTAATCCGAACGATGCTATCCGAACGAAAAAAATAGAACATGTTCTTTTTTTTGTCGTTCGCATCGGACAAGAATGGCTTCTTTTCACCTTCAACACAAAAGAGCTGGAACATTTATAACAGACAGGTTCATTTGTACGTTACCTATTTAATATATAATACTGTCCAACAAAGAAATGTTGTTTCCTTGTCCACTGTTCTAAAATAATGTGATAAAAGAAAAATATAAAAAGAGGTTTTATTTTATTTAAATCAAATTTATTTGATTTAAACAGATATTTATAACTTTTTTAGCTCCAATGATTTTTCCGTTAAAATCAGATTTTTTTAATAAAATATGCATATTTCCTGGGGGGATAATATTTTAATCAGAAGGGAATTTAATCGACGCTTGGCCAAATTTTAATTTACTATCGAGGACAAAAATTTAGACTTTTAAACCAGGTTAAGTTATGATATTTCATGGTAAATTCTAATTCTTATTATATTATGTACAATAGATTACAGTTACTCTATGAAAGGGGGAGGGATGATTACATTGATCATCCATCCTAGCCTCCTCCCCCCTATACTGACGCCCCTGAATATGAGTCCGCTGTATAAGCGATATGTAAACGAAAAAGCAACATTATCCAGGACTTGGTGTTCATTTCCCAACCCCTCCTCTGAAAATAAAGTGTTCCGCGATAAATTTAGAAAGAAAAAATTATGAAACAATTATTTTTTTTTCATGTGTCATTTTTATTATTACAAAAGTATTATTTTTAGTTAAACATTTTGCATATTAACAGAAGTTTTAAAGCTTTGGGCAGACTGTTCTTAATCATATTGGCAGATTTGAAAATCAAATATAAATCAAACTAAACTAGTGATTCAAACTTTAACTTGAAATGCAGGAGTTGCATGGAATCTGTTCTGTTGAAACAACAGGTTGAACAGTTATTTTTAAAGGCAAGTTGAAATGGATATCCGGGTCTAGTCAGTGGTATAAATAAATGTCACCTGTGAACTTATGACTACTGCTGGTACCTAGCTAGGCCCAATAATTTTCAATTATACAGTCAGAGCACTCCGAGATAAAATTTATTATTAATTATTATTAATTACAAAATTAATGAGAAAATCAATTTACAAGTTCAAAAATATTCGACATTTTTCTGTACATGCAGGTCTATATATATATATATATATATATATATATATATTTATATGGCAATTAAGCCTATATTATAGTGCATCCGATATATTTCTCATATAGCTGTCCAATACGACTTTCGGAGACGAAAATTTCTCGGTCGGAAACCAAAAATATCGTTCGGATTCAGTGTGAATGAAATTTCGGATGCGACAGGATTTTAATCGGAACGACAGAAATATTCGTTCGTGTCATATTCGTTCGGAAGCATCCGGTGTGAAACCGCCTTAAAACGTCCCGTCATAGACGGACGTATAAAAAGTAGGGGCGTGTGCTAATGAGGCCAACAGGCGCGTGCCTCATAAAATCTGTAAGAGCAATTTTAGGGGGCTCCCAATTTCTGAAATTGTCCCATCGGACATACACATATTAGGAAATAACGTGGAAACGATATTATTTGAAATCATTAATTCCGGTTCAGAATAGAAGTAGAGAATCGCAAATTGTATATACCTACTGCACGGTCGACCTATTTGCTCGATCAGTGTTTCCCTATATCTCTTGAATACATGTTATAAACTTAAACTTATAAGTCAACACATGGATCCACGTGATTAGGTTATAGTATATACACGTATTTTACATTTGTCTTTTTTATATTTTTATTTTTATATATATCTCAACTTTCAGTAATGTTATTACACTGGTAATTGACAATAATAATAAAGATTGCTACAATTATATGCCCGATGAAAAACCATTAGCAGGTCACCAATTATTCCTTTGAACTCTTCCGTTTTTAGCATAAACTATGGGAAAATTGGAAATTGTTTTCTATAGTGTCCATAAGGTTCGTGCATTTCAATTACTGTTCGTAATCTACCTAGCGTGATCCCATTGTCTGAATTTATTTATTTTTAATTTATTTTAGTGAGGGAGGGTATGAGTGCCCAAACGAAGGGGCACCAAAAAAAATCATTCCCTAAAACCAAACGCTGGATTTCTCTAGTTTTTCGGAATACAGGAACAGTTTTGATTCAGTTATTTTAATGAATTCATTAAATTGATAAAGGATTATCAGAATAAACACGTTTGTTGACGTCGAGTTGCCGTCATTAGATCTTGACATACAGGCATGCAACAGTCTTAGGCAATCAAAAAAAGCAAAAGTATATTATTTTCCGAGGCTAGCCCTATCCCTAAATAATTCATTAGCTTCCACGTAACCACTCTCAATGAATATCAACGATACGTCATATTTAATTAATAAGTTCGCTGAATTTCAATGATTTAAAAGTGCCATGTAATGTTGTAATCATAAATATGCCAAAATCATATTATGTATAAATAATCTGGATAAAAGTCGAGGAAATTACAATTCTGTTTAACAGAACCTCCTGTTACTTGTACATACGTTATCACTTTGATAAAAGGGCCCCGAAGTACCAGGAGCCCCATGCAACCTTAACTCACCCCTGACTCGATCATCAGCATCGAGTTTGTTCGCGAAACAAGAGAATATTAAGGCTTGATCTAAACAGCAGACGAAACCAACCCAGGGCTCACGAAAATATCTTCCCGCTAGAATTCTGCTTTCTTAGGAATGCAGGCCTCCTCCATGTGTGTGTGTGTGTGTGTGTGTGTATTTGTGGGGGTTGGGGGGGGGGTGCTTACGGTGGTATACTCCCAAAGCCGTGTTTGCATTCACATTTGCATTAGGCCCAATATTCTCTTGCTCTTTCATGCATAAGTGACAGTACATTTGTGAATATTCCTTGATGACATTACTGAATCCAGATCATGAACCGGATCCACACCAAAGTCTAATCGATTCTTCATTGGCCCATTCCCGAAATGCCCTGAAAATTGCATGAGTTCCGGTTAAGGACTGCGTGAGTTATGTTGTGAACGAACACACACAAGCACACTAATGAAAGGTCATGAACACATACCCTAGCTGCTGTCGGGGACAAAAACAATCGATATATGGGACATAAAGAATGATTGTGTTGATCAAGCAGCTGAATGTTTGGTGTTGCTGTGCCGTGATATATCCACAGAAAATAAAAACATGAGAACAAGTGTAGGTAATATCATGAATACACCGGGTTTATTATTACATGTAATGTCATTTACGCTCCAACAACACTCCTCCTTTTGTTTCCAATTAAAATATTTACATTCATTATTTTAAATCATGTACAAAGCCTCAAATATGAATTCATAAATTAGTAGTAACTATTGTTTATACAATATCACAAATCTGCTTGAAAATATTTATTATACATATTTGGCCAGCGAATAACATTTAATATATTTTAGGGGACCTAGCTCTACATACATTCCATAGAATGACGTCCCCCTATAGATGACTCGTCTGGATAAACTTATCCAACGTAATTTA